>BDMB01000010.1:4043392-4456363 GCA_016859785.1 Macrotyloma uniflorum
ATAAAATGCTGTGATCTCTTATTTTTATTGAATAACCTTATTGAAATATGTTTAAAAAGTCCATAAATTTCATAAGGAATTTTAAAAAATAAGCTACTTATTAAAATTATAAACTATATATTTTAATAAATTTCATAAAAAAATATTTCAAAATCCAAATAAAAGAATACGGAACTTTTTTAAGACAGACACAAGCCAGAAAACAGATTAAGACTGGGAGTGGTTAATTATAGATTGAAATATAAAATTGCTTAACAACTAATTACAAATTAATTATGTTTAGATCGATATAATAGAAGTAAGAAGCTTCAAATGATCTTTCTACACTTGTGTTATATACATTATATTATTATATAGAATAGAATAATTCATCAACCCTAATCTTGGTTATCATGAATTTGAGAATAGTTTATATTTACCTATTTAGCTGTCAATATTATTGAAAATATTAACACTTATTTCATGGGAACTAAAAATTCTCATATTTTGTTTCATTAAAGAACTCCTGAATAGATAAGTTTTTTATTTTAAAAAATTAATTTATCATTAGTTTAATTAAATTTTCATTTTTTGTTTCATTTACATGGTTATTGAATTTTCGTATGCAAACAAATTACAGCAATAAAAAATGCAGTGATTTTAATAGCTTAAAAAAAGGTGTTTTATAACACATGTTTTTATTGAATAAAGAAAAAAAAAACATAAAACAAAGACTTTGATTTTATATTAATTGACTAGGTGTGTAGTTGTACCAAGTTGTTCCCAGAATCCCAGTGGCCTGTACCAACTAATTAAACAAATTTAGGTATCAATGTTAATTAATTCCATTTCAAGCACGAGCACTATGCAAAACAAGATCCACTAAACTAGAGTTAATTTATTTATCTCATTGTCCAAGTTCAATGCTCATTCAATAACTATCATTTAATAATTCAATGTTTTTTTATTTAGAAACCAAAAATTGGGTAAAACTATTTTTCTGAGTGAGATGTTATTTTGTAAAAGATAATTATATATTTTTCTACTCTTAAAATTGATTTTAAAAAAGTAAAATTTATTTTTTATTCATATATTATAATTATGTTTCTTATAAAATTTTCTAAACATATTTATAATACATTCAATATATATTTTAATATTACTTTTATAAACATAATGTCTCATGTGTTTTATTTATATTTTAAATAATTTAATGACTTAAATATGTTTTTATTTTAAATTATTATGGATTTTTAATTTTCTAATATTTATTTTTGGTTTGAAAATTTATTTTTATATTTCTTCACTGCTGTTACATTGACTCTGATAATCTAACACGTTATTAAAAGTATGATACAACTTTTTTTAATGACCTAAATTTTCACAGAAGAAATACAAAATGTTTTTTCATCATAACTTTAAATATGCTCTTAACTAAAGTTTTCAATAAAGAAAGCTTGTTATATATTAATTAATCATTTATGCACTCATAAGTACATACAGAAAACATCATTTTTTCTGTCGTCATAGTCTTGATTCAGTGTTGAATAAAATAGTAATAGGTATAACTCACTTTTATTTTACCCTAGTTTTTTTCGTAGAGTATCGATTAATTTTATTTAAATTATTTTCTTAAAACTAATTTATCATTTTTAATAATAAAAAAAAAGGTAATTACATATTTTTATTTAATAAGACTCAAAATCAACATTACTTCAAAAAAACTGAATTTAATGTTATTAGAATCTACAGAACATTTTTTTCTGCATCCAACACATTTGAAATAAGTTAAATTTAACATCTATTTGGATTGGAAAATACATTTTTTTATAAATAATAATATTTTTTTTATCTTTATATATTAATTAAAAAAAAAGGAAAACAAATTCATAGGTTTATAACTGTGTTAGAATACAAAAAAATCAAAGTAAACAATCCTTATATTTCCACAAAATATATATATTACAAATCTAAACTTATGAAGTATGATACGTTTCAAATTATTGTTCTAAGAAAATGTTTATAATTTAAAATCGGAATTGCTAAGTTTATAATCAATAAAAAAGTTTAAATAAAATAAAAAACTTATAAGTTAAATTTATTTCATCTTAATAATGTTTTGTAGTTACTATTCAGAATAAAATGGTTAAATAAGATAATATAAAGATTAAGAGTACATAAATTCCAATTAAAAATAATAAAATTAGTAAACTACTATTGCACAACTAAAAGAAGCAATTAATTTTTTTTATAGCAACTTACAAATAAACAAAACTTAAAGTAGACGTGATTTCGATTATCGCACATATTTAATATTTTTCAGGTGAAGTTCACAAAGCTTTAATTATATAAATATTAGCTTCATTTCATGATGCATGTTACTGTTTATAGACTTCCATTCAAAATTAACGTGTTCAATTCTAGTTTTTTTTTCTTTTTACTGAAAACACACTTAAGCAATCTAAGTATAGATTTGTCGTGAATGTATGCATAAATTATTTCTAAATTCCAAATGCAAAAAATTTGACTTTTTTTTCTCATTAATGGCGGTAGCATGATTGAAAATCTGAACCCACCAACAGATAACCATGAAACTCAACCACGTTCCATTTTGTCTCTTTCTTCATCTGTCTCTATAAATACACCCTAAGGATTGAGGAAGCTCACAACAACACATTCATAGTTCGAAACACACGAAACAATGAGCTCTTTCAGTGTTTTCACAGTGAAAATAGCACTTTGCTGTGTGGTGGTTATGCTTGGAGCATCACTACCCTTCTCAGATGCACAGCTTGATGAATCGTTTTACAGTAAGAAATGTCCACAGGTGCATCATATTGTGCGTGAAGTTATCAGAAATGTTTCCAAATCTGATCCTCGTATGCTCGCCAGTCTCATAAGGCTCCACTTTCATGATTGTTTTGTTCATGTATGTAACATTGTCAATTATTCATCATATATATACTTATATCACCACCTTTTGTCAATAACTAATTTATGTTAAATGATGGTTCATTTGTGGTATGAACTCATCATCCAAACATAAACATTAGTGGAATGTTATAGTATTAATCAAGTTTTATGCTGCTAGATAATTGAAATGATGCTACGTGTGTTTATATGACAGGGGTGTGATGCATCAATTCTTTTGAACAATACTGATACGATCCGGAGTGAGCAAGATGCATTGGCAAATGCCAACTCCATAAGAGGTTTGGATGTTGTGAATGATATCAAGGCAGCAGTAGAAAAGGCTTGCCCTGGCATAGTTTCTTGTGCTGATATTCTTGCTCTTGCAGCTGAGATATCTTCTGTTCTGGTAACCTTATGTATTTTTCTGTACTCAACATACTAATATAATAAAAATGTCATTAATTAAGTAATAATGTAATTAACATAATATATACATAAACGAGGAACAAATTTGTTCCCATTTTGGGTTGAGTTAGGAAGAAAAACTAATTATAAAAAAAAAAAAAAAATAGTGTTCAACTGTAATAATGCTGCTATATCTATGGATATAGTGAGTTGTTGCCTAGTTATTATCAAAATTTTAATGAGTTCTCAATAATGTCAAATACTAGCACAATAAAGACTTATAATCATGCTAAATACTCTCACGATTTACAATATAAATATATCAAACATGCATAGTGATGTGAACAAAGAAAAAGTATAAATATCTCTCTTATTTTAACCTGATGAAGACTCATGGCAAAGGATTATATATATATGATACAGCTTTATTTAGGCTGAGGTAATCAACTTGCCTTTAACCCTTGAGGCAACTTGCCTTTAACCCTTCAGGCCTAGTCCAAAGCCCAAACTTTTAAATATGTTATAGGCTTTGGCTATATTCTCATCATGTTTGTGTTAAGTTCACCACCAGCTTCAGAAAAATATCTTGATAAAAGTATCTTAATGAAAATATGTTTATACTGTGTAAAATACATGATAAAAAAAGTTGATTTTTGTTATGCATTTAGCAAATCTTGTCAAAATATACAAGAAGATGGGTGTTTTAAAAAATGTTTCTTTCTTATCTTGTTAATCTTTTTACTTGTTAGGCCGGTGGTCCTTATTGGAACGTTCCGTTAGGAAGAAAAGATAGTTTCAATGCATATTATGATCTTGCAGATGACAATCTTCCAGATCCTACTCTCACCCTTGATGAACTAAAAGATTCATTTAATGTGCAAGGCCTTGACACAAATGATCTAGTTGCACTTTCAGGTATAATTTTTTACATTCAAGAAATATATTTAATAAAGTTAGTAATGGGGTATTACATTGACATGTTTCACTTGCAGGTGCTCACACAATTGGTAGAGTTCAATGTAGATTCTTTGAAGATCGATTATACAACTTCAATGATACAGGAAAACCTGATCCAACTCTTAACACAACCCTGCCAGAAACACTAAAAAAAATATGTCCCGATGGTGGACCTGGAACCAATCTCACCAACTTTGATCAAACCACTCCTGATACTATTGACTCTAGCTACTACTCCAATCTTCAACTTCATAATGGTATGCTTCAGAGTGATCAAGAGTTGTTTTCCACCCCTGGAGCAGATACTATTGATATTGTCAAAAGTTATAGTGCTGATCAATCTCTTTTCTTCCAAAACTTCAAGTTATCAATGATAAAAATGAGCCTCATACAAGTGTTAACAGGATCACAGGGAGAAATTCGAAAACATTGCAACTTTGTGAACAACAATTCAACTAATTTGACTACTCAAGCCACCAAAGAATCTCCAGAGGATGGTATAAGAAGCTCAATCTAAATAAGTTAATGAAGAATATTGTAGTAAATGTGACACCTATGATCTTTAATAAGTTCTGTAGGAACATGCATGTGTCATATGCTGATGAATCCTAATAATGATTGTATTCTTTATTATCTATGGAAGCTTCAACTTGTTTTCACTACAAAAAAAATTATTAACTATAAAATATTTTTCACAGAATTTTTTTTAGAAAAAAAATTAATTATCCATTAAATATTTCCCACATATTTATTTTTATGAAAGTTTTTCATAAATTTATTTGTAAAAAATTTTTTATAAATTTATTTATGAAAAAGTTTCCTATGGATTTGTTTGTGAGAAATTTTCCATGGATTTGTTTGTAGAAAATTTCTCATAGATTTTTTGTGATTTTTTGTGGAAAAATTCCTACTAGCTTTTTATCTACAAATTTTCCACAAATTTCCTACTACCACAAATTTGTAAGTAAAAGACTAATAGAAAATTTTCCACAAAAAATCATAAAAAATCTATAAGAAATTTCCCACAAACAAATTTATGGGAAACTTTTTCATAAACAAATTTATAAAAAATTTCTCACATATAAATTTATAAAAAAATTTCATAAAAATAAATTTGTGGGAAATATTCAATATATAATTAATTTTTTTCTATAAAAAAAAATTCTGTCAAAAATATTCTTTGGTAATAAATTTTTTTTTAGTGTTTATAGTATCTATCTAGTTATGAGAATTAAGTTGTTTGGTGTTATAAAAGTGAAATTATATAAAGATATTCATGAGTTAATAATTACATTATTAACAATTATGATGATTATATTTTAAAAATTTAACTTGTTCTAATGAACAAAGTTTAAATTATTACTTAAAAGAAAAAAAAATTGTAATATCATTCTTCATCTGGTAAATTTTCAAACATTAATTAATTTCTGAAACTTCATTTCTATAATTATTTTTGCAAAAACTCCAAGAAATCCATTAAAAGCAATATTTGAAACTAATAAAATGGGTTTGAGTGTTAATTATATGTAGAAAAAGTTTTCGCACACCCTAAAATATCCATTTAAAACTATTTATCTTTGATTATTTAAATAAACTATTAATAGCTTTAAAAATATTTATTTCATCATAAAATAAATAAGAATTAATTTTAACAAATGATATTTTTTACATTTTATTTATTCAATGTTTATTTTTCAATTTCTAATTATATTTTTATTTTTATATTAACTTGATTTTGGTCTAACAATTTTTTTTTATTATTTTGAAGGAAACTTTAACAATCATCATTAATTAAGATGGAAGATTTAATTAATATTTTATCTATTACAGATTTTATCACATTTTTTTATGTTAAGTAATTAACATTTGTAGGTTTTTGTTTTGCATTGAGATTATAATTTTTAGGAGTGTTATAGCAACACATTGTCTATGAAATGAAATTAGTATCACACAAATACCAAATTTGGATGCAAGTGTAGATACTAGAGTTTGAATTTAGAAGTTTAACATGTAACATACTTGGATATAGAAATAATGTAAAAGTGTTGTGTAGCTAAGTATATTTTATTTAGACTTATTATATATCCTTATTATTCTTATTCTTATTCTTATTATTATTATTATTATTATTATTATTATTATTATTATTATTATTATTATTATTATTATTATTATTATTATTATATTATGTTAATATTTATCTATTATGTGTTTCTAGCAAATCCTATTATCCATCACATTTTATGATGAAGGGAGCTTTATTTGAACTTTATTTGTCATTCAACTATTTAAGAATAAGTCAACTAGTCTAGGTGTTTTTATTTTATGTTAAACGAGTTTAAGTTTTTTTTATAATTAATGACTACTAATGTTGCTTGTATCTTCTTTTGTGTGATGGAAGAAACTGGCAAAATAGAAAGATAAAAATATATTTTTCGGTGGTGGGGTATCTTTATTTAAAAATATGTTGAATTGGGTACTTTTATTTTATTTGTCATTTTTCAAATGCTTAGTACCGTGATATTAAGGAGGTAATGAAGATATAAAAAAGATTCCTGTCGGGATGGGGAATGACGGGAGGAAAATCTATTAGGTGAAGTAGAATACAGTTTGTAAAGAAAGAAGTAAAGGTGGGCTCAAAATAACTGATATCAAGTGTTTTAATATTGCTCTTTTGGCTAAGTGGAGGTGACGACTTGAACATGAAAGTAGAGGATTATGGAAACAGATAATGTTATCAAAATATGGGGGGTGGAGAGGTCTAAATGATTTGATAGGAGAAAATGATTGTTCTACTTGGTGGAGAGATCTAAGGAAAATTGTGGGGCAAATGAAGTGGAAGAGAAATGGTTTTAAAATGAAATTGAATAGAAGATGGGGAATGGTAGGAAGATTAAGTTCTGGCATGACAAATGGGTAGGAGAAGAAACACTTAAATCCAAATTTCATAAATTGTATCTTAACTCTATCAATCAGAATGAAACTATTAAGGAAATGAGTTGTTGGAAGGAAGGTGAATGAGAGTGGAATATGAGGTGGAGGAGGGGGTGGTTTTAGTGGGAATAACTCTTATTAAAAAGATTAATAAATATTATAAATTCTAAGTAGGCAAAAGAGGGTGACGAAGTTCTGACTTGAATTTTGGAACTTTTGCTCAATGGTGTATAAATCTTTTATCTTGTGTAAGGTATATTAAGTCATTAAATAATAATGAAATAAATAATTATCTTGTTAATTATTGAATTTTTAGTATATCTTTATATAATTATGTATTATGTACTTGTAATTATTTTTTATACTTTTGTTAAAAAAATTATTTTATTCTTATATTTTTTTTACTATTTTAATACTTAATTTTTTTTTTACAAAAACTTGTGTGTTGTATTTAATTATTTTTTTAAAAATTAACACAATGAAAATGTGTTGTATATTTATACACATAAAATATGTTTCTATGAAATAAGCGAAAAAGAAAAAGAAAAATGGAACAACCAAATAAAGTGGGTTTAAAGAAGATGAGAAAGGAATGAGGTGGCAGGGAAGAGAAAAAGAAAAGGAAAAAAAAAGTTGAAAAATTAAAGGACAAGAGTAAAGAAAGCTTAAAAAAATAGAGCCCACAATAATTTATTTTCACGCATAATAAATGAGAAAAACGTAGAAAGGGTGGAAGATAATCAATTATATTAAAATTTTAAAAAATATATTAATTTTCAATAATTTCTATTTATAATTTATTATAGTACTTTTACTTTTTATTAAGGAACGAAATCAAGAATTTTAGGTGAAAAGGTAGAACCGGACTGGAGTAATTAAAAAAAATTAATATATATTCATTAAAATTAATTATTACATAAAAATAAATATAATTAATAAAATTATTAATAAATTATAAATTATTTAGATATATTTAAAATTAACGTAAAAAATTATATATAAGATCAAATATATACTTAATACATTTAATTTTTTAATTATACTCGACAGTGTTTAATGTTATAAAAATTATCAATTATTATATATGTATTGAACTTTGCAGCAATCTCTTTTTCAATCTATCAAAATATCAATATTAAAATATCAATATTAATTTTTTCTTGTATTCTCATAATTTTAAAAGGAGATTGTTAAATAAATTGATCAATTGTTTGTTTTGTGGGTTGCTCATCAACATTATTTTCTTCAACATTACTCATTGAATTTAAATTTAGTTGATTCGAGATTATTTCATCAATTCTATCAATCTCTTTTTTTTTTAAATAAATTTATAATAACTCAATTTGAATTTTTAATATTTTAACCACGAATCAAAATAGAACATCATAAAATATTAAAACAATCAACGAATTGATATTTTAATATCTTTTAATTTTTTTTAATTAATGATATTTTTTAAAATAATATATAATACAAATATAAAAATTTATCTTTTTTAATAATAAATAAAATATTTTCTTTTATATATAATATTATATATTTAATTATTTTAAATTAAAGAAACTTTATTTAAATTTAATTTATATATAATATTTTTATATTATGTTTGACATAATATATTTTATAATTTAATTATAATTTTATATAATAATAAATAAAATTTAAAATGTTCGTAACGTTCTTCCTATTTTCTTTCTGTTTTTATTATAATAAATAAAATAATATTATTAATTATGAATTAGAATTATTTTGAAAAAATTATCTATTTTTTATTTATTTTTTTCAATTAAGTAATATTTATCTTCGTAATTTTTACTTTTTTTTTTTTCATTCTTTCTATTTTTTTCTTTATTCACAAAAAATACATTAAAAAAAAAGGAAAATGCATGAACATAATTTTCATGAAATATAGTTTCTAGGTATAGTTCTAACTATTTATAAAAGAAAATTATTAGAATGATTAAATTTTTATACATAATTTAAAAATGCTATCTAAATATATCTAAATAATGAGCTTAAAATATTTTTGTGTCAGTATAACCCTTTATTCTTAAGAACACTGTAATTAAAAATATTATCTTTAAATAAATTTAAATATTTTAAATTGGAAAAATTACAATGAGAAAATATAATCTTTTGTCTCCTAAAATAAAATAAAGTAAATCAAAATTTGAAATAATGTTAAAACTAAGTAATTTTTGTTCTTATTATTGAATGAAGATAAAAGAAAATAATAATAATAATAATAATTATTGGAGTCCATGAGCATGTTTGTCTCTTAAACCCTAGTTTCTTCTTCTGTCTGCGTCTCTTCTCAAAAACCCTACTAATACTATCTGTATCGCAAATTCGAACCTTTGAATCTGAATCATGCCGCGAAAGAAGAAAAGCCATGACCCGTTCTTCACTAACGATTCCCGAAAACGCCAAAAGCCTAATGGCAAACTTGACCGGGACGACGAAGAAGATGCCGAGATAGAAAGCGATTTTGATGAAGATGGCTTCTTCGCCGGCGCCGACGACGGCTCCGGTGAGGATCACGAGGAAGAAACCGGCGCGGAGGCGCGGAAGAGAATCGCGCAGGACTATCTCCAAATGGTTCGGCAAATCGCCCAGAAAGAGAAGGAACAAAAGGACGGTGAGGGGGAAGAAGATGACGATGAAGAAGACGAAGAAGGGGCAAGAGACTCGCTCGTAGCTCAGAAGTTGATAAAGGAGCAACAAGAGGAAAGTGGGCGCGTCAGAAGAAGCATTGCTTCAAGGTTTGTTCATTCCTTAGCAATTGTTTGTGTCTGGATTTTGATGGAACCTTAAGATTTGTTTGTTTGATGTTTTAGGGTGAAGGTGAGTAGTGATGAAGGGTTTAGGGTGTTGGTGAAGCACAGGCAGAGTGTGACAGCGGTGGCTCTGTCTGAGGATGATTCGAAGGGCTTTTCGGCGTCAAAAGACGGAATAATTATGCAGTGGGATGTGAATAGTGGACAATATGAGAGGTATAAGTGGCCCAGTGATTCGGTGTTGAAGTCTCATGGCTTGAAGGATCCGCAAGGCTCGGCTGCAAAGCAAAGTAAGCATGTATTGGCTTTGGCTGCGAGCTCGGATGGTCGGTATTTGGCAACTGGAGGCCTTGATCGCCATGTTCATATATGGGATACTCGTACCAGAGAGCATGTTCAGGTGCCTCTTTATTCTTTCAAATGAATGGTAGCAATGTACTATGAAAAATGGCTAGCGGTTTTTTTTTTTTGGCTGGCTATTTGTGCAGATAGAAGTGTAGTTGGTTGTGCATTTGCTGATTGTTTGGATTGGAATGATTGTGTGTGTTGTGTGTTTTGTTGCCTTTTCTATATAAAAATGTTTCACTGCTATTGTTGAATGCTTTACCTTGCTTAGATTAAGTTCATTGTGAATTTTATGTTTTGGTGGATAGTGAGTTTATCTGAATGTAAACAGGATCCTACATAGGGTTTGACAAAATAAATGTAAAGTAATTGATTTGCTTTGGTTTCTATTGTTCTTTGTTAACACTGTACACTCAATGTTTGGAAAACCATAGGCCAGTTTAGCTAATTGTTTTAGGAACTTGAACTGTTGATATGGGGCTTGCATTGCTGATATTGGATTTTAATTGTTTTTACAGGCTTTTCCAGGTCATAGGGGCCCTGTTTCTTGTCTGGCTTTTAGGCAAGGAACTTCAGAACTTTTTTCTGGTTCATTTGATCGGACAATTAAGATATGGAATGTTGAAGACAGAACTTACATGAATACACTATTTGGCCACCAAAGTGAAGTATTAAGTATTGATTGCTTACGCAAAGAAAGGATACTGACTGCCGGACGTGATCGTAGCATGCAACTGTTTAAGGTAATCTCACCGAGATATTGAGTATTAAGTATTTGGCTATAAACTATATGTATGTTAAGTGTTCCTTGATTTCTCCTCCTGATGCTCTGTTCTTTATTTTTTTATATTTGTGTGAAAAATATTCTAGTGATCAAGTAGAAACTCTTATCAGCTAATTACTTTTTCTTTGGTTATTCCCATTTCTGTTTTAGACTCTCTTTTTTCAACTATTTTTATGTGTATTCTCCTAATTTAGGTTCATGAGGAGTCACGTCTTGTATTTCGTGCTCCTGCATCCTCCTTGGAATGCTGTTGTTTTGTTAATAATGATGAACTCTTGTCTGGTTCGGATGATGGAAGCATTGAGCTTTGGACTGTAATGCGGAAGAAGCCTATTTACATCTTGAGGAATGCTCATGCTTTACTGATGGATAGCGTGAAATCTGACCAAAAGGACAGTGAAAGACTCCCCAATGGTAATTTAGGTAAACTACTTTGTTCATACAGTTGCCCTTGTACGCCCAATCTCAATATTGACAGTTCCTTCATCTGTTTAAATTAATTTCTGTTGAAGAAAATACTTATGATTTGTCCAACAAGTTTTCTATCTTTTTTCTTTTGTGGTTTTCTGAAAGAGTTTTGATGGACGTACTACAATGCATGTGATACAACATTTTATGCAACAACAATTTGTGTGTGGCATCATTTATTACATGTTATAATAATCCCTCTTAACGCTCACTTAATTGTATAATTTGTTGTAAAGTTAGTGTACAAGTATCATTTCCCTCTTTGAAAATGTTTTATTTGCTCAACGATTCTGTATTTACTTACCCCTTAAATCTATGGACAAGATACCAAAGAACATCATATTATGCTGTTAGCTTACTTTTACAATACAAATGTGTGAATTTGTAATACATTTGCTAGTTATAGCTAACCCTATCTTAATATCCTAAAGTGATACTGTTGTCTTCACTCTGCAGAAAATGGTTACCACCATCCTGAGAACCATCATTGTTTGTCAGTATTCTCTTGGGTCAGTGCAGTCACTGTTTGTAGAAACAGTGACCTTGCAGCAACTGGGGCTGGCAATGGTTCTGTTCGATTATGGGCAGTTGAAAGTGATACAAAAGACATTAAATCTCTTCATAATGTGCCATTGGTATGTGAAAGGAATAGCAGCTAAACTCAAGTTACTTTTCCTAGATAATTTTTTCTTTGTTTTTTATTATACTTATAGCTTCTGCTGAAAAAGGCTTTTGCTTCTTCTTGTTGTTCCCGTTCAAAGTAGCTCTCTGTAGATCCCGTTATTTATTTATTGAACAACACTCCCCTTCTGAACAAACCTTACTCTTTTTACATAGTCTTTTTTTATATGAAAAATCAAGTTTTACTTTTGAAGTCAAAATCAATTTCCAAACATGCAATTCTTCATCTTTCTAGAATTGGATTTGCACTTGTAGAATCCACTGGAATTTAATCAAACCCTTTGCATTGCAGGTTGGATTTGTGAATTCCTTGGCCTTTGCAAAATCAGCTGAATTCTTAATTGCTGGAGTTGGACAGGTGAATTTTTACTCAAACCATGTCCTGCTTGTAATAATATTATTTTTGTTAGATATAACACTGAAATTTATATTGAGCATGTCATTGACAGAAAAAGTATCTGAGCATTTCAACTTTCTAGTTTGTAAGTTGGACAGTAAGTTGTAAAGGGTTAGTAATAGTATGTTAATAAGGAAATTGATATGGTGTTAAGTTTTTGTATAATATGACTCGTTCATAGTAATTAGTCCATTTTTTGTGTTCTCTTGCTGTGTGTCCTTTGTCCCCTCTCCCCCCCCAAAATTCTCTTCCAACATTTTTGAAGAGAAACTTTCTCACTGACAAATTTCCATTAGCTTCTGATTATGAGGTATGTCTCGTGTTAAGTGATTAAAACTACAGATTTTATAGGATTAAAGATTTCTCACGTCCTAATTTGGATGCACTCTGTTAGGTGCCAATCTGTCCACAGCTGTAAGCCTGTATAACCCAAAACCAGTCTATCCACGTTAGCAAATGGAGCTTTAAAAATTGATGTATAAAATTGATGTATAAGAAGACAAATTTCTATGTTTTCTCTCTTGTTCTTCACTAAATATATGAAATTGACTAGGCTTTATCTAGTGAATAGCTTGCAATCAAGTTGTGGGACTTGAATAGATTACAATTGTTGAAAAAAGTAAGCATGGATGATTGCTTCAATTCTATGGAAACACCACTTACATCATTGGATATTATTTACTCTTATTAGTCTTCAAATTCTTGATTATAAGCATTACATAACTCCACTTAAATTTACATCTTAGAATATGCGCTTAGGCCTAACACAATCTTTACACGATCAACTTGATCCTCTTTAACTATTATTTGGTTATATCTTTAGTTACGTGGAAGCTTAAATCATATCTGAGTTACTTACATTCTAGTAGTTTAAATAGATCAGATTTGCAGTTGAAAATATCTTGCACCTCATTTAATCAGGTGCTTGCAAGCTGACCCGAGTACTTTCATTTGCTATATAATCAATGAAAATTTTCAATTGCATGTTTAAATCAGCCCTCTATTGTGAAGCTTCATTTTCTGCTATGTGACTTTTTTCTAAGAATAATGTTGATATAAATGTGACTGTTGATAAGAAATTTATGGATTCACATCTACCATAGTTTCCTTTTGGTCCTCTGATGGAGCATGTAGAGCTTATGATCGGCTATGCAATGAAAAGAAATTCAAACTTTTTAAACATAACCAGTGCATTTGTTAGCACTTGTTTGTATTGGGGTTATAATGCACTTATTAATATGTTGTAGAACAATATAATATTATATTCTAATATTGTATCAGGCCTTGGTTCTGAGTTAATCCTCTCCCACTTGATTGTTGTAGTCAGTAATTCTTGAGCTGCCAATGACTCTCTTTCCCTGCTATTATAACCGTTGCTAGAATTAGTGGTTTTTTCTTCTATCGCTAAAGATGCATTTTGTCTGCAGGAACCACGTCTAGGAAGGTGGGGACGTAACCCTGAAGCTCGAAATGGAGTTTCAATTCTTCCTCTTAAGTTGTGAGATGAGGCAATCAACATTGTACCTCCTCAATTTTGACATACGAAATGTAACATTTAGTTGAATGTCCTATGTATCGATTACATTTATTTTTATTATCATTATATTGATAATTTCTTAGTTTATGCATGCTTGTTTATGATTTTGAAATCTTGGAATGGCTTTTGGCAAAATAAAAAGTTCAGTTAGGCAAGGTCTCTACTCAAATCCAAAATAAAAATTTCCGGTACAAAATCCTTTCCCATGACTCTAATACGACCTGATTCAATAAAGTTCTACGTTTCAATGATCTAAGCTTCAAAACATATTAGACAATTTATCTTATGTACTAAAACATGATCCTCGTCATAACAGTGACTTTCTACTATGATGTATCTCCAGCTCATAAGCTACTGAATCCTGCAATATCCACCTGAGTATGACACTATTATGGGACGTTTATTTAATTGCCGCTACATTGTAGGCTCTTTGGCCGGTGAACACGTCGAAATGACGTCATTATCATACAAATTGTGAGTGAGAATTTAAACAAAAAATTCGAAGTCTATTTGTGTACTAATGTAGTTTTCTATCATAACAATCGTGAGTTTAAGAACTAATTAGATTTCTATTTACCAAAGGCTACTGTGCATGTAATATTTTCTTTTTCTATATCAATTTACCATTGAGATAATTATTTTTATATCATCGCCTCTTAGGGGCGTCTATTAAGGGAAGTTTATTTTATATCATTTAATTAACAGAACTCGGGTTTTACAAGAATGAACTACGAAAAATGTAACTACGCATTAAGCTCATGCTGAATGAGTAAAAATCCCTGAAAAAGAATTGTGCCCAAAATTGGAAGACAGAATGCACTCAATCAATCTATGATGTTTCTTTTTTCTTCCAAAATCAATGGACGGGTATTACTGCAGCCTTTTCATGTACCCTGAAATACTACTAAAAGATCAATGAATAGAAATTCAATGTAACTTGTTAAATCCAACCAGGAAGTGTTTCCTAAGTTGATTCTGAAGCAACTTATACAATATACTGGGACAGTCAATACAAGGTTCAGAACCCGAAGGTTCAAAGTATGTAACAATGAAACGAATCTTGTTCATCTCAGAAAACTCGTAATTACAAAACGTCCTCCCCTACCCTCCATATTTTGGCCTTTTCCCATTTTCAGTATGCTTCTGAGTCCTTTATCAGCAACCATCCCAAGCTCTGCAATGCTAAGGACCCACGTGACCTGAGCTTGGGCGAGGAACTTCCTATAAAAATCATCATACAAGGTTACTTTGAGCGATTGAAAAAGTCAAGCAAGGAACCCATTTTCATACCGAAACACTTGTATCGGAGAGACGTATTTATATGAACAGTTAATATGAAAAGGGTGAAAATTTAGTAGCACCTAATTGGGCGAGCTAAACATTTGATATGAACAGGTGAAGAATTCAGTAGCACCTAACAGCATGAGCTATAAAGCCTCATCAAACATTGAATTTCTAGCTTCAGAAGTTGGTGGGAATAAAAATTCAATACTCCTATTAAAAAAAAAAGCGTGCAGAGAGGTCTAAATGCTCTTGCCCAGCCAGACTCCAGGATGTATTTTTCCCACCTGATTAATTTTGCATGATTAGCTACCCAAGCCGGTTCACAGGAATTTACATTATCTATTCATGTTCGACTCCTTTTGTGTTGTCAGTTGTGTCCTCGTTACTGTTTCCTCCAACCTCAGCTACTCCATTTTTGTTGTCAGTTATGTCTTTGTTACTGTTTCCTCCAACCTCAGCGACTCCTTTTTTGTCGTCAGTTGTGTCCTTGTTACTGTTTCCTCCTACCTCAGCGACGGAACCATCCGCAGAAGTTGGTGCACATGAACTTGGATTTTCAGTTACTGTTTTAGTTGGCGCAGAGGTTTCAATGGAGTTATCGAGAGATGCTGATGGTAAATCAGTATCTATCTGCTCATCCTTTGTTATTGCAACACTGGATGATGGAGATGGTGATTCAGCTGCACCAGGACCATTGTTCCCAATTTCCCCATTAGGAAGAACATCAGAAGGGTCATTGGCATCTGAAGATTCCCTCCATTCAACCCACTCAACAGGTTTATCTGTCCCACTGTGTTCTACTTTTGGTCCTGCTTCTGGAGAAGATGTTGCAGTGTCAGCTAACTCCTCATCCTCACCAGCAATAACATCCTCTCCAGTGGCTTTTACAATACTCTCCTCGGCATTAGGTGATGGAGAAGCAAGGGCACCAGTTGAGCGCTCATTGGCTACTCGATCTCTATCCTCCTCGAAAGCAAACCAGTTGGAATTTGTGAATAGAGATCCACTGCATAAGCCAAGGCATATGGTATACATTCAAAGAATGTGAAGAAAAAGTAGGCATGAAGTTCCATTCAAAGTAGAAAACTGACACATGCACGATCAACAAAAGCACACCATTTACCTTTCATGGTCATCTCCCAACCGCAAAGAAGATATAACAACTTCCGCAGATTCATCATCAAAATAGACATCCTGCAAGATTCATTTTATGTCATATACTTTATCATGATCGTAAATCAAATCTCAACCAAAAATCCTAAGACACGTCAGTGATGTCTATTAATTTACATAAACATGACAGAAATCAGCCCTAAAATAGTCACTCGCAGACTTGTATATGATGAAAGCCATTAATTTACTCAGCACAAAGATGCAGATAGCCAAAAATTATGTTGTGGAGGAGTTCAAGTCACTATAAGACACCCAAGCAAGAATGTTCATTCCATCTTTAAACAAATTTATCTGAGCATTAACCTGCACATATTCAATTATATATTCACTTCACCTCAATTCCAAGACAGGATTTTAAAATATAAGAGGAAAATACTATACCTCATCATCTCGTTCAAGTGAGCCATGAACCTGAAAACACATATTGGTCAGGAATCAAGAGATAATGTATAGAACTAATAATGACATAATCTGATAAGTAGTAGTATCAACCCAACCACAAGAAAACAGGAGCACAATAAAGAATTAACACCACCTAAAAATGAAATCAGCCAGCCATCATGCATTTATCATTCTACAAAGAACAATGAACAAATTGGACACTAGCAGGACAAAAATTCACATCAGCAATTACACAAAAAAGGATCAGCTGGTGTACATAATTTGAGAGCAAACTATTAACTGTAGACTAACATAATTCCTATAAAAACATCTGAAAAAAATGCTGGTAAAACTATGTGCACTCAATAGGCTATGATTAGCTAAGAATGGGAAGAATCTGACTGTTGCAAATTACTTTCTCATAAAGTTGTAGATAAAAGTTTTCAGATATTACTTTTTTAAAGTTTTTTTGAACCCAGACTGAGCCATTCCATTCTCAGTTATACCTTCTAGATATATAACACACGTAGAAATAATCTTTTGATATAATATTTGTAGTTATTTCATATACTTCTGGCCATTATTAAGAAAACAACTCTTAAGAGCCTTGTGAGAAGAGAGAAGAAACCAACACCATATCAGAAAGCGATTCCTAGTGATATTGATATATCTTTATATAATCCTTTATCAGTCTCAAAAATTCCAAATATTTCTGTTCTCTTCAGAGCCATAAAAAATGACACAATTCAGCTGCAGAAGGTCCCTTGAAATGACTGTACTGTACCTCTTCAATCTCATCATTATTGTAAATTCCATAACGGAAGGCCTGACTCAAGTTATTTGCTAATGCCGCAACATCATAGTCCCGATCTTGATAATCATCCTCGTCACTATCCCTATTTCTGTCGTGCAGTGCTGTTGGTCTCCTGTAACAATCAATTAATTAAGAATCATCAAAAGGCATGTATTTCATCACGTGACAAATCAGCAAGCATACAACACATCTCATCCAATTCTGCTGTCTTGCACGGTTGACAGGTTGACTTTTTGGCACTGGTTCTACCTTCAGTCAGTACAGTAGCACAAAAAGGGATTTTTGAAAAGGGACTACGTATTGTTCTAGCACAAAATGTATAAATTTGGGTTCATCCACAGAACATGAGCTTGACGATATCTACACATAGTAAGGTTCTTACAGTTATCTAAAGAAGCGGACTTTAATTCTATCATCATTACTACCTAGTGCGATAGGGTTATTGTTATTCTATTATCATAAAATTACCTAAAATATCCCAATAGAGTCATTACACAATTATAGTTAACCTTCTTTTCTTCCAGATCATGATCCCAAAGCAAAAACTATTGTATCAATTTAGTCGATTATTTTTCAGTAAGAAGGTATAAATTATTCAGCAGTTTCAATTTGTTTAAGTTGTAACAGAAATACAAGATGAAGGATCATTTTAAAAACAAAACATAGAAATCAAAATGAATACCAGCTCATTATTTCAGTAATCCCTCTGCATGACAAGAAATTCCAATTCATAAACTTTAGGCAGATATCTAAAAAGATGTTAAAAGACAATCTTAATAAAACATACAATTTTTTTGAGAATTTATTCACCTGTTATACCACTTTTATATATTCTGGAGTTCAAGGTTCTCTCGGTTAAGTGAGCAATGGTCACATCTAATGGAAACATTCTTCTGGATTGAGAAAGATACATCATACTCTAATGGTTCTAAAGGTTGCAATGACATGAATTTTATGGCTCAAGAAAAGACATTAGGATATCAATCCGGACTCCAAAGATAATGTCATTCAAAGAAACAGGCAAATCTTAATTTTTCAGCTCATTCAGACAGTGGAAATGTAGACACCATGGGAAATAACAAGATAGTGCCAGTTAAGAAATGCAACATACCCACACGCCCATTGATAGAGATTTTCCACAGCATTGCGATTGGATAGAACACCCAGGTACCAATCTGTCCAATCACTATTTCCCTGTCAATTTAAGAAGTTTGAAAATGAGCTTGAAGAATATGTAGTTAACGTTTAACATTCATTTTGTGCAAGTACATATTGAAACATCAGACAATTACTTGGGAAAGAAAGAGAATTGATCAACAGATACCACAACTAAGTTTAAAAATTCAAAAAATCATACCACAGAACTTGCTCGAGACATAGTAACAGACCTGCAAATGTTCCTGAATCACACTGTTGTTATTCCCTAACTGAACAAGTTTGTTAGATATCCGGGTTAAGTGTCCTATGCATCCTATCCTGGGTGCTGATTTACCCTCAGCAGGTATTGTTGGCTGCAAGAATATTTGCAGACGTTAAAAAATTTATGCATATCAAAAGATTTGTTAATCTTCATTGAATATTTGTATTGAAACATAAAACAAAACAGAACAGTTTTGCAATACAATTGGGGGTTCATGTACCTTGTTTGTATCAGCTTCCAACGTACATTGCTTTTCTGCTTGAATAATTTTCCCAACAAAATCACAATGAAGGAGAAGATGTTCCAGAAGAGAAGAATTCTTACTCTCCAAGCAAGATGTTATAATGTTTTCCACGTGGTGATGCAAAAAGTTATTGTATGGGTACCTACCACATTCAAACATTGTAGCAAGGCATGAGATTAAATGGCATGGCACAAGATAACAGAATTGCTAAACTTACTCAAAGAACAAGTGTATAATTCTTTGTACTGCTCCAAGATCAATCAATTTCTTCTCAGCAGCTTCACCACCAACAGTTACTAAGACTGATATAAATTCTACAATCTGAAAGAATAAATGTTCAGTTAATAATATGGCAAAACTACAATATTACTTTTCAACATCTTCAAAGATCGTGAACCCCAAACATTAAAAAGGCAATTACTTGTAAAGGCATCATCATGACAGCACATGTTCAAAACTAATCTACCAATTTCCAACAGATTCAAATCAAACAGACAAACACAGCAATTTCAAATAATTAGATTACCTTTAAGCGATGTTTACCGAGAGGTGGTTGTAATTTGCCAAAAGTAGTTAGTAAGAGATTTTCAGCAGAAGAAACATCTAATAGCTTGAGTAAATCACCTGCAGAGTAAGAGCTAGGTCAGCATTTTTTTTCTCCTATGGAACCATGAACATAAAAATAAAAAAAAATAAAAAAAATATGCATCCAGATTTAACAAATGGTCTCACAATATAATGTAAATAAGTTTGAACTAATTTAGCTAATTGAACTAATCCCCCTTTTTGAAGATGAAACGAAAAATTATAAATCAGTATAACATGAATTTTACATGTTAGATGTGAGAATTAGTGACCTGGCTTACAACCTTATTATGAATAAAAAAAAAATTGCTTGGGTTGCTTGGGGTGGGGGTGGGGGGGAGACAGAGCAGTAGAATAAGGAAATTGGAAAGAAACAATAGAGTTGTATATTGGTAATGGAAGTCAAATGGCCTTTTGGTTCAAGTATTCAAACAAACTATTTACCCCAAGAAGAGGTAGGAAACACTCTTCTATTGATTAAAATTTATTGATAACTACAAAATCATGAGATGTTCATTAAATAAAGATGTGGAACCCACAAATGTTAGTGATTTCCAATAAATTTAAATCCACAAGAGTTTGTTCCTAGCATTTGTCTTCTCCCCAGAAACATACTGTCAAGCCATTCAGAAGTAGCATATTATATTGCACATTAAAATCAACTAGACACTAGAAGGCATATTATATTGCAAATATAGTCTAAGTAGCATACATAAATTGGAAACTTGAAGCTATGCCCTATGATCTGCAATTGCCATTGCAAAATTTGACTAGTTACTAAGGCACTTTGTTCCACTCAATAGTTGCTTTGAATTTTTATCTACTGATAGAACTGACAAAAATTCCAATATAACCCTAAACACGGCTATCACACACATATTAGCCTCCGCTATTTCAGCTGCATTCATGGATACCACCACCCCACAGTGGGACAGCTGGCAACCATGAGAAAGGCTCTGCATCATGTCATTTCAGTGGCAGTTTGGCTGAAATCTGAAACTACCATTTACCATGGTGGCTATTTAAGAACATTATATAGAGCTCAACATTATAATACTAGCAAGATGACTTTAGACTTTAGAAGAAACAAGTTATTTGAAGGTCAAAGTGGATGTAGGAAGTCTTACCTAGGCTTTCTAGCATGCCTTCAACAGTCTCGGGATTTGCAGTTACACTAGATGCATTAGTCATTTGGCGATTATATGTATAATAAGCTCCAAAAGTATGTCTCTTGGGGTCTAGCAAAGATATGCATACAGATAAAGAGTTAACAAGAACAGATTTTGGCCGAGAGACCTCCAGAGCATGACGGAATAATCTTCCTATAAAGCTGCAAATATATGACGAAAAATGTTGGTTAAATAAAAAGAGGCATAAACTTCCAAGCAATGGAAACTAACAGGATTGCACTAATAACATCTACCTAGGACTGCAGATTTTTGCAGAAAGCCCTGCAGGAGCAAATCGTGTAATAGCACAGAGAGTTTCTGCTGCATTAGCATGTACTTCAGGAGAATCCTGTAAAATCCACACCAAAAGAATGTATAGTCAATGAGAACATACTTGCTGGAGTTTGTAATAAAGAGAACACGGTTTATATACATTATCCATCTTTATTGTAAGTGTTTACTGTATTCGTCATTCTAAGGGTTTAAGGAGGTTCTGTTAGAGAAAAGAGCAGTATAAGTAATACAAATATATCCTTGTGTGCAATAAAAAATTACAGTCAGTGAAAGAGAAATTGGCACTGTATATTGGCAAAGGTTACTGTTAACCAGAAACAGAGACAATTTTGCCAGGAAAATTGTCCTCAGAGATCTCAGGGATGATAAGAAACTATGGAGAGAAGAGGCAGCAGTGGTTAGGGTGAACAACTGTCACAGCAAGGCAGAAAATGCAGAGAAATGCCCAAGGGTGGATGCTTGTCTGACAGAACAGGGTCAAACTTGGGGTTGAGCATAGGTTGGGTCGGGTTCACCATTTTTCCAACCTAAAATTGTGACCAAACCATTTATTTTAACCCAAAATCCAACATGATCAAGACCCTAAATAAGTGGGATAAAACCGGCTTAAACCAACTCTGTTATAGAATATATATATATATATATATATATATATATAAATTTAACATTATAAATAGTTAAATAATAGAATAAGAAAAGTATAAAATTTAATTAAGCTATATTTTAAATAAATATTTTAAAATAATAAATATAGGTTAGGATCCATCTACACCAAGAGTAAAGTTAGTCAAATTACATCTTCAATACCCTTTTATAAAATGCAAATTTAATCAACCCAATCATAGAATTTCATATTCTTATTAATTAGATCATGCATAAAAAATTCCATACAATTTAAAAATTACTTAAGAAATTTATTATATCACTTTATTTTAAATTAAAATAATATGATATTTAAAAATAATTAAATATGTTATTAGATATATATATTTCTATAAAAATTCAAATTATGTGAAATTTGGTATATATGATCATTAAGATAATATTACAAAATAATGTATATTAAATAAAAAGGGTAATTACTAATACACAGTTATTCAAAAAAACTTGTAATTTCAAGAGAATCGTAAGACTAAACCAGCTGGAAACGGCTTGAAACACAATTTGACCCTGTCCTAAAAATAAATTGGGTCTATTGTCAGACCCAAACCCGTCCAAATCAACTTTAGGTCGAACTAGGCTATCAGGTTGGATTGGGTCATGAGCACCTCATAACAAAGAACATGTAAGTGACTAAGAGAGTAGGATTTCAGTTCTGATTCAAATGAGAGTGCGAAATCTTTAATTGACACCCCTAAATGAGGCTCTTTCATTATTGAAGTACATTTTTTAGACACACTCCAACTGCACTCACTCCAGCTGCAATTTTCCAGGATTCTGTCTGGCTATTTTGCAGCCATTGAGGCATGTTCCAGCCACATTCACAATACAATTCTGCAACAGCACCATTTTGGTGCTTTTGCCAACTATAGAGGAATTATACCTCAAACGGAAAAGAACATGATACAGGTAGTACTGCAACACTCCTAATTAAAATGGTTAATACAAGTCAAATGGGGGCTCCGAGATTTATTATTAAAGTAGAAAGTAATAAAAAAAAATAGCGACAAATAAAACTTAAACATCATTCGTTCCATCCAATCATAGAAAGTCATATAGCATCAATGTGGACATATTTATTTCACTTATTGACCTCACATAACTTAAAATATTACCTTTCAATTTAATCCATCCAAACCAGCACCTTTAGATTTAGAAATAATTTAACATATCCAAATCCTCTACTAGATAGATGATACTTACAGAAGAACTGAATTTATCCACAATCATCTCAAGCACATTAGTATCTTCAATCCACTGCATTGCATTCACATGACTTACATACATATGTTCATCAGCACCAATCAAGCGTATCAAAACCTGGTATTTAGAAAAAATACCAATAAAATTATAAATGTACAGAAACACAAACAAACACAGAATAGGGAGGAATAGAAATTCAAACCAACGAAAGTAATTGGTTTTTAAGATATAAAATTCCTATGCACATGTATCAGTAATAAATATGAGTAAAACAAAAGAATTGAACTTGCAGCACCAAAGATAATGCTTCACAGGTTAGTATAACAATTAAAAATCAAGTAAATGGTGTTAGAAAAACAACCTCCATGACAGATGTAATTCCAATCAAGTCCACTAGTTTCTTCACAATTTCCTGGTGAGCCTGAACAACCATAAGGACAACATATCAGCAAACTGTCAAGTGCAACCCAGTGAATGCTAACAGATCAATGAAAATAAGCAGCCATTCAGTCCATTACTAGAACATATATCACCAGTAAATATTCCTCAAATTGTTCCATCAAGTAACATCCTTTAATATACACACTTCCATCTAATTTGTGTAATGGGAGACTTTTTGTCTATGGGACAAGTGTATCGCTGAGTTTTGTTGTGTAATTTCAATTTCAATATTATATTTTATTAATTATATCAATTGGTGTTTTATCACAACTAATTGAGATATCAAGAAGAAAAGTCTTAGTTGCACACGATGGCAGTCCGCTGTATATTTTATATATATATATATATATAAAATATCAAAAGGGAGCAATGAGTACACTGAAAAAAAAGCAGAGCAGACAGTGTCTATAGATGGCAGCAGGCGACACTTCAAAATAGAGGAGGAGAAAACAACTTTTTCCAATTACAAGAAGAACATATAATATATTGTTGAAAGTTTAAATCTACATATAAATTATATGCACCACACTTGAAACATGAATTGAATTCGAGAAACTCTCAAAGAATTTGTCAAGACATGCAAGTTGATCATTTCAGATGAAAAATTCAGGAGAAATTTCCTTTGCCAACAGCTTCTCTTGAACAAAATGACAGACAATCTCTATATGTTTGATTCTTTCATGGAAAACTGGTTATAGTCAATGCGTAGGGCCTCTTTGGTTGTCACAACATAAGTTCATTTGTGGAATTTCACATAATCTTAACTCTTGAAGTTGTTTATCCCTAGATACTACACTAGACTTCACAACAACATTTTGCTTATCACTCTTCCAAGAGATAACATTACCTCCAATGGATATACAATGCCCAGTAGTAGATCTTCTATATATAAGACATCCTGCCCAATCAACATCAGAATACACAAAGATTTGGGTATTCCCTTATCTTCATATGACAGACCCTGACCTGGAGCACTCTGAATATACCTTAGAATAAGTATCACAGCATTTCCATAATCAATATGGGGAGCTTGCATAAATTGACCAACAACCCCTATAGTGAAAAGAAATATAAGATCTTATGGTTGTGAGATAAATGAGTTTTCCCACCAATCTTCTACATCTCTGTGGATCAGAATATGCTTCACCCTCTTCTGCCACTAACTTTTGATTTAGATTCATAGGACTATCAATGGGTCTACAACCAGTCACACCTGTTTCCTCCAAAATATCTATAGGGCATACTTCCTCAGAGAAAATAATACCTTCCTTTGATCAAGTCACTGCTATCACAAGTACTTCAGGCAACCAGGATCCTTGATCTAAAAGTGACTAAATAAATGTTTCAGCTGGAAAATTTTGGTAGCATCATTCCCTGTAATAACTATATCATCAACATACACTACTAAATAAACACATTTTACAGGAGAACTTTGACCATTGTAATTACCATATCATCAACATACACTACTAGGTAAACACATTTTACAGGAGAACTTTGACCATAGAAAACTAAGCGATCTTCTACTTCACTACACTTCATCCCAAAATTTTGTACAACAAAATGGCTAAAATTTCCAAACCAAGCTCCTAGAGATTTTTAAGCCTATAGAGCAATGGGCGAAGTTTGCAAACTAAACTAGACTCTCCCTAAGCAACAAACCTAGGATGTTGTTCCACGTAAATCTGCCCATCCAATTCACCATAAAAAAATGCATTTTAATGTCAAGTTGATGACCAATGACAAATAGCAACCATAGTTAGAAAAAGACATACCATAGTGATTTTTGCAATAGGATAAAAAGTATTTCCTTGATCTAGACTATATATTTGGGTATACCCTTTGGCCACTAATTGTGCCTTAAGACAATCAACCTTACCACTAGAAACAACTTCGATAGCATATACCCATCTACAAACAATTAACTTCTTTTAAGAGGAAGAGGAACCAACTCCCATGTATTACTTTGTTCAAGAGCCTGTATTTCAACAATTATTGCTTATAGCCATTCAGGATGATCTAATGATTCATAAACATTTTTGGGAACTGAAATGGGAGACAAAGAAGATAAAAAGAGAAATATGACAAAGATAAATTATGATAGCTCAAAATTATAAACAGGATGAGGATTTGGAGGGGATCGAATAATAAGAGGGGAAGGACAGGAGAGACTTGAGACACTTTCATTGGTGAAGAAAATGAGAATAACATTCCCTGTGATAGACAAATGTCAATGTTGCATGGAAATAAAGAGAGTCAGCAAGGAATTTGTCGAAGATATTGGGAACTTGGGATGATAATGAGGGAGAGAGGGAGGATTGGATGATATGTGAGAAGTGAGTAAGAAGGTTGGAAAGGAGGCCAAAGATCCTCAACTCAAACTTCAAAGAGAGTTTGTACTATATGCTTTTACTTTTCCTCATAATATTCTCTAAGCTTGTGTTTGGTTGTGGGGAAGATGGATTAATGAATAAAGAAAAGGAAAGAATGATGTGGAAAGGTGGTGTGGTTTGGATGATCTGAAAAGAAGAGCTTGCAAGAAAGACAAAAAAAAAGAGAAGAATTCATTAAAATGTATCACTTTCCTCTCTTTTCTTTCAAACCAAATACATCCTTCCACTCATTTCAAACTAAATACAACCTTACTTTTCACCCATTTCTAACCTATATCTCTTGTTCTCTTTTCTCTTCCCCTCCCTCAATTTCTTGCATTCAACCAAACAAAGGCTAATTCTGGGTGCTGGCTATTGAATCAGAGAGAAGTGTGAGAGGACATTTCTCATATATACAAATCTTTAGTTGTTATCAATGACATATTAAATCAAAATAAGTAACAGATTTGAGGAATATGTATTAATAAATCAATAAAACAGCTCTCTTTATTTCCAGAAACAAGTCATAATCATAATATAATACGTTATAAGAGGACAAAAAAAAACACTTGTTTTTCAGACTAACCAACTAGTGTTATTTACAGAAAATGCATATCATGGTCTGCAATAATCATTTGCACACAACAGTTCAATGTGTAAAAACAGCATGGCAAGAAAGATATGTCTAAATAAAATAATTAAGTTGTCGACTTACTTGAACATATTGCATGAAAGGAACTGTCTTACGTAACAACAGGCATACAACTACCTAGCAGCATAAGAAGTTAATAAATACAATGGTCAAGATTATTGTAGAAGGAACTTTGAAATGGAAATAATTAATTAATTTAAAAAGGGAAGGAAGGAAAATTAAACAGAATGCTAAGTTCTGATATAAATGGGAAAGGAAAGGACTGGTCAAGTCGACCAGGATTAAATTTTAAGTCAACTAATTTTGGAGTCAGAGAGCAAAAGTTAACTCTCCAGTCAGCAGACTTATATCAGGGCAAGCTCAACTCTGCCCACCACAAGTAATTCAGTTGCCTAACTAACATGCAGCAAGCTTCAAATTTCAATAAATCCGTACCTTGCTAAAATATCCTGCTAGTAGGTTACTATGGGAGTGATTTAGATCCAAAAAGGAGAACAACAAATTCATCAACTGCCAAAAGAAATGAGATAAGCACACATTAAAAATATTACCAACAAAAACGGGTTTAGAAGTTGTTGATGACTTACTTCCTCATCCTCTATAAGAGTTTTGAGTATGATATCAACTTCACAGGTAAAAATCTCACAAGCAATAAAGGGAAACCTATCAAAAATTAATAGCAATAAGATGTCACAGCAAATATCCAAGCAAAAAAGGAACTTAATCAATCTTCATTTTTGAGCATCCTACTTAAAAGATCGCTTCTTTTCAGCATCCTCTGGAGCTTCTTCAATGATGTATCTTACCAATTGTTCAACCTGTGGTTTTGCAGACAAACTGCAACAGACAACATAGAAATTTGTTAAGTGCAAATGAATTAAAAGGGTAGTGTGGTCGGCCAATCACACAATAAGAGACCACAGTTGAAAAGAACAACAAAGCGAATAATAAAATCTCAAACACAACCATGTTATCAGTATCCAAACCAAGGGAATCTATAATTTAAAAGCCTGCGGCAGGAAAAGATACTCCAGGAAACTATCAACTAAACTCAAAATGAGAAAGTTATGTGTGCAACTAATTATCTTAAAATTTTAAATATTATAGAAACCAGAGATAAAACAAGTTTATTTACATAGTTAGAAGAGAAAGATCTAGGGAGCTGCACCAAAGAGACAACCTCTAACAATTAACATAGAATGACGTGCAATTGCTAAAAGTCTAAAACTTCAATACATTAGGAAATAGTAATATCTATTAATACTAAACTCAATTAATTTTTTTTTCATACTTGTATTATCCCTCTGTATTAATATTCGTCCTTACTTTTTTCCATTCTGATTTTAGCCCCTCAATTTACCAAATTACATATAATGTCATTATAGCAATTTTTCATCCAAACTATTCGTGCAAATGGTTGTTGCCTGGAAACTTCATTAAATAGTATAATCAACAGTGATCAATGTGTCTTCGATGGAAAAATTCAATGTCACTCCCGATTTGATGGATGTGTGTAATTGTGATGCGACCTTAATGTAAAAAATTTTGCAGGCTAGCAAATCAAAAGTCATCACTCAAATGACTTTTAAAATAACAATTATAAAGTTAACAAACTTATAATACAGGATGACTTATGATTGAATGATAGTGTAGAAACATATTTCATTTAAACTATTAATAAAATAATTTGGAAAATCATATGTCGTCTAGGTCTTAAATTGGGGGACTTAAAAGAATAAATTGACAACAGAAGGACTAAAGCTAACATAATATCTAGAAAGACATAATGTTTTGCATCAATTCGAAGAAATTTAGGAAAAAGCAGTATGAATTAATTTAATTAACAAATTTAGGAAATTAGCATGCTGGGAACAAGACTAAATAGGTAGCCCCTCTCCTGACCTTACAATTAATAAAGAATAAAATGTAATTATTAAAATTATAGCAGGAATACCTATTGTTAGAATATATGAAAAGCATCCAACAGTATCTTGATTATATCTTAGAATGATTTAGAATATCTACTAACAAATTATCTCTTAGGATTGGTTTTCCTAGCTCCCTATTTTCCATGTTTCCTAATATTTCACGATCTATTTCCTGGTTTAGTTAGGATCTAGTATAGAACAAATTATCTCTTCATGTTTTTGTATTAGTAATGCATCATAATCATAGCAGCATTAATTTCGGAGTATTTAAACATATCAACATAAAAGCCACATAATTTCACGCTATGCATTCATAATATTATAATGTTTGAATGCAGGTAACAAAAAGACATTTTTTTTAATAAAATTGTACTTCCAAACTTTTATTGTAATTAAATTTTTTTCCTTACAAAAATAACAGATAGTTATTCTCATAAGTTTACTATGACGAAAGCCTCATGCAGTGGGCCACCCTTTTAACAATAATATGGGTCACATACTATAAGAAGAATTTCTCCGTCCTTTCTTCACACTCCTGACTCCTGAACAAGATTTACTTTTAGACAAAGGAAGTAATTGAGTATTATCTCAACGGTTAGCTATTTCACAATAATTTCAATCAAGCCATGCAAAACAAGTATATCCCTACTTCCTTATTCATTATCACCACCAAGCTGACAAATTTTTCTAAGTTTTGAATCAGATTAAGAGTAAAATTAGGAGAACTAGAAAGTTAATTAAATGGAAAGTCAAAGCAATACTTTGTTTCCTAATCTAATTAATTAGAACGTAGAGGCACAAGTCCAAATTGTTAAAAGATTAGGACTTGCTTTAGCGAATTGAATCATGTCGATTAATCATCCTCACCCCTAAACCATAATATTAAGCCAAAAGTACTTATTCTTAAGTCAGTTTTTATTATTCTGATAAATAAATTATAATTGACTTCTTAGTTATAGTTTCGGCAAAACAAAAACTGAATCGGGAAAGCAACCAGTTGCATATTTGGATAACTGTTTTGAACATACTTTTGGATGCTGAAAATATGATTCTAGAGAAAGATACTTTTTGTATCTTTTATTCTGAACATAATTTTAGAATAGGTGCAATAGTTATCCAAGCATGCACTAAAAATTACACTAATAATTTCAAATGTGAAATACATTTGCAACAGCAGAAAAGAAGAGCATTACTAATTTATAAGGCGACTATTGAGGGCTTTGCATTCCTGAATAATTTCATCCTCATCAAGTAGTTCATCCAAAGTAAAATTCTCCTTATCTAAAATGGTCTCCACCTGCAATATAATACACCAAATAAATAGTAAAATTACTATATCAATGGGTAACTATATCATTTTAAAAATTAAATTAAATAAATCTATTCTAGCCCCCAAGAAACAGGCAATAAAAAAAATATTGGTTTCAAGCCTTTCCAAACAAGGGACACTTTTTCACATGTATGCATAAGAATTGGGCATATTCATTTTTTCTTACTTCTTTTTATTCCCTAACATACTTCTTTTATTTATTTTGGATGACATCTGGCCCAACTTATAGATGTTACTTAAGCTCTTTTTCTAATAAACTTAATTTTACAATTAAAAAAAATCTCACATCAATAATTTACTGACCTAGGAGGAAAGGGAGAGAAAGAAGGCATAAATCAGTAGTCAACACTAGCAAGAAAAAATATGACATCAGGAATATCAAAGAAAATGTTACAAATGTACAAGGTACTTGTGAGTAGTGAGTGATACAATGCCTTCTAACAAATTCCTAAAGACAATAAGAATTCCTCCTAACTACAAATAATAGAAGAACTAAAAGTGACTAAAACAAGCCCTCCAAAATCTTCGCATATCAATTAGGAAAAAAATCTGTCCAGCAACAATGCACAACACTAAACCAAGGCCAAGAACACAATCCTATTTCAAAAAAAGTAAGGAGAAATGAACAGCATTAAAAATGTGGGCATTTCTCTACAAACATATACACCATAAATTGTGGGCATTATAAATATTTCGACAGGAAAAAAGATGTACACATCATTGCTAAAATCAAAGCCTTTGAAAAATAAATGGCAGCTCCTCATCTTTACCCGATTTTAAGACAACTGAAAATTGTGACGCAGGTCGTGTAAAAACAGTAAACATTAGTTTCATTCATCTATCCACAAACAACAAAAATACCAATCCCTCCGCACTACTCAATTGATCTTTCCAGACACTTCTCAGTCCTGTAATCGATCTTCATATATCACTTTCAAAATTCTCAGATACAGAAAATACCCTAGTGTCCTCGACCTGATGTAGCACTAACTACAAACTGGCCAGACATCGTAAGCCATCGCTGCACAATCAGGTACAGAGTTACATGCACCAATTCAATTATTCAAAACATCCGATTGATTAAACAAATTGGGGAAAAAAACACTGAGATCACCGTAGAGTAAATTAAAGACAATAACGCTCCACGTAGTCACACTTCCCGAGAAAAAAATGGAAAACCAAATCCAAGCAAACACGACGACATCGAGGAAAGAACCGAAACCACCACAAACACACATGATTAAGTGTCGGCGCAGCTTGCGCGAAGAATCGAAAAATGAGAGTGCGGAACTCACCGGCGACGCCGTGGACAAACCAGCCATGCGCCAAAACATGTTCAATTTATGAAGAAATGGCTGAGAATCAAGAAAGCGAAAATCCAAAAACAGATCTGGCAGCGCAGAAACCCTAGCGCTCTGCCCCAAATCGAATTGGAGAAATTGTTATCAGAGCGGAAACCCTAGAATCGGGAACGACGAGACAGAGAGAGATCGAATCGAAAGAAAGAGAGAGAGAAACCATACACAAGCTTCAATCGCGGGAGAAAGATTGTTTACAAGTGATGAATAAATAATAGCATCAGAACAATCATCGTGTATCATTGTATATATATTTTTCTGAATTTTAATTAAGTTCAAATTTAAATAGCTGGAGCCAGGATTTTTTATTTATTTTTTTCTTTATACACATTATTAATTTTTTTTTTTTAAATATGAAAAAAATAATAAAGAATTATGATTCATCAGATAATGAAGTAGTGTTTGTTCGGATTTTTGAAAATTAATAATTTAAAAATACCTAGAAAATATTATTTGTAAGAAATTGAGAGTTAGTAATAAAGTATACTATTTATGATTGCTCCTCTAAAGTTGGAGGATTATTGCTGTTGTCCACTTGCCAACATGAACCACTCAAAAGTATCTTCAAATTTTTTTGGATGATAGGTTTCTTTATGATTTTATTTTTTTTAAGGTTGTTTACTATGTAATTTTGTAATTTTGTAGTCATGTGTTAGTCATGCATATTGCTTCCACGGTGTTTATTGTCCTCATAAATTATTTTATTAGTGGTGTGGTACATATTTGGTGCAAGAGGGAGATAAATAAACATTTATTATTTACATTAGTTTTCTCACTAATTATATTTTATGCATATATATTTTAGACAATACATTATAAAGAAAAATATATTTAAACTATAAATTATATTTTTAATTTATATATGATCAATTATTAATTCTTATATTAAAAATCATTTATTTTAATTATATGTATTTGTTAATTTGTTTTGGTTTTTATATAGGGTGTATGAAAATACTAAAACAAATTATATATATATATATATATATATAAAAATAAGAGAACAAATATTTTGAAAGAAGTCATAAAAATGAATGTTTTACATATAAAGATGTGCCATAAAAAAATGCAATGCACATTAATTAGTGTCAATAAAATTGACCAAATGATTAAAAAATATACTCCTAGAATATTTATTTGTCATGTTGGCTAAATGATTAAGTAACCGAATGATTACGAATGTGTCTATTTTCTCCTTGTTAAATTCTAACATGTTTGACTAAAAACAATAAAATTATTGTTTATATTTAAAATTTTTAATTATATCATAATGAAATATAGTAGAAGAAAAAACTCGTATACTTAATATCTCAAATCATATTAATCATTCTTATAAATATATATTACTATCATTGTTATAAAAAATATATACTATAAATATAAAATATTTATTGATCTCAAAGATAATTAATTATTATCACTAACTTTATTAATCACCATTAATAAAAAAAAATTGCACTATCAAGTTTATTTTTATTAACAAAATCCCAACTTTAGGCCTTACTGAAAAACATTTGGTATATTTTATGTTTTTTTTTTATTGCTTTGTAGTACTTTTTTAAAAAACATAACACTTTTTTTAAATTAATTTTAGAAGTTACAAAATAAAAATATCGTTATGTTTTTCAATTTTTATAGATATTTTTACTTTCTTATATTTAGAACAAATGATAATATATATATATATATATATATATAATATGTTAAACATTTTTTTAAGTAGAAGGGAAAAAATATAAATGATAAAAGATAAAGTGAGATATGTGTTATTTGAATAAATAAAAAAACAAAAAATAAAAAGAAAGAAAAAACTCTGCTCATTTAAATGAATAAGAGATAGGTTAGAAATATTTAAGTAAATTGTATAACAAATTTGATACTGATTGAAATCAAATTTAGTTTAAAAAAAGAAATAGTTTACCATAATATTATATATAAATTTCTCTTCTTGTTTTTTCCGGTTGTTTCTGTTTGGAGAAAGTGGAGACTTAATAACCTTTTACATCAAAACCTTCTACTTCTGTCATGGCAACTCGTAAGGACTAAGTTGTAACCTAGTTAAATAAATTAACTATTTAAATCAAAGTAGGACCAACTATTGACTCATGTCTAAAAACCATTCCATTATTATAACTAAGCAATCAAAATCAAACTTCTTAACAATAATACATGAGCAGCTTTTATTTTTTTATAATTTAATTCACATTTATAAGTTTTCTCTTCCTATATAATTTCTAATATTTTGTATTTATTTTCTTATTAGATGTCTTCTCATATTTTTTCAATTAATAAATGCGATAATGGTATGTTTTCTTACGTTATTCACCCTTTCTTTAAACTTCTATGGTGATGTAGGGTGATTATCCATGTAAGTATTTTAATAAATTCTTCAATTATTTTAGATTATATTAATGCCACTTATTCCTGCAAAATTCTCACCACTACAGTTCACCTTTTTTGTAATTTTTTATTTTATTTTTCATGTAAGTATTTATTCAACTATTTATCTCAAAGGACTTTATAAAGTGACTTATTTTAAATATTTGATAATTTGGTAGAAAATGTGAAAAAAAATAAAAAAAAATTAACGGGTATGTTTAGAAAAGATTCTCATTAAATAAGAGTGCTTTAATGGAAAGGAAAGGAAGTTCTTGACAAAGAAAAGGATTTTATATGATTGATTTTGTATTCACTTATCTTACTTGAAACCACATTAACTACCAAGATTCATTATAATTTACACAAATTACAAATTTTATTTGCTTAAATCTCTTTACTAATTCCTTCAAGAAATTTACTAAGTTTTTTTTTTTTTTCAAGATTGACTATTTTTCTTTATCTTATCAAACAAATGTATGAGTTAAAGGAAAAGCACATTGTTGCCACAAGGTTTGAATATATATTTTATTTATTAAAATACTTCAATATATATTCCGTGAAACTTGAAATATGTTTCCTCTATGTCTTTTCCAGATAGGGAAAAAAATCTATTGCAATTTTCACCGATTAGCATTTTTACAAAAATTCAAAGTTTTCTTAACTCTCCTTTATCACAGTGAAAATCTTGTGATAGGGAGAGTATATTTAGTTTCTAATAGGGATTATGTTGTTGTTTGATGATTTTGAAGATTACATGAAAGATGAATTCATGGCTCTTCTGAAAGACAAGAGTTTGGGATAATGGCTTCACCAAACAAAGACTTGATGGATGTAGTTCATATTGGTATTTGCCCCTTTCATCATTATGGGACACCTAGGGTTTATGCAATGATATCGATTTGTTTGATGCAAATTAGTAAGTAAGCTTCAAATATTGTGTATTTAAAGATTTCCCCTTCCTTATGTTAGATAGCCGTTTGTGTTTGTAATATTTTTATGGAGTAAAAAAAAAAACAAAATAAAATAACTTAGGAATACTATGATTATATTGTAGCTCATCGAATTCTATAATATGGTTTAAAGTTCAAGATTTGAATTTTCAAGAAAAAAATATTTATTTAAATTTTCTTTATTATTATGTTAATTTTTTAATTGATCTTGAAATATTTTATAAATTTACTTTTTAAATTATTTTGTATTATAATAACAAATATATTTTTCATCACAATAACATATATTATCAGTATAAATAATAAAATAAACTTAATGTATATTAGGTAATTAATTTGTTAAAAAAATTATTAAGTTCTGAAAAAAATATATGATATATTTGAAGGCTCTACTTCTGAAAGCAGAATTAGCAGGAGGGTTTTTGGTGGGTTTTGCTTCCCTCGCTGAATCGATTTGTAGGCAATGATCTGACAACACAACTCCGAAATGCGTCGCCGCCTCCCCCTCTTCTCCCACCACCACCTCCTCCTTCCCAAACCCACCAATCCCCTGCGCCCAATTCCATTCTTCCCTATCCTGCACCCTCCTCACCCCTCCCCTCGTCGCTTCTCCTCCTCCACCCTCTCCAGAGACGACGGCGTCTCCCTCTGCTGCCAGATGTGGATCGACAACTTCCGCCACCCCGACCGCGCCGTCACCTCCTTATCCCCCCTCCTCCGCCGCTTCGACCTCTGGGTCCTCGCCTACCAGAAAGTCGCCACCGACGACACCGGCTCTTACACCCCCCGCTCCTCCCTCTCCACCTCCACCCTCCAGGACCTCCTCGCCCTCCGCAACGCCGTCATCGACGGAAAATTCAAGTGGGGCTCCAGACTTAAGTTCTTCGTCAAATCCCCCCGAGACAAAACCGACTACGATTCCCTCTCCAAGCGCAAAATCAAAACCATCCTCACCACCACGCAGCCCTCACCCTTCCAGGACAAGATCGTTCAGGAGGTGCTCTTGATGATCCTCGAACCAATATACGAGGCTCGTTTTTCTTCCAAGTCCTATGCTTTCAGACCTGGTAGAACACCCCACACTGTTTTAAGGGTCATTAGAAGGAGCTTTGCAGGTTATTTGTGGTATATAAAGGGTGATTTTAGTGTTTTGTTAGATGGGATGAAAGTGGGGTTGGTGATCAATGCTGTCATGAGGGATGTTAGGGATAAGTTGGTTGTTGATTTGATCAAAGACGCGCTGGTTACGCCGGTGGTTGTTACTACTGTGGAGAAAAAAGAGAAGAAGAAGAAGAGAAAGTATCAGAAGAAAAGGGTGTTGGCGGAGGATGAGCCTAAGCCTGATCCTTATTGGTTGGATACCTTTTTTGGGTTTGCACCGGAGGAGGCGGAGAGGATTCCCAATTGGGGGCATTGTGGAGTGCTTAGTCCGCTTTTGGCGAATGTTTGTTTGGATGAGTTGGATAGGTGGATGGAGGGGAAGATTAAGGAGTTCTACGTTCCTTCCAAGAGTGATGTTATATGGAATAATCCTGAAGAGGAGCAGGGGAACACTTCATGGCCAGAGTTTGTGCCCACCAGTGGGCCGGATAAGACTAGGAAGATGGATTTCGTTCGGTATGGAGGGCATGTTTTGATTGGTGTTAGAGGGCCTAGGGCGGATGCGGCTGCTTTGAGGAAGCAGTTGATTGAGTTTTGTGATCAGAGGTTTATGCTCAAGCTTGATAATGAGAGCCTCCCTATAGAGCATATAACAAAAGGGATCATGTTCTTGGACCATGTGCTGTGTAGGAGGGTTGTGTATCCAACTCTTAGGTACACTGCAACTGGTGGTAAGATCATAAGTGAGAAGGGTGTGGGAACACTGTTGTCGGTAACGGCCAGTTTGAAGCAGTGCATTAAGCAGTTTAGGAAGTTGAGCTTTCTCAAGGGGGATAGGGATCCAGATCCCCAGCCTTGTTTCAGGATGTTTCATGCCACGCAGGCCCATACCAATGCTCAAATGAACAAGTTCTTGTCAACTATGGTTGAGTGGTACAGGTATGCGGACAATAGGAAGAAGATTGTAAATTTCTGCTCGTATATCATAAGAGGCTCCCTTGCTAAGCTGTATGCTGCAAAATACAAGCTTCGATCGCGGGCAAAAGTGTACAAGATTGGTGCTCGTAACTTGAGCCGTCCATTGAAGGAGAAAAAAGGGCAGTCTCCTGAGTACCAGAATTTGTTAAGGATGGGCCTTGCCGAATCAATTGATGGCCTCCAATATACAAGGATGTCTCTTGTACCTGAGACAGATTATTCCCCATTCCCTAGTAACTGGAGGCCTGACCATGAAAAGTTGTTGTTAGAATACATTAAACTGGAAGATCCAAAGACTTTGGAGGAGCAACGGAGTTGCATCAGTGAACAAGGTCTTGTTACACCTCAAGATTATATTTCAATGCTTGTGTGGAACTACAAAAGGAATTCTCTTGCTATGGACCAGCTCTCCTTAGTAAGGAGCGACGAAAGTGTTATAGGAAAGCAGCATTTGCTAGATGGCTCAAACCAGGATGACCAGGAGCGCATAAACAAAGAGGAAGAAAATGATGGAAGGATGAATGCAGCACAAATGTAACAAAAGGTTTTGTAACTTGCACTCACTAAGCAGTAATGTTTTTGTATATGGTCTTTGAATAGTATCTTTCAGGACATTTTGGACTCAATTGAGAATGAGATATAGGTTTTTTATTTAGTTTCCTGATTCCCTCCCTTACCTGCATAAGTAGTGTTACCCTATTATACCTGATCTTTGGGTGGTAAATCACTTTGTCCCTTTTCTTTTGTTTTTGTGCTTCCCTTCCTGGTTTTTTCAACTTCTAACATGAAGTGTAAATATTAAAATGTGTTAATAATGATGGTAGTTGCATCTATAATAACCAATAATGTACTTAAGCTTTTAGTAGAGTTCCTTGACTTGATATCAGAACCTTTGTGGCTGAAGATCAAGAGTTGGATCCTCCACCTCATTCATTTAAATAAAGTTGAACTTTAGCATAAGATAAAAGAAGGTATGGGCATTGTCTACTTCGCATAAATTTTAAATGTACCGCAGAAAAACATATAGAGAAAATTCCTCTACCTTTTTCTTTCACATTAAAACTTTCTTATTGAGAAAAAGTGTAAGTAATTAAAGTGAATTCGAACCACAACATAAGTTCATGATCCTGTCAAAGATTATCATGATACAAGGTTGAGATGATTCTAAAGTTTACATAAATGAGTTTCTAAAGGTTTATCATGCTTGAACTATCTAAATGATTTGCATTAGTGTTACTACTTTGTATGCCAATAACTATTCATTATCCTCTTCTCTATTCTTTATTTTAATTTGAATTTTGCAGTGGGCCTTTTCTTCATCCAATATTCATCAGTATTTATAGCGAGACTTCATTAACCCCTCCTCCCCCCTCTTCTGCTGCATTGGGTTCTGAATTAACTTTCACTTTAGCATTGGTTTTTCCACATTTTCTGTCAACATTTCGCCTACCTGCATGTGACTTTGTCGTTTGCTTGTCATGTTAGCAGCAGCATTTCCTTGTTGAAATAGCTATTTCACTTAACTACTTCTACTCCTGTCATCCTACTTTGTTCATAATGTAAAGTTTTGGAATTAATCAGAAATGTTATACTTACCATCCTTTTTCAATATGTCTCTGACGTTCCACAAACCCTTTTTTCTCTTTTCAGATTGATAATGTCTTTCACCTTCTCACCATGGATGCTTGCCTTGCCAGAGAAAGGATGTTATAACTGGAGTGGAGAGCCCATGCGTGCAGACATCCAAGTTGGGAAAAATATTAGCATTGCCACTCTGCTTGTGAACACTGGGCTATGAGATGGAGGTAAAATTCACACACTTCAAAATGTGGGAAGTCATTCCTCTCCACATACTGTTCTGGAGTGCTTATTTGTGAGTTCACAGGAAGGAGTATGCAGATTTCTGTCGGAGGCTAATAAAGTGTGTTTCTGGTGAATGCATAGGACAAATCAAGGTGTGAATTTTGTAAATTGGCTATTCGTCCATATGCACTTGCTCCGATTCTTTTTTAATGATTGAGTATATCTGCAACTCTTAGTTCTTAACCACACATTGATACATGTATCTTTTTTTCACTCTCTTTTCTGTACGGGCCTTGAACTGAATCTGTAAGAACAAAGTGAATTTTTGCGGTGTACTAGGAAGAAGCTCATTGTACTAGATTACGAGTTTCTCATTTAAAAAAAATAAAATTATAATTTAGTTTGTAATTTTCTTTTTCATTTCCAGTTAGTCTTTTTTTTGTCTCCTAAATATTATGTTTTGTATGCTTTTTATTATATCACAATTTATCTATGTATTTTTTTTCTTCTAAATATTACGAGTTTCTCAGCATTTAAGGCCATTTAGCGACGTTAGGGAATCCTTGAGTTGAAGCTAGTGGAGCCTCTAAAGTGGCATGTTTTGCAAAATGATGAAAATACGAATTAGAGGATATCAGCTTCTATAAAATGGTCTTGGGACTGGAAAAACTCCCTTTTCTTGTTTTATTTGACATTAATGTATCACTAAGCACACGCTGTTCTACGGTCGTGAGCAGTAAAAACAGGTCATTTAGAGGTTCAAGAGAGACCATTGAGTTATCATGTTAATGTTCAACATCAGCTCAAATTTTAAGAGAGAGAATATTTGAGTAGAATCTTCTGTAGTCTGCTTGAGCCAAATTCTGGAACTATATTTGCCAAGAGATTAAGTGTGTAGAAGTTAAAGAGACCTATTTATCTGTCAGTCTCTAGAGCCACAGTGCAATGTTCTTTTGTGATTAAGTGAGGTGCTTTTGGGTGAAAACAACGATTTGTACCAACAGTTATCAACAACTCTGGTGCTTCAAAGCTATATACGGGTATTGATAAATGATTAATTTAGAAGGTTTTCATTTTTATGGGTGTTGGATATGTGATATTATGATTGGACTTAATAATATTGGATCAGCATTTTAACTTTATTTATTTTCCTACAAGTAACATACTTGTTGGATTATATTTCGTTCGTTTCGAAAAAAAAAAAAATTACATTCCAGAAAGTCAATGAATGAGAGATAATCAGAAAATGTGAAATAAGGAAGAATTTTTCTTTATCTATATGGATTTGTTAAGTCTTATAAATAGGGTCCAAAACACTATGATAAGAAAACAATTGATATTCTATTTTTTAATAAAATATTAGTTTTTTTCCATTTAAAGAGATGTATTTATTTTTGTTCTTCAGTACAGATAAATGAAAAAGGACGTAATTACAAAAGTAAACCTCTTCTTAAGCCTGCCAATATTAAAGGCACCCTGAAAATTTCTCTAAGTAATACTCCATCATAAAATGATTGCATTTTAAAGGTTTTTTCACACACAAAAAGCAGTAATAAATATACAAATATTTGAAACAATCTTACTAAAATATCACTTTTCAATAAATGCATTAATTAGACTAAAATAGAAAAAATAATTAATTTAACATAAATTAGAAAAAAAATATATTGAAATAAGTCAATTCGAAACCTTTTTATATGAGTAAACTATGATGAGCGAAGTAATACCTAAACCCAAATTCATTGGAAACAGAAGATGGAATAAAGAAATTTTTATGAACCAAAAATAGGCAATTTTTTTTTTTTTTTATATCCTTCATCAAGCTCTCCATTTAGATGACGATACACGAATGCTCGTTTCAATAATAAATAATTTACATCAAATATGAATTGCAGAATTTAAAATAAATATCCACATATAATTTTATTGGAGAACTTAATGACAAGATTGTAAAAAAACTAAAATCTAAGCTTAGTACTCTAAAAAGTAACTTCATTACTTAACACCTAGTAGATTTAATACCTAATTGTCTGATAATATCCTTGGAACGAAGTTTTAATTATGAAAAAGAATGTGCTCAAATTACTAGTTCGAGAACAATAATAATGTCTCAATACAATGAATTAAACTAGAATAAGACTAAGCCGGAAAGTGTCCCAAGTTAGTTCTATAGCCGCCTGCTCCAATAAGCTCCCACGAATTGTGCTTAGCCTATCAAAGTGAAGACAATCAAACATCAGTACTTATACAGTGAGGTGTACATTATTTTGTGCCTCTTCAAAAAGAAATAGTCAACTTCATTATGTATAAAGTCACAATCACCAACATACCAGTTAAACATAAGCTGATGAATAGTGTCACCATGATGGTAAATATGCAAGCCCTTACACCAATAGCGGCTGAGGTTGACCTGCACAATGGATGGCTCCATCAGTATAACAGGAGCAACTCTTGTCAAATTAAATCTTGTAGATGATTACTTCTGGCATGATCATGGTATAGTTTGAATAAACTTTTCTATAAGTATTTTATAGAAAAAGAAAATAAGAAGGTAAAATGAATTGAGTTCCACTTCACTTATGCACTTCACAAAAGTTATTTCAACTGACTTCTCCAAAAGCTGAAGTGCATACATTGATTTTAGTTTATTGAAAAAGCTCGTCATTTTACTTCACATTTTATTCTCCAACAAGTCTTTATGGCTAGTGTATATATAAAAGCTTTCATAATTTAAATGAAGATTACCTTGCTACCAGGTCCTTCACAGATTCGGTTGTTAGTCCAAAACCAAAAGGAAAAAGAGGATCATAGTGAGGATCCCCAACATTCATCGGGAGTTGATCAACAGATTTGAACCATGTCCTCGCAAGCTTACCCGTGAAACCATAGTCACCAAAAAGGACGTCTGTCACACCTTGGCCTTCAGTACCTGGTAACCATGCGGCCACCAATGCATCTATGTTAGAAACATATGGTTCAATCACAAACGGTCTGCCAGAGATGGTGACGACCACACACTTAACAGTCCCACAGACATTGTTGATTACATTTGGGCCAGATTCGATCATTGTAAGTGTCGTGCTGTCCCCAGCAGTCTCGGCATAAGGAGGCTCACCAACTACAACAATGGCATATTCAAAATTATTGGATTTAACGAATTCATTGTCAGGGTTGTCACGAAAGACGACTTCTGTGCTTGGATCAACTGCTGATTTTATGGCACTGAGAATAGTTGTTCCTGTCCAAGGAAAATAATATTAGTCTATGCTCCTTTGACATGAATGCAAACTAGCTGCTCCTTGTTATTAAAAAATATGCATCACAAGCTTGGTGAATCTTTATAACAATAGTTATTTCCCCTAGCATTGCTTCAAATAATGCTAGTCTCACGTGTCAAAGTAAAAGTCACAACATAACATTTAGAGCTCAGAATTTCATGCTTCCATGGACCTAGACCTCAGCTTGTTATCGTCTGAGTAACTTACCTCTAGTGTCACTGTTGCCACTGAATCCTTGCCATTTGATTGTCCACCCTCCACATTGGTAGCCCAAATTATCGGCATGGCTACCAGCAACTAGGATTTTTGGGACTTTCTTTGGAAGAGGCAGAAGTGGAGTACTTTCATTTTTCCCATTCTTAAGCAGCACGAGAGATTTTCTCACAGCTTCCCTTGCTAGGTCCCTGTGTTCCTGGTGAAACAACACAATCTTATATATCATGGCTCTCAATTATATAAATTACCGGCAAAAAGAATTGCCATTTAAAAAGCTAACTAGGTTTGTTCATAAAAATCAGTGCAGGCATCAGATAAGTTCAATGCCGTGATAAGGACATAGGCATTAATAATACTATGGGATGCCTTCTTCCTTCTCATTCTGTAAGATTAAGATGTATTCACAAAGAATGCAAATATATTCTGTTTAGTTTCTTAATAAAAGTCAGTTTCAAGATTTTCATATTTTTTTGTTAAAACTGTTATCAACTGAATCAATGGCAGAAGCTGGATCATCTACGATGGGTTGAACAATAAGAATCAATCCCAAATGGGAGATCTTTAATTCACACGAATAGGACATGGTGAGGTGAGTTTGGAAGCAAGGAAGATTATATTCCATGTGGCCCAAGTTCTTAATATCAGCTGTTACCTTTCGAATATAACCCATATGAGATATTGCCAGAAAGACAATTTCATCAAATATATTTGTTTTTCCATCAAAGGAAAGAGGATGTTGTTTTGAATTATTTGGATTGAAATAAATGGTTTGAATGACTAACCTGGCTTCCAAGCTCATTGACCAAGCTGGTATCAGCTAGAGGGTTCTCAAAAAGACCCATGGTGAACTTTACAAGCAAAATTCTCTCCACAGCATCATCAATACGCTCCATTGGAATGACATTGCTCTTGACCAAGAGTGTAAGATCCTGAATGAACTCATCATATTTGTATGGGACCATGACCTGCGATGATTGACCAAGAAAGAAAGGCCGAGTTATATAATGCTGTATTGAGCAGCCATTAAATTGTTTCATGAGTACGCTGAAGCAGAAATTTTATTCACTCCAGTCCTACAGGTAATTTCAGCATAAAGAGCAGACTAACCATATCAACACCAGCTTCAATGGAAGCCTGCACAGAGTATGTGTAATTTGAATCAGGTGGTGATGTGATTCTATCGATACCTTGCCAATCTGAGATGACAAATCCCTGATAAATAAGTAAACAAAAATTATTGTTAGCTTAGCATCCAGAATATGAACCATGCTGCTTAAAATCAGGATCTGACAGTGGCGTAAAGACAGGTTGTACAATAATAGAACATAAGATTGGTTTATTCTCACACAATACTTGATAATATGGTTCAAACAACATTATCAAAAGAGTAATACCAATTGCGGCATTAATTACATGAATTTCTAAAGACTGACAATTTTTTATAGTAGATTCAGTAACGGAAAACACTAAACATAATAGTGCAAATATTGATTCTCAAGGATATTCAAAGCGAGTTCCTTAGAGGAAGGATTTCAGAAAATCTTTATTTACAAACCTCTCCTTTAACAAATAACCTAATCTGGCAGTAACAATTAGCAAGTTATAGAACAATCAGCATGCAAACACTGGTCAAATGTTTCATAGGAAATTGACTCAACGTTTTAATATTTGAATTAAAAATTAAATGTAATTGACTCACTAAAGAAAAACACATAAAACTAGTGATGATCAACAATGAAGGCCTTAATCAGTTAAGTCAATATAAAACAAATATTATGGAATTGTGAAAATAAATATCAGATATACTCTCAATTGGAAAAGTGGCATGGTGCCAAACAAAGTATTCTTTCCACTTTCTTAGGTCATAAATTAGCAGTAAATGTGGATACAACTATAGGAAACTGAACATAGAATATTTCCCTCTTCAGTTTTTTTTTTTTTTTTTTTTTTTTTTTTTGTGGTGGGGAGCACAATGATGATACACCACAGATGATTTTCATATAATTTTACATCTAACCCTATGCCATATCATATGACTAAAGCATCTATAAGAATTTTCTTGTGCTGCCATATTCAAATCATGTTGTGCAGTGTTCCACCCATGCCTGGGTCTGTTTTTCTTATTAGATAGATGAGATAATATGATAGTCAAACAAGTGAGAAGAAGTACTGTAAAAGCATATATGGTAGTTGCTTCCATTGCATAGAACAACTCTACCTGAAGATTTATTATGTATGAGAAAAAGAATACAAAGAAGCCAAACCTTAAACTTAAGGGTATTCTTGAGGAACCCAGTGACTAGATCACGATTTGCATGCATCTTTACTCCATTCCAACTTGAGTAAGAAACCATGACAGTAGAGACCCCCTTAATAATGGAATCAGAATAGGCAGGCATGTGAATGCTCAACAATCCATGCCAATCAATCAATGTGTTGTTCTCATTTACTCCCTTTGCTGTACCACCATCTCCAACAAAGTGTTTAGCACAAGCTGCTACCTTTGTCCTACAAGAAATTTATAAGCCTAATGAGGGATAGAGAAAAAAATAAATGCATGCCAATCATGTAATCGTGACTTTTTTTTATTCATTTAGATTACAGCTTAATAATTGTGGTTGATGACGATGATAATAATAATTAATTGACTAGTACCACTAGATGAACTGTTTTTGGTGTGAAGAAAAATCTCCTAGTCAAATTATGATACAGTAAGACATAGTAAAAAGGCCTTATTATCCAAATAAGATAATATCAAATAGTTACCAAAATGATGAATCACATGCATACATCATATCAACAAGTTGCTGATACAGAGGAATAGTGTTACTTTTTTCACACTTAGTTAAAATGCATAAGAATCTTTCAAATATTAACTAGATTAAGTTTAGATTTATTAAAATCACCTAACGGTCCATGAACTGTATAAATTATATCATCTTTCTAGGGCCATAAAACCGGTAGATTGGGCATCAAAATCCATACACCATAGGTCCCTGGTTTAAATATTTGAAAATGTGTCCAAAAAATGCCTGAAAGAAAATAAACAACTGCAATCTTATTTCAAAAAATGCTTTAAAATCATTAATTACATACTTGCCACCAACATATGGAAATCCCTTCTTGGAATTGGCAGGGATACTTCCTTGTAGACCAGGTATGATCTCTGTCATTTCTTGCACAATTTTAGCATCCTCACTATAGCTTTCATAACACCGACCCCATCTTGGATCTCTACAAACCTATAATCAATGTTTCAGGAGTAATAATTAAAATTATAAAAGAAACATGTATACATTTGACAACCTCAGAACTGTCTAATAAGAAATTTTCTAAAAGTTTATTATTATATTCTTTTCTATTTACCGCTATGCATGGAGCAAAAACATAAGGAATCCCCGTTGCTCTAACTTCAAGAGCAGTAGCAGCACCGATCCTTTGTGCCAGATCTGGATCCCTGTCCATCAAAGATTATTAGAACAGAACAAACCATGTTTTAAGCCTACAGAATTGACAGCATATTCCTTATGATCACTCTATTCTCACCCAAGTATACTGCAGGTGAAACGGTTCAAGTGACTATGTAAATTATCAAATTAGATATGAAAAGTCTTATCCATCAAATGTTGTTCATATGACCCATACCAACAAACAAAATGATAATAAATCTTAAACTTGCCTGGTACATCCAAGCCCAACATTATGGGGAAATATGGTAGCATTGTAGACATTATTGTGTCCATGAACAGCATCAATACCATAGATCATTGGTATACCCAATCTACTCTCCAAAGCTCCTTTCTGAAATTCATTTATCATATTAACCCAATCTTCGGCAGTAGCCCTTGGAAGGGGCTCACTGCCACCACCACTCAATACACTCCCTGCACCCAATTAAAATAACTAGTTAATTGATAATGCTTCTTAATAATATCATAATCTCCTTTGCTTTCCGATTCTCAATTTAATCTGTCATCAGTTACTCGTTCCTGGCTTCTTTCAGCTTCCTATTTCAGCTAATAAAGATATTATGAGATTATAAAACTAAAAAGATCCAAAAAACTATAGATTCATAAGGAAGTAGTAACATATTCAAACATGAACAAATACAAAGACATGTGCGCAACAAAGTATGAGAGAAAAGGAAACTAAAATTGAAGTCAAGGATAAAAATAAAGTGACAATTTTCCTACTTTCTCAAGGATCCCTTTCGTGTATACCCTAGTCTTCATATTTACCATATATGAATGCAGTCTGTACAAATTAAATGTAGATTAAGATTAAATTACCGTTGTACATTAAGAAAGAATATATTATGATCAGACATCATATTTAGTGAATTAAATAGTGACATGAATGCAGTGATGAGGATGTTCACAAGGTAATCAGTATTCGAATTGGGACACAAACTATCTAAACGAAACCAAAATTATCTAAAGGAAACCCCCAAAGGAGTTGGTATTGTTCAAGTAGAGTAAGACAAATTTTACATCTTGAGAGGTCATAGGTTTTGAACCCTACACATGTCTCCCCGTGGGTAAAGTAAATATAAGTCTTTTATAAGTGTTCTTTGAACCCAAATAATTTTCATGACTTGGAATGAGTACCATCCCCTTCCCCAAAATATTTTCTACCAACAAGGTTTAATGTTCTGGGCCAAGACATTATAATCAATGAATTATATTTGCAAGGCATAATTAAATCCTTTCTAATAAGTGAACAGAAACATCACAAGCAAAGAGTATCAAACAAACATTGAATAACAGATACTTGTCACCCCTAATACATTTAATTTGAAAGATTAGTCAGACTTGCAAACAATAAAATGTAATGCAAATAAAAAGGAAAAACACCACAGAAAACTGTAAGTTAGTTACAAAGTAGTTAATTTCCTAAACATGCAAATTTTTCTCTGTATTCCATATGTACTCCCTTTTCTTTATGACATGTATCATTATTTTTCCTAATTTATTTTTTTTCTAAATAAAAAAAGAAAAAAGAAAAACTGTTAAATAAAGAAATATAACCGCACACAGAAAATCCTCTCCTATACCTGAAATTATAGATTTAATTGAAACACTATAAACTGTGAAGAGAAAAAGAAGCTAAGAGTTCTTAGTTATCTTACCAATGAAACTGGTTTTCATAACCTTAGCATTGGCAACACTCCTATCAATCTGAATCATTTGACCAATCTTCTCCTCCAAAGTCATTCGACTCATCAAGTCCTTAATCCGAGTTGCAACCGGTTGCTTTGGGTCTTTGTATCTCAGGTACTCTATTTGAGCATCTCCAATTGATGCCAAACACCAACATACCCACAAAACACCCAACAGATGAACCGATACCCTAGACATGTTCAGCTTTCCAGTCACCTGCAGAATTTGACAAAGAACGCCCAACCCAATCAAGGTTTAGTTTTTGGAGTTATACCCCACTTGATCTATAAGGAAAAAGATAAAACAGCAGCAAAAGAAAAGCATATCCAATGAAATGGGATTGAAGAAAACTAAACCCCATTACTTGCTTCAGCATTCTTTTTCTTTTTTAACCATAAAAAAATAATGAAAATGTGAAAAGGGTTCTAAACTATAAAGTATGCAAGTGTAACCAAGATCAAATATACTTTCTTCTTGCAGCAAGAATACTGTTTTTAATCAACCAAGTAGATAGTGAAGTGAAATGAATCAAAACAAAGAAACAGCAACACACTTCAGATGAAGGAGGAGAGAGAGAGGGTGGGGCACATACCTCAAAACGGTAGTAAAAAATGGTGACTTTATGAGATGATATCTAGAAAAGTTGGTAACTTTGAATCCAAGGGAAAATAGGGTGATAGAAATAATGGAAATGACACTCACTGCACAGTGAGGAAGCAGAAAGAAAGCAGTGTTGGTATATTGATGGTAGTGGAAGACACCTATCACTACTGTCGTCAGATGTGGGCGGTTTTTTCCTCTTTGAGAAGTGTGGAAGTTGCTTAACAAAACGTGGCGATGAGAACCATGTAGATAAAAATTACTGGTTACGTAAATGTCGTTTTTGCCTTACTTAATAAATTATTATCCCTTTCTTCAACAATCATATGAACTTGGACTTTGGTTACCCTACTTGATTAAGATTCAACTAGTACACGATAAATCAATGTTTATTTTATACAATTGATATTCACACTTCAATATGTGATTTTAATGCTCTATATTAATAAATTTTTATTTGATTTCTGAAAAAAAAAAACTTTAATTTATATTCTTAAAAAGTTAGACAAAATTTACACATAGAATCAAGTTAGTGAGACTGTATAAGAAAGTTTATAAAGAAATACGAAAATATGAGTTCAAGTTAGTCTCTCCATGAGTTTTTCTCATTATATAAACTTTGTGTGTGTGTAATCTTTTTGTTATCTTTTATTATATTATTAAGTACAATTATATAATATATTTAGAGATATGAGAACAAAGTTATTGAACTTTATATTTATTTTGTAACAAAATAATTGATTCTAATTATATAAAATAATAACACATTCAACATATAAATTAAGATCAATCAAGTTAGGTACAAATTTGACATATGAAATAACATTTATAATTAATCTTTAATCTTTAAAAATGATATTTAATTGACTATTTGTATAAAATATACTTTTTATTAAATATTTTGAGAGAATATATGGATATGAATATTTTATATGAACAAAATTGTACTTATATAGTTATTAGACGAATTTAAATTTTGATATGTTATTTCTGTATATTCTACGAAAATTTTCTTATACCAATAATAAAAGGTTCAAATACTAAAAGTAGAAATCAAGTCATTTGCAAAGCCAAGGGAAGAAGGATACAGTATGCATACGTTATAAAAGTTTATTTTTAAATTAGTTATAATTTCGTTCACTAAATAATTTGAATTCATAATTAGTGTTAATAATTAATTAGTGTTATTTCAATTTCAAGAACAATTCCGTAATTAATTAGACTCAATATGTAGTTCTTTTTTTCAGATATATCAATTAATTGTTTTATACTATTATTTTACACTTGAATAATTAGTTTCTAAACTATTTTGTTCGTGTGTTATGTTTTTTAAATTAGGCTCCTTTCAAAATATGACTTGTAGTGATTTTAGTGATGTTTAAGATAATTTTTTATTGTTGTTCTTATCTTCAGAAATAAAAATTTGTTTCCAGTAGTATATTTTGTTATTCTTATCTTTAGAAATAAAACTTATGTTTATGATATGTTAAAAATCAATCCTGTAATAACTTAATATTTTAATATCAAAATTAATATGTATAGAATAAATTATAAATACTACATAAAATATAATTATTTGTAATACATACAGAATATTAAAAAGTAAATTCTTAAAAAAAAAATGTAAAAGTAACATAATTACCTTGTTTATGTGAAATAATAAATATTGATATTAAATAATAAATATTTTTTCTCTTAATTAATTAATAATTTTCATTTTTATTGTTAAACTAATTATAATTAATCTACATCTTAATTGTTTTTAGATATAATGATAGTTTTATTTATTTTTTAATCAGATTTTCATAAGAATATAATATGGATAATAATTTTGTTGGATTAGTTAGATTAAACTTTGACTATCTCTTGATTTCATGTCATAATAACATTTTCCAAATTTAATGCAAAATAACTCATTTGTTATGCAGAAAATAACAAAATTAAATAAGAAACATTCAATTTCATAGTTCAATGCGGAGAAATACTTTTATTTTAACTTGTAAATGGTCAAACTTTTATTTATGATTTGATTTGAATTTTGGTTCTTCAATTATAAATTTCAACTAACAACTAAATGTAAAGTTGTTTTCATTTCTCCCTCTACAAAAAGTTAAATGACAATTTGAATCAATCAACATTCAAACATCAACTTGCATACGCATTAGTAGGTATATTCATACAATTTCTTTCATAAAAAAAAATCATTTTAAAATTAAATTATACATAAAGTTAAAAAATTAAAACTTTAAAAAATCATATACAAAAGCTTATAAAAAATAATTTATACATAAATTAACTTAAATTTATAATTTTTTTCTTAAAAGTGTAAAAAATTTTGTAAGAAAAACCCTTATGATCTTTTAACTTGTCACTTTTGTGTGAAGGAACTATTACTAACCAAATAAAATTATATGTCTAATAGTATATAAGTTAAGATTTGTTTGTAAATTTGTGTTGTTATGTAGATTTTGTAATGTTTATTTCAAATCAATTGGTGAGCAACTTGAACAATGGTGTAGAGTCCATTAATTAACCTAAAACCTATGAATTTTTTTTAGTACCTAAGACCTATTATAAATAGAAACTAGTGTTAGTATTATTACAAGGTCAAAATTGTTTTTTTCTACTCATAATACTCAAATACTTTTTCCATGGTCTACATTGAGATGGAGTGAAATTATGATGCACACAAGTGTTACTTTTTGTTGATTGACAAATAGTAACAGGTTGATGGAATAAATTTATCTGGAAATTTTTTACCAAAAATAAAAGTACAAGCTTGTCTAATTAGAAAACAAAACATTATTGAATGGCTTCACAGCTATTTTTGAATTTAGTTATAAAGTTACTGTAAAGTAACATTGAAAATGGCGATGTTCAATTTACTGAATCACTGAGCAAAAAGTTGTTAAAAGGTAGATTCCATGACATAAAAAGTCTATATATTTTGGCAAAAGGATTTAAAATGAAAGGAAAAAGGAGATATGGAATGGATTGTGTGGTAAAGATAGAGATCATTACTTTCTTCAAAAGTGTTCATCATGCAAAGAATAACTTCATTAATGCATTTTTACTCTCTATATTGCCATTTCAGGGAATCAGATTCAAATTCAACTATTCTTTACTACATTTTCTAGATTCTTGGATTCTTCAAAAGTAGCAACAAATTCTGAAATAGAAAAACAATAAGATTTTCTTCCACTTCTCTGTAATTTTATTTTTCTTTGGATCCTTTGCTGTGGGAATTATGCAGCTTTTGTCCTTAGTAATATCCTTTTTCTTTTCCTCACTCAGAAACTTGTTCCTTCTGGGACAACATTATCAAACTTGTCTTTTCTTTCTCAGTCTTTATATAAATTATTTCTCTTTTATATTTGCAAACAATAACATTCCACCATGATCGCAAAAACATATCTTCAACTAAAACATTTTAATCACTTTCAACTTGTGCTCAATGAAAGCTGGGCCAAGGCAGCCCAAAATTTATACTTAGAGTGGTGTCCATTGGATTTTACATCTTATGTTGTTATCATGAAATAAAAAAGAAAAGTAAATACTCATATAATATGTCAGCCCAATCATTTAGTTCACAACCCATAAAAATTGGGCCAACTAGCCCAACTTCATAGTTAGTTCGAATTTCATATTTTGCACTTTACTTATTTTCTAAATTTTTAAATTGTTTTCATATATTCAATTAAATTATTAATATATTTTATCTCTAATATACTCAATTTGAACGTAAACGTATAAATAGATGATTTAATAATGATTTAATAATAATTTAATAATCAATTTAATAAAATAAAATTTACATTTACTTTATTTATTTATTTATTTATATTAATTTTATTTTATTTTTAATTAATATAATATTTTTATATATTAATTTAGTCTTATATTTAATTAATATAAAATTTAATAAATATTCAATTATAATTTTTAATATATTAATTTAGTTATATATTTAATTAACGTAATATTTTTAATAAATATCCAACTATAATCTGACATAATCTAAATTATAGTAAAAAATTTAAAATGAATTTTAAAGTCTATGAAAATCATTCAAAACCTCCAATAAGAGAGAAACATGCTTTATTTATTAAAAAAACTCTCCTAAATGTCTTTTACATCTAAATATAAACATTTTAATTTTATCTTATTTAATTCTTAAATTTTGTTTTATTTTTTTCCGGTTTAAAGGTTAAATCTTATTTTATATTTTTAACCATATGTTCCTATATTAAATTCATGTTAAATACTAATAAAGAATAATTTTGAACGATTTATTCATTATAAATTTCAATAGTTTATTAGTTTCTTTTGTATAAAGAACATTTTGAAATTTATAGAAGAAATCAACAAAATTTTAGAAAGAAAAGAATTGAAAAAAATAGCCATATTTAATTTGAAAAGTGCAGATAAAACATATGGTAAATAAAAGTTTTCCAAAGTAGTATGGTTGGGTGTTTGACAATAATTGTAGATATGATTCCGATTGCAGCACGCCAACGCTATCGAATCAGATCACGTACCTGCATGCCCCATTGCCCTAATACAAACCCATTTTCAAATCATGCTCCATCACGTGCACATATCCACTTATGATTTTTTTTTTTTTTAATATTGTTTGTTTAAATATAAATGTCTTTTCAAATCAGTTTTAAATCTATTTTTTAATATAGCATAAAAGATTATCATAACTAAATTGATCGAGTTTATGATGTGATTCAAAAGAAAGATTTTGGCAAAGGAAGCAGAGAAGAATGTGTGTGGAATATGTAATGCACTTTTTAGATCTTAGTTTGGATTCTGCATCGCCACTTGCATACGCATGTTCCAAGTAATAAACACTTTTTCTTTCCTTCTTATGCTCCTCTTCTTGATTTGACGTCAAAACCTGATTTTCAAATATTCAAGGATTATTTCAAACAATTTGCATTCCTCAAGGTTTCTTCATTCACCCCATTCATTTCATTCATTAATTTCGATTATAAAAATTATATTTAGAGCATTTTCTTTTAAATACATCACACACAACTTTATTTTAACATATATAATATAATATTTCAAACACGATCAAATTTACAAATTTGTGTATTATGCTGATATGAATAAATTGCAGTGAACAGAATATGTAAAAGCTATATAGCCATATTTTTTTTGTGTTTGTAGGTTCTCTATTTTTGGCACCAAACCCCACTAATCCTAACTCAATGTGGACTTGGTCTCTCTGCAACTAATTCACTGAAGACTAAAACGGAAAAATTGAAGAAAGAGGAAGAAAGTTTAGAGGTAAAAAAAGTGAAGATGTTGGGATTTTTTGATCCTAAAAAGTAATGATATGAATGGAAGCATGTGTTTGATGGTGAGAGTTGATAGTTGTGTTGTTTAATTAGGAACACAAGAGGTTATGCTAGAATTGTGGGTGAAGTGATGGAGGCACTTGTCTTCTTGTTGTTGACAAGGGCATGTCCAAAGAGTCACTCACAAAATCATCATCATTCCTATCACTCTCTAAACAATAATCAAACTCAATCTTGACCAACTCATGCCTCAGATATACTTTTTAGAGAATATATGTATTCAAAGTGCCCCTACATTATTTAGTTGTAGAATTCATCTCCCATCTACTTCTAGTGCCTTTCATTTTCCTTTTTCTTTCTTGATTCTATTTATACTTTCTCACCTTATCAGCTCTATCTGAATTGAAAAAGAAAAAGTATATGATAAGATTGCATAGTAGTTGTTTTGGGCGTAATGTGTTGTGAATTTGACAAGTTTATTGTGGCCACTTGTGGAAGTATGAACTATTTGTTGACCCTTGTATTGTATGTGGTTGGGTGGTGTTTGAGTGAGTGTGATCTATCTATTACCTGTTTCATATTGTCGGACTGTATTCAACAACTGCTATCATTCGTCGCCAACGGTGTGCTTCCAAAACATCCTCTAACATCACTTCACACACCATTAACCTTCCTCTCTATTTCTCTCCCCTAATATTTCATTTCAGAAACATTTACGACCAAAAATAGTGAGGTGATTACTGATTAATTTCTCACCAAAAGCTATGAGAATTTTTTAGAAACTTTTTGGAATCTCGATTAATACATATGATGTTATGATAAAACAAAACTCATAATCACCTTGTCTAGAAGTACAGAAAGGACACACATTTTTTATTTATTTAATATTTATATTATACAAAACTGTAGCATCCTCGCATTCCTTAAGAGCATTCCCAGATAGAAGCAGGGTTGTTGAGTGAATGGAAGAAGAAGAAGAAGAAGAAGAAGAAGGGGAAAAGCTTGTTATCAGAGTTGTGACATTCTTCACCACAAGAAATCCTTCCTCCAATTAACCTCATCATTGCTGAAATAGAAGCCGTCTTGAGTGACCATCCAGGAACACATCCTCTGAATCCCACATCGGTCAGTGTCTCGGGAAGCCTTAAAGGCCTCGAAACTCTTCCTGGTATTGTCCCATTTCATGGTACACTTCATGCGGTTGCTGCTCCAAAAACTTGGCCTCATCACCCAACTGAAATCATCGTGCTCCTGAAGGGCACGCCCCCCAAGATCCATCTCCTCGGAAGAACACCATATCACCAACGGCACAGAGGAGTTGTCTGTGAAACCATTGATCACTCTAACGTAGTAATCGTTGGTGCCTAACAAGAACCTTGCCCTTTGTATTGTGACCATCACGATTATAATGGAAGAGGCAAGACACAGTGTAAGGTAAACACTCACGGCAAATTTCATGGTTGGATATGAAAACATGAAAATATGAATATGATGATGTCTCTGTTCTTCTACCTTCAACCTTCTGAGGCTTTATATATGTTTAAGACTGTGGTCTTAAAGTTTGGCCATTATGTGTGTGCCGTAGTTAATGTACCCTCAATCTCTTTCATTCTTTATTCTTCCAAAATCAATCTTTTTCATTCTTTATTCTTCCAAAATCTCACAATCTTATCATTATATGCCATCTTTTCCTTTCTTTCCACTTTATTTTTATGGTGTAGATTTCGCTTTTAAACCACACCCATGCGACACGATGCCTTTTTATACGCTAAGATTTTTCTTTCTCTTTTTCTTCCTAATACCCTCTTTTTCATTTATGCCTCAAATCTGTATACTGTTTTTTTCATGGAGAATCTGCTTCGTGCATAACATTTTTTTTTGTGTTTTATTAAATACTTGTGTGTAGAAGTAATTCTTTTGTCTGTAGTGTGGCTGGGTGTTTCTTACAAAAAAAAATTCTAAGTTATTACGTGTGTGTATATATATATATATATATAATTAAAATATCTAATCTACATATTTTATATTATATAGCTTAAATTTAAGAATAATTATATATGCAATATTTTTTAATAATGATTTATGTTTTAATGACTTAAAATTATGTTTATCTATTTTTAGCTTTATATTTTAATGTTTTTTATATTATGTTTGCATACTTTTATTATTATTCTAGATTACTTATAAGTGAAAAATTATTCTTTTAAATAAAAAAAAATTATATTGTTAAAATAAAAAATTATATCTAAACAGAAGATCTAACTGAATTTGGAAATAGAAATTAATTATAGATGATTTAACATAAATATATCTAAACACTTTTTATATATACAAAAATATTTGACAAGTGGACACTAATAAACAAAAAAATCACATATTCACTCCTATTTTAATAATAAAACAAAATCTTGATTATAGTTAAATAAATACGTGTTACATGTTAAATATATAAAGATAAATATATTAAATAATATAAATAATAACTTTTTTATGTAGTTATGATTATTACACACAATATTATCATACATAAAAGTGAAATTTTATAATAATTTATAGTATTTTTTATTAGTTTATTGATACATAAGTAAAATGTGGACTCTACTATAGTAGAATGGTTTTTAGATAATTAATCATGCAAGCTTTGTGTTAATGTTATTTAAAAATTTCCAGACACACACGAATGTGTTGGATATCCATTTATCCACACACAAACAAAATTGTCTTCTATATATATATATATATATATATATATATATATATATATATATATATATAAAATACATGTGAACTTTGATTGATGAATTTTTAATCAGACAAACAAAGATAAGCATAACCAAGTAATTATGAATAACATAGTTTAGTTGTTTGTAAAGTGAAAATTTGATGGAAAATTAGTAGAAACATGATTATCCATGACAGTGGTGATGACAGTGATGTTGGGAAATATAAGGACAGACATGAAACACTAACAAACAATAATTGTTAGTCATGATCGTAATGAAGAAGTATCTACGTGAAATATAAAATATTATTAGGTGAGATTTTATGTTAACACCTTTTTAAAATCATATCAAAACAAAATTAAATCCAAATAACTAGTTGGGGAAAATGGTTAAAGTTTGCTAAAAATAAAGTAAAAAACAGTAATAATGGCAATAGCAATAGCAATAGCAAATGTCAACCCTAAGTAAAAAAAAGTTCTTAATGGGCCCTGATCTTTTAAATTGTTTTTTAGATCCAAAGTCAAAAGGCCCATTTCACTTGCCTTTTCTTTTCTTTTTGGTTCTTTTTGGTCTTTCACTTTCCATTTTAAAAATATGTCCCCTCTATCAGATTTACTTTACGAAGATTACTTTATTCCCAAGTTCCACTCAATTAGGTTTTTTTGTTTCTTTCTTAAAACTTCACAATTCATTCTTATTTTCTTTTACAATGACACCACTAAAGTTTCAATCTAAAAAAACCCTATATAAATTATTTAATCTGAAATTAGTATAATGAACAATTTAGTGAGTGAAGTTTTAAAAATATTAGACTTTAGTTTAAGAGTAACATAAAAGGAGTGTGTTTTGAAGAAATAATAAAAAATTGGATGAAAACAAGAGAAACATATTCTCTCACATATTCATATTAACACTTTCATTAAAATTAAAATACATATTTTCCAAAAAATATTTATTTAAGAACCTTTTAAAGTCTCAGTTTGTTTTTTTATTTTAATGTCTTTTTTTAATATGTTTTTTATTTATTTATTTTTTCAAATGAACTGTTTTTACTTTTTTTTTTTTTTAAGTACAAATAATTCGACAGAAAGTATTATGTAAAATCAATTACATACTGAGTTGTAATTAATTTCTTTACCATCTTTTGCTATTTTTATGTGAAAATAAATTAATAAGACCTACAACTTTTTTTACTTTTTTTTTCACCTTATTTTGTTTATACTAAACATTTGTTTCTTCTTGTTTCCACATTTTTGTCATCTCTTTATTACCAAACATAGCATATAAGTTTTTCTCTTAAAGAAAAAACCTGTTTGTCATATTATAGTAAGAACAATCTTATAATTATGTATAAATTACGTACAAAGAAGTTGCAATTCATATATGGAATCACAGAAATTCTGGGTTGTGGACTTTATTTTTCAGTGTGATGAAAATTTTGTTTGATTTAGAATTACTTTTTAGTCAGATGATGGTCCACAAAACTAGCATGATAGTACATTATTTCCTTCCATTAAAGTGCTCTCTGGTTACAATTAATGACAGTAAATGCACCAAAAAACAATGATAATATTTTTTGAGATGATATCCAGAAGGGAGCCAATAATCAACTTGCACTCATTCATTAAAACCCAACAAATTTTAAAACCAACCATTTGAACCTTCAATAATACCCTTTTCTTTGTTGAAAAATCCTGTTGGGAAATTAATAAGCAGTGAATGAAAAACAGTAAACATAATTGATGAATTGGTTTGGAACAGTCATCTGCATTCTGCATAAATTTGTTGAACACTATTTGGTACAAGTTGATAAATATTGCAGACAATGTGCTCTGTTATCCTGCAAGTGCAACGTAAAAACATTGTTCAGTACTTCAGTCTACTCCATGCATTCAATTAACACAGTTCATTTTCTGCCTAGTTAGAGTAGCAGCACAGAGATCCCCTGAGGTGAATGTACCAAGTTAAGTGAAAATTCAGACTTTAATGAAGCCATTAAAGTTACTTCTTCCAACTTCCCAAATAAATAACATATAATTAAGATGTAATATGCTAAAAAATTAAAAGTTTCTTTCTTTCAATTAAAATTTGAAAGTTTTATCCTTTCTCTTATATTCTTTCTTCTTGACTAAACACATGGTAAAGAAAATCCTACAATGAGTCCCACATCTATAAATTTCTGTCCACTTCTCGAAAATCTTTCTCTCATACATCATTTGAAAAGTTTTTCTCTAACAAACAATTTGAAACAAAAAATACAACATTTTTGTGTCCTACAAATTATTTTAGTGATTTTGATGATGACCCCAAATCCAAAACCAAAAGCCCTAGCATTTGATTCAACCAAAAGGGTAACATGCAAAAGCCCTGACTCCTCACTAGCCACTTAGCAAAAGAAAGAAAAACCAAATCCCAAAGTGGCAGTCAACAACTTTCTCAAATTAACACTCTAAAATTTACAGACCATGATAGTCTAGTGGCCTATTATGCACCACTTCTTCACCCTCTTTAATTTGGTCTGCTAAAAATCTTAAAAACCCTGCAAGGCTGCAACGGAAAGATATGTTTATTTTCCCTCCCTCGGTCAGGCTCAGATACCCTCCAAGGCATCACAAAGCCTACCATATCCTATGTGACATAACAACCAACACTAGCTCAGTGTGTATGTGTGTGTGTGAGGCCACACTCACTTACTCACTCACTTTCCTTGGATTTTGAAAAGCTGAAGATCTTTGCACTTTAACTTGTTGCGGAGGAACCAAACAGTGACCAAAGGCACGCTTATTCAGAATCTTTAATTCAAACACAAATAAACAAGTAAATAAAAGAAAAGAAAAAGGGAATTTTGCTTGGTCTACTTCTAAAAGTGGCTGTGTTGTGTGTGCATGTGAAGCGTGAGACACACATATGATAACTGCTATAAACAAAAGTGGAAAGCGAGGGGTCTCCACGCGGAGCATAGATAAACACACTCTCTCCTCTTTCATTCATCTTTCTGCTCTGCCCCTGCACTCACCATAACGCAACATTGACCCACAAACACAGACAACCTTCCCCTTATGCTACTTAACTAGATTTATCTCAAAAATCTTCTATCCAACTAAAGGGATTCATTTAATTTAAAAAATATTCATTTTCAGATTTTATTTCACTTTTCAGTATTCATTATTTTAAAACTAAATTGAATGATTCATCCTAATCAACCCAATTCTAGTGGAACTTAGTTAAATCTGAAGAAAAAGAGAGTCAGAATCTCATCTGAACCAATACATGTCCATCTGAAACTTGATTGTTTGTATAAGGTTGATTAAAAGGTTTGTTTGTACTATTATGTAAGGGTAGTTTAGATTTTATAATGAGATTGGTTGTTGTTATATGAAAAGAAAAAGAAGAAGAAGAGTATAATAAGTAGGAAATAATTTAGATTTGGAGAATAGAGAGAATAGGGCACGAGGCTCGAAACCACAGTGGCTTTCGCACTCAAACTTTAAAACGCCTCGAATTTCAAACGCTGAAAAGGATATCATCCTAAAGCCAGCCAAAACAAATTACACCCTTCATTAATACTATATTTATATCCCACTATCTGTTTATGTATGTATCCTTTATGCCTTATGCATCATCATCTTCTTCCCATGCATAACAATCATCATCATATCTCTCTATGCTACTTCTGGAACACTCTTACATACATACAAACATAACACTCCCATACTGTATCTACACTTTCTCAGTCAGTATTAATGTAGGAAGACCAACCAAGTTGGATTAAATAGATTAGTCCACTGACATGTCTGCTGTTTAGTCTAGAAGCTTAAGAAGCTAATATATAAAGTAGATATTTATTTTAATTATATTCTATAATTGTGAAAAAGATGTGGTTTTTATATAGTATAGGGTAATTGGTTTGTTGTTAGATGGTACTTAAGGTAAGTGATTGAGTATTTGGGAGATGGGAGACATTTGAAAGACAGTAGTAACAAGAGATGATGAGCTTGAATTGGCAAATGGGAAGTGTGAAATGGTAACTATTTGAATGAACAGAAATGGAATAAGAGACAAACATAGGCAACACGTGTGGGGCCTGGGGCTTACCTAATTGTCTCTCCTCCCTTGTCACTCAAATCAAATTCACTCCTATCACTCATGCAATGCAATGGATGTCTCTGTCATAATAAGGCCATGTTTTGCTAGTCATCTCAACAAGTTTCTACTTTTTTCTTACTAATTTGTAGTATTTTTCATGCTTTAACAATTATAAGACAATAGATCTACTGTGGTAAACAAAATTATTACTTAAATTCATGTAAACTTGAGTTTGAAGGCTGATGAAATGCACAAGATGATGAACCACATAAGTAATTGAATTTCATGGTTGAAATTAGTAGTGACAGACAGTAGAATGGTGAGATGAGAGAGAGGAACAGAATCCATCGGATAAGGTATGGATATGACAGGCACAGAGTTGTGTTGGGTTGTGATGGATCAACAGAACCATGTCGTCACCCCTTGTTTTGACCATATATATTTACTCTAATTTGTAAACCAGATTCTGTGGGGCCCACATATCTCAATTCCCCAATGCATTTCCCTTTTTATTTCTTTTATCTTAAGTAAGATTAAAAATTAATAACAAAGCATTCATCTTTTGAATGCTGCTATAAAGCAAACTAATCATCCCTTTAGTACAATGTGAAGACATTAACAAAAGGGTCACCTTAATTTATTTATTTCTGGAGCACATACACTGGACCATTTAATGTCAATGGAGCAAGATATTACTAGGTACACAAAGTATCATTAAGGTAATCTATGTCTCAATTAAATCGCAAAGCTTCATCATTGTCACTAGACACTGATCCACCTAAGTTTATATAAACTTTATTCATGTCAAACTTCATAGCATTTATGTTTGTCGTTTAGACATGCAACATGACCAACAAAACGCTATCCGCAATAAGCTCTTCCTTTGATCTCGCTATCAAAGTCCTGAAAGAAACATTCTGGCACAAAAACAAACATCATCACTTGTGATAACTAGTCCTTTTTATGCCAAAGAATTTTTAACCACAATATCCCCTTGTTTCATACACTGCATAATGTTGGTTTGTGTTGCATAATAATGGTGTTACTTCTGTCGTGGTCAGCATCTTCACAAGACTCAAACCCATCACAACAATGGGAAGTGTAGGTGACTAGGTGCATCTATTACTTGCGTGTCACTTTCATGTGCATCCTTGTCATGCAGAAAGTTCTCTTCCACTCTATGATGTTTTGAGTTTTTTTCCCATATAATAAGGTTGAATTTGGTATAGGTTTCTTCTGACACAATCTTTCACAATTACCCCATCTTGCACATAGTCATCATATCATATCCTTGGACAAGATTAGAGGACTCTTCATAACCCTTTTCTTTTTTCGTCCACCCCCCACATGCCCATAACGTTGAATGTTTGCCATGACGCAAAAATATCTTGTTGAATGACGAGGGAGAGGGCTACTACTGACTTTTGTAGCCTTAGCAGATTCCTTTGTTCGGAGAACACTTTATTCAGCATAACAAACATTGGCCATACCATGAGATCAATTTGAAATTAAATAGAACTTGAGTTTGATATTGTACTACATTCTTCTGCTTAAAATTATATTAGAAAATCACCAAAAAACATTTAGAAAAAAATGTTTATCCTACAACTTTATCATCATGTACCGTAATTTTTGCAACAAATTTGCTTTCCATAAAACAGGATCCCTTACAACTAGCAAACTTTGAAACACTTAAACATGCAATGACTAAAATTTGATGCAGTTAGAAGGATAACACGCTGCACTTCAGTTAGATTTCTATTGAATCATAATACTGTTCTGAATAGACTGACTAGTGACAGACAGAGAACAACGTCACCCATGGTCAAATTTCTTTTATATTCAAAATGTTATATACCAAATAAAAATACTAACTTCATAGTACAATGATTTATTATAAAGGAAGTTCTTATTTAAAAAATAATAAAATAGTGCCAAAACAAATTTATATACTTAAAACCAATAAAATAACTTTAGTTTTATTATAAATTATCATATATAAAAATTTATTGGTTTTTATAATAATTAACTTAAAAAATATATTTATACCACATAATAATTTAAAATATTGTATAATATTACTTGTATCCATTCAATTAATATTTTTTTTATTTCGTTCTATATTAATTTTTGTAATTGAGATATATTGAATTACACAAATTACTTTATTTAAATTATTTTCTCATCCATGGAATAAAGAAACAACTTTCATTTTCTTCTCCATCAAAGAATCTTCAAATTCTCTTCTTCCTCCCTTTTATCACTTTCTTTATTTTTTTAAAATAGAGTGGTAGAGTGACAGGAAAGAATCCCGCACAAAAGTTGCTTTTTTTACCTTTAAAGTAAAAGATACCATCATATATCAAAATTCTACCAAAGTATACATGGTTAAAATATTAGTTCAAAAAAAAGCTTTTTTAGAGACATAGGATGTTGAAAGTTGAAACCAAGACACACTTTTGCTTTAGAAGCAAGTAAAACACCATGATGACCATCGTGGTTTGTGAAGGAAGGATAAAGAGAAAACATGGTATCCCAGTGATAATAATATCAAAATGCACCTAGATAAGTATAGAGAAAAACCATCTCCACAAAATTAAATAAAGGGTACCATCAATAGAAGGTTCTCTACACAATGTGTCAAGATATTTCCCAGGACAGAGAACTATGAAAAAATTCACCAAATTAACTAGAACTTTTATATAGTAATAAAATACCATACATAGGGCATAAAGTCAAGCTGACATTAGTACATTGGTCGTGATAGTACCATCTGGTAATTAAGTACTGAATATAAATTAGTAGATAAAATAAGTAGGATCTATATTGTTCGTCCATCATACAAAAGACCAATTCATGAACATGAAGGCTAGGCAGTGATTAGAATCATCATCATTCAGGACTTTCCATGCAATGGCCTGCTCATAAGACACTGGCCGATTCATACTTGACACACATATCCCAGCTGGTAGATAAGCAAAACCCTGAAAAAGAAAATAGCAACCATTTAAGTAGAATAAATATATCATAGATTTTAAGTTTCAATTTTATCTCTAAGAATTAACTAACACATGTCTGGTAATTTATAACAAACTAAGAGTTAGACGCCCTTGACCACTTGGTTTCAAATTGAAAGTTAAGTTCTTAATATTTTTCACATTATGTAAAGTAAAATTATAGGCGTTAAAGTTAAACATGTTTTACTCAATAGACAATTTTATGCAATTTACACCCATGATTCAGTACTATAACTCAAAGGACCATATAGCCAAAATTACCAGAAAGTGTAGTTCACTTTTAAGTACCTGTTGCATTATCTTGGAGAACTCGGAGCAAAGAATCTTCCTGCCAGACTCATCAAGAACTTTATCGAGCATTATGTCTTGAAGTGCCACTAGAGTAGTTTCAAGCATGTCTAAACCAGCTTGATTAGCAAAGGTGAACACTGGAGATGCCTGCAATAATTTTAGAAGTACACCACTCAATGGAAAGGTTATTGGACAAAATAATTGCACGTTCTTCCAGAACATATACCGTATTGCATTATTATCAAGAAAGTCCTCTGACAACTAATTGATTTTTCAAATTCCAATAAACACAAATTAAAGAAGCAATGCAGGTGATTACAGTAGTTTTCACAGAACAGCACATGATTGCATCCGAGTGGTGCCAAAGTTGCTTCAAGATTGCATCGCCTGCAGTGGACTCAACTCTAAAAAGCTCTGTGCCAGTGTGGATCCTTAATGGAAACACAATATATTGTCAGACCAGACAGAAAATAAGCTGGAGAGTAAGTCATGCAAAACATTCAAACAATCAAACGTTCCAACAGAATTCAACTTAATACAAGAAAAATCAAACATATAGAAAGCTAAATTCAGCACTCCAAAATAACAGACTAGAATTCAAAATTAATAGAAGACAAACCTGTAGCTTCTACAGATCCATCGTGCTAAGGTAAGGGCCTCTGGTGAACCGGGAAGTGACTTAGGCCCCAGCTGGGTACTAAGCCTGGAAGGAGCAATTGCCATGGCAACCCTCTGAACGGATCCAACAACACTTCGCACATACTGACGAGCCATTGCAGCAACATTGTCCCGTGTATGGTTTTCAAAGGTAAATTGGAAAGCAATAGTGAGGACCGAGCGTAGGTTGTACCCATCAGCTTCACCAGCTGGACGAGCATTAGCAGATCCTACTTCCATTGTTGATGCCAAATCTAATGTCCGAGTTGCAGCTGGAGCATCCTGAGATGAATTAGAATCAGAAAAAATATATTTAGTAACTTGATACAGCATTATATTGACACCTGTAAGTCAGTTTCAGTTTTATCTTGGCCTAGAATACTTTCTAGATCTGTTGATTGGGTTATACTATCATAATTACAGGCAGAGTATTTAAAAAATAGTTTCATAACCAAGTCCAAGTAATAAAAGCATGCAAGTTGCAGAGAAATGTCACTCAACTGATTTAGGATCCAATGGAATGACCCGAAAACCCGATGGCAGTAACAGAGCATCATCCGCAAATGACTCGTCAATAGGTGCAAACACAAGTTGAGCACATGCCCCGATTGCATTTTCATCAACTCCACTGCACAGCTGCCACATCAAGTTACGAAGAAGGGTCATTAAGTGTCACACAGAATTGCCTATAACTTAGTTAAACAGCCAAAAATTCAAAATACATTACTTGCAAAAGATACATATCACGCGCCAGTGCGACATCCTCAGGAGAAAAAGCATGACCCTCTATGCGAACCACCTCCAGGAACTGCACCATTGCAGTATGCCACAATTTAGAATAGAATATAAATTATAATATCGAACTAGAGAACGAAGGTCATCACATAGTCAAGATAAATACCTCTTCATGCTCAATAGTATGAGCAAGTGGTAAAATGACCTGGCTGCTGGGGAAGCCACCAGGTCTTGCACAGGGCACCGCATAGGCACTAGCTTTAAGGCATGCGGCAGAGTATGCATCGACCCCATAATCAGCCCATTCTGATCGATGCTCTCTCAAAAATCGAACAAGCAAAGCAGGTGGAACATTCTGTAGGGAATCATTGTTCAAGAAAAGAGTATGATATAAATTTAGCAGATTCGTAGAAAGTTAAGAAAAGGAGGAATTGTGCACGTTATTTATTAGTCACATGTTGTAGTCCAAAGAACGAACTGTCTGCTTCTCAAGTACCTGCAGGAGCATTGATGCCTTGGCACACAAGACCCCACCTCCAAATGCTGGGAACATGGATGCATTGTAATTTGACCCCAAAAATTTATTCGGAGAAGAGTTTATGGCTATAGTCACATCTTCCACTCCGTCAGTACCCATCAGCGACCAACCATCATCAACAAATCCATTCACAGCATCATTAAAGCCCCTAAAAAATTTGGTTCAACAAAATCTTATTGATTCATAAACAGGCTTGAATCTTAGCATGAATATGGAGTATTAATCAATCCACTGTTACTACCTCACATTAAGTGTAAAAAGTGCCCAGCAAATAATTTGAATGCATAATGCACTAGTTTTAGAAAACAACGACACTAAAACCTTACCTGCAAAGTCTCTGACTAAATGTTCTCAATACAGCAGGCTGGCGTCCCCCACCATACTGAATTTCTCCACTTGATTCTTGTGCTATCTGTCTTATATGTTGCAAGGCCTACAGAGTTAAGTTTTTTACTTTTTAAGTCTGACAGTAACTTTTGAGTAAGTTAAAAAAATCTAATCAATCAATGAAGAAATTAATCTTACAGCAATGGTCAATTTCTGAGCCAAGATTTTTGAGGATTCATACAGGGGCCTCAGAACTTCAGGGACACTCCATACCTATAGAAAATAATAGTGTTAAAATAGAGAGTAAAAGCTCGGAGATTTTAAAATGATTTGACTTGTAGAACGTTTACTTACATCTAAATCAATATGATCAACTAAGTGAATAATGGATCCACCACCCTCACACGGTCTAATCAGATAACCACTGGGCAGCATTTCAGCTCTAACGAAGGTTGTAGAAGGAGGCCCTGTGGGGCCACCAGTAGAGGATGTCAATGATCTCTCACATATCTGCCAGCCAGCATGATAATTTCCGTAAGCCAATTTTTTTTAAAATGCTATGAGGAAGTAAAAACACTCATTCTATATTCTGCAATAACGCATTCTTATGTAATACCCTACAAGCAAAAACTTCAAATGTTTCAAAACTGTTCCAAAAACAAACAAAGCCCAAATACACAATGCCAGGAAGGAGGTGGAACTAAAACAAAAACAAAACCAGTCTTGTCCAATGGAAGATGGGTTGTGTTTGATAAACTAAATGGAAATTTATTTTCTCCCCTTCTCATCAAGAGAGAGAATACCGGGACCAGCTCAAGAAACGACCATTTTCAGCATAAGAACAATATACAGCCATTTTGGCAGGGCAGATGTTTGCTAAGATAAAACACAGCAGACTATATTCTTCTTCATACCACAAGACTTCCATCTTCCAAACTTGTCGTGTATCTCAGTGTCCAAAAGTCCCGTGCTGCTGCCAATGTCGTGGGGGCATATGTCTGGTAAAAAAAATCAAATATCAACAAAAAGGCCAAGAAATCAATCATTAAATCACTCTAAGTGCAGAAAATGGCCACCAGACCTGCATGTACATGAGTTCAATGGTGCCCCCATTTCCTGTGGGGACTATACTCAACACTTCCACGCAACGGCAGTCACGATACCACGACTGCCGATCTTTAAGAATCTCAGCAACCTGACATAAGCAACAGTAACAACAACAATTCAGATAAACACAGTTCAATTGTTCAGCAATGAGGAACCGAAGGAACATCAGGGTTATAACAACACACCTTAGTGGGTTCTAGACTCACAAGGCCGCAGGCTCGTGCTGCCACCCCACTACAGTTGCGGGAAACAGCAACGATTCCAATCGAATCCGGACCAGGCTACTCAATGCAAATCACAAGGAATGATTAGTCAAAATCACAATAACATAAATGAACAAATTTTACATGTTTCAAACTAGATAGTAATAATTGCTGCATACAAACGTATGTACGAAACAAGAACTAATATTTTGTAAATAGAATATACCTTCATCCCAATCATCTGGACCCAGTCGACAGCAGTTCCAGTAGCCTTAGAAAGGAACTCTGCCAGGGTCTCCTCAGCTATGGCGAGAAGACTGAAACAACCAAGAATCATCATTTTTACTACCATGAAAACATTGAAATGAACAATAATATTAATACTAAAAAGTAGTACATGGTTAGTTACACACCCAGCTGGGTTGTTAGCATCCCTGTTGGGATGCTGAGGTGTTGGGTTTTGCTGTTGATTCTGACCACTCATTACCACAGACTCACAGCTATTGTCCGTGGTGGTGCCCGCAGAGGCCTGTTCGAAACAAAGCAGGGTTTATCCGTGAACATTTACAAATCAGAAAAGCATGCACAGAATGAAGGCGAGAGGAAGAGAGAGGGATCCTCACAGTTTGTATCTGTTGCTTCATATATCCATTCTTGTAAACCAGATGAGAAACCTGCTTCTGCAAACGGTCATTCTCTTCCATTAACAGCTTGTTCATTGCAGTCAGCTTTCTGTTCACTGTCTGCAGCCGAGAAGCTTCCTTCCTCTGCTTCTCACGACACCTACACACCAAATTCACCAATGTCTTGTAAGAACAACAAAACAGAAACGACAAGTTGTTATTAGAAATCCAGGCAGGCAAAAGTTAATTTCTTTCATTGAAACAAGAAAAAAAAAGAAAGTGAAGGGGAAGGTGAAGGCTTTCCTTAAGAGGGAATAAAAACGGAAGATTATGGCAGTTGGGTTATTTGAAAAGGTTCACCTTCTATTCTGAAACCAAACTTTGATTTGTTTGGGTTCAATATTGGAAAGGATGGGGCACTCTCTGATGAGTTGCTGCCTTCGCAAAGAACTTGGCTTAGGGCATTCAGCATAGACCCTCTCTAAAGCCTCAACCTGCTCAGGTGTGTACCTCACATACTTGCTTGAATCCATCTGGTTGTTGGCTGAGTCCTTGTGAATAGAAAGTGCCATCATTCACACCCCAAAACACTACTTTCTCTAATACACACTACCACTAAAGTAGACTTTTAGACTAAAATAACAAATGGGAATGGAGTGAGTGAGAAAGAAAGAAAGAAAGAAAGAAACTAGTTTGGCTCTTCTTCTTCACTGCTCTTGCTGTTGGTGTTAGTCTCGGGCAGGCTCTCTTCTCCAAGAGAGCCTCCACTCTCCTTCATTAGATGCTGTTCAGTTCCCTCAAATTCCTACTTGGGAGAGAGCCACAAGGGGAGCTACAGTAGTCTTTATCCCCCACACACCAATCTCGAGATTGTGAGAGAAAGAAAGAGAAAGAGATGGAACAAGAACTGAGAAAGAAAGAATGTGTTGTGTGTTTTTATGTATTGTCTCTGTGATAATATAATACCAATATTATTATGTTCTATTATTATATTGTATATACTGTGGCATGTAGCATAGCATAAAATAAATGTGATATGTAATTTAATGAAAATATAAATAATGTAATAGTTGTTGTAAGAATGTAGCTGAAAAAAGCAAACAGAAGGAAACAAACAACCAATGGGCAATTAAAGGGACTTTAATTTGTTACTACTGAGCCATTTTTTTATTTCTTTTTTCCTTTTTTGGTTGTTCCTGCAGTACCAAACTCGTTCCCTCTTTACTCATGGTCACTGTGTGATGCTAAAATGAAAAGCAAATAAATGAAAAAAAGAGATATAAATGAGAGGACAGCACAAGCGCATTACAGATACGATTTTTTGACGACTCAGTTTTCCTGTTATTTGTTAACCCTTTCGCTTTCTCTCTCTTTGTGCAGAAAAAAGATACTATATTGCAGGCACGCAGGCACACCAACAGTGAAGCTTCTCTCTCTTCATGAAGGCATGTTTCAAAAATGAAGGGTGATGATGATGTGATATATGATATGCATGCATGCATGACTGCATGTACATGCAATGATGTAGATGATGGATGGATGAGGGAGAAAGAGAGAGAAAGAGAGAGAGGGTAGTAGTAGTAGCAGTACAGTGTACGTACGTAAAGAGTGAAGAAAGGTAGAGAGAGTGGACAAAAAAGACGGACAAATATTTGGCATCACATTTGGTTGCAGGGTAAAAATGTTAGCAGGATCCCATAAAATTGGCTTCACTTTGATTTTCCTTTTATTTCTTTTCTCCATTATTTGTACTTCCAAAATTCTGCCTAAGATTTTTAGAGTGTTTAGTATTTCTTGTTCCTGACACTCTCCTACTTTTCTTTTACTTACACCATAAGAAAATTAATATTTTTTATTAATAATTTGTTCAAATTCAATTTTTCAATAATTTATTTTCCTACAAAAAATTACATTTCAAGTTCTTCTTTTAAAATATTTTAATAAAAAAATAATTATTTTTGAAAAAAAATTACACTTTTCAAACATATTTTCACTTATTAATCAAAAAATAAAATTATATTTTTATAACACAACTTATTTAAATATGTAATATTTACAAATTTATCTATTTTAATAAAAAAATTATTATAAAAATGTAAAAAAAAAAAATCGATTATACAAATGTAAGTATATATATTTATATTATTCCATAATGTTTTATATATTAACTTCATATATGTATAAGTTCTTGTATCATTAAAAATACTTTCTTTAGAAAGATGTAAATTAAATAATAATTTTACTATAATAATTAACCTATTCACGAATCAAGAAATGATGTATGAAAGTTCAAGTTGAGGCAAAATTAACAACCCAGTAAGATTAGGAGTAAAAGTGGGTTTTTAACTTAAAAGGGTTATTTTTAATTTTTTTTTTTTCAAATATGATACCTTATCTTAAATTTTGGGGCCATAAGATAATAATAATGAAGATCAATTTGAATAGACATCCACTTGCCACTACCAACTATAACGATTGGAGTAAAACACTTTAGAGTTTTATGCAGAAGGTATTAAGATTTTTTTTTTTTTTTTAAATCTAACCATTTATATAAAGTAATTACTTTTAAAATAATTTAATTTAATACGTATCAACAACCTCTACAAAATCCACTTGGTTCACAATTTTAACTTAATTCGAATTCTGAACCAGATTTTTAGTAATGCTATGTCATTCTACAAATTTTCCTACTTTGAAAAATATTGAATAAAAAAAATGTAAATCAAATCTACATAGCTTAGTCCAAAAATCTTTGCCTATGAGCATGTGATTACCTTTTCCATATTTAAATATGAATACTTTGTGTGTAAATTCATGAATTTACTTAATCAGTAGGATTAATTGAACCGTGTTGAATAATTTTGTATCAGAGTCATCAAAGAGCACTAAGAAATGTTATTCACATGATTTAAAACAAAACTATGTGATGGCTTCTTAATTGCATGCATGCACCCATTATTTCCCCATTTATAAGTCAACTTTGTTTCATAAGTGGGTTCATGCTCCAGACTTTTATAATATACACATCAATTCTCAAATAAAGAATAGTTGTATAAGAAATCATGTTATTCACTCTTTTTTTTTTTAATTTGTATATATGTTATATGATGATTATGGCTCTAGATTCATGTTTTGTAAATTCTCATATAATTAAAATGTCTAATTGATTTGAGAGTGTAATTTTTTTTATACCTGTTAAATGATTATAGAATTGTATGAAAGTCATTATTTATAACTATCCTTAAATTATGTACCCATAATTTTAAAGAGAATATACCAACTTCTCCTGAACAATATAACATTGATGAAACTTTTTGACAGAGAGAAAAAAAATTGTAGAATTGATAACTACAGTATATACCTAATTATTTCATGAAACATAGTTTCCTAGTATACATAATGTACGCACATGTCTACTTTGATTTGGACAATATCCAACCTTATCATTAATCTCAGGTTCAAATTTTCGTCACAGTGAAGTCACCTATATTATCGAAGTAGGCATGCAGGAGAAATATTAATTTATATATAAGATTTAATGAGTGTATATGTATAGTTAGTGATTAAGAAAAAGTTAATGATGAAAAGTGGCTTAAAGAAGAGTGGTGTATCCGAGTGTAGAATCTAAGTGCTTTAATTACGATTAAGTGTTGAATAAGTTTTAGGCCTGCAAGCTAGCTAGCACATCTGAACCCTGAAAGCCAACTTTGTGGTTGAGATCCAGCAAGCACCAACCTCTTCTCTTTTGTTGACAATTGATAGTGTTTCCCACCTCTTTCCCTTTACTCATAAGGATCCAAAGAGCAAGAGAGATAATGCCTCACGAAAGCAATTGACTTTTCAATATTTACAAGGTTGACATTTTCATAACCCTTCAACTCCTCAAAGCATCCAATGATCCTCCATCCACATTAATAATGCTCACCAAAAACTCACTCATTTGCCTTTTTGCATACCATCCACTACTGCTGCTTTCTCTATCTCTCTCTGCACTTGATCATGGTTTAAATTTTAAATTTTTAGATATCAGTTATTGCATTATAGATAATTTCAGTGGCTGAAAGATCTATTATTGTTGTTGTTGTTATATGATATATAGTATTATATGAATATAATATGATTAATGAAGGAGGAGTGAATGGGTGGCTGGGTCTATACACAGACTCAGTTGTGTTTTTTTGTCTCCCTTTGCTATGTGTGATGATGATGGAGTCCCCTATGGCTATAGCTTTTCCTTCTGGAAGAGGAAGAGATTTGGGACAGTGAGACCCCGCCATTGGGACACCTCCACTGCCCTTTGTTTTCCAAATTGCATTGCGTGATTTTGTTAATAAAAAAAAACAAAGAAAGGTGGAGGTCCCTTTCAATTCCTTCCAGTCCCATGCGGGGACCCAAAAGCCTTTGTTTTTTAATCCTTGGTGTTGAGGTGATGAACCTTTTTCCTTACATGCACCAAAAGAGTGTCATGGACTCACTCACAAGACCCCACATGCACCCACCACCTTCTCTCTCTCTCTCTCTCACTCTAGAATTGTGTGCATGCCTTTGCTTCCATTTTACACCTCTCTCTCTCTTCCCTTGTTTTCTTCATCAGGGTCCATGCATGATCAACAAAATGAACCCTCTAGCCACCATGATAGGATCCTCATCTCACTCAAAATCTAATGTCTTCCAAACTAATTATGCCAACCTATCATTTCTAATCCTTATCATTAGTAGTGCTATTTAAGTATATACTCTCAGTTTTAATTCCTAATTATACTTTAGAAAAGGACCCAAATATTCTAAACCATCATAAGACAGAGTCTCATGGATATACATTTATGGGATTATATATTCTTAACAACAACTCTCCAACTCTGCTATCATGTACCCTCACCAACTCCCCATGCATACATTCATTTTCCACTTTGCATCTGTTTTCATGTACTGTAAGTGAAGTTAGCAGGGTTCCTCAATTATTGTAAATAAATTTTAATGCTTAAAGCTATATATATTCAAACAGATCAAACTCATGAGAAATGAGAATAAATAGTTATAATCCTTATGTTGAGATTAAAAATAATAATGGATTAAAATAAAAACTCAAGTAAAAGTAAATTACCATTTTTCTCATATGCATAAGCTATTATATTTTCCTATTTTGTATTCATTTAACTTATAAATTGAGATGGAAAGGAAATAAACAAGAGTGCAACCAACAAAATTGGAACACGTACAATTATAATATTTTTAAAAAAATAATAATATATATATATATATATATTTTTTTTTAACATCTCCATTGATATTTATAAATTATTAAGCATATTATATTTTTATTCAATGTATACTAAAAATACACAATAAAATTAAGTCTGGGATAAATAATTTTTTTAAGATAAATGTACATTTAATATTTTTCTGTTTAAAATTGACTACAATAATAAGTAAAACGAATTTTAAAAAAACGTAAGTAGTCTAATAAATATAAAAACAACAAAATTTGAATAATTTATTTTAGAAAAAAGATAAATTCAAATAGAAGTTAAATAAAATAAAAAAAAAAACCCAACAAAGTTGTGATACACAGACCTAATTAATATATATATATATAAAAGAATACAATAATTAAAATAAATATAATGGAGGAAAAGTTTATATATTATAATTTAAAATTAATTTTAGCGTGAGATTCATATAGACGATGTAATATATAAATCTTATCATATTAATCGGATTTATTTTACAAATTTTATTATTTATTAGTTATAAATTTTAATATTATATAAAAAATAATTATAATATTTACTTTATTTTAATTTAAAAATGAGATTTATATTCTATTTATATATTATACTTTAATCTATTCTTTTAATTAATGTTTGATTTGTAATAATATATACAATTTTATCAAGAGAAGAAAGAGGTGTAATTTAATTTTGCTTGAATTTTGATATCAATATTTCATTATTTTTAATTTTAATCTAATTGTTTATTTCAATTTTTGATTTTTCTAAAATATTAAATATAGAGAGAAATCTACACATTTTAAGTATAATAGATTTTTTTTTCATTTTTATTATTTATTTTTAACCTAATAACTTAAATAATAAATTATCTTAACTATTAAATAATAAAAAATAAAATATGAAAATTAAGTCTTCTATATCTTTTACAATAAGTTAATCCATTCTCTTTATTCATAAAAACAGGTGTGAGAAAACATGTATTTAAAAATATTTTAACGTTAAAATCAAATAAGTTATTGGTGAGATGATAAATGTGGAATAAATGAATAGTGATATCATGAATTATTATTTTTATATTATTTTAAGATATAATTATCTAACAATATTATTCTATTACATCGAGATATACTTATAATATTGAAAAATAGTGTTCTTTAATTTAAGACAGCTCAATCCATATGCCGTACAAGATGAAATTTATTTTTCATTTTAGAATTTACATTATAAGGAAAAAAAATAAAAATATGAAAATAAGAAGAGAAAAACTAGGAAAATAATACGAACAAAAATGCAACTTGAAAATAACGAATATACAAATAAAAAAATTGGAAAGACTTTTCAATTTAGGTGTAATTTTGCGAATTATTTTTATTAAAATATTAAAATATTTTTGTTATTATTAGAATATCTTTATTATTATTAGAATTTTTTTTTTTACTAACAATTTTATTTAGAAAATAAAACACAGTACTATCATTTTTTAAAAAACCACATGTGTACAAAACCTGTGAATATAAAATCAATTTTTCTTAGCATCAACTTGACCTTGATTGGAGTGTGTTTTCTAATGATTGAAGTCTATTCGAATGAAAAATAAATAACAAATTTTTTATAATAATAAATAAATACTTTGTGTCTCCAATATTTCCTAAACCTTAAACATTAGATTTTGTTTTTCTTTTTTGACTTAAAGTTCAAATTCATACTTCAGTGGTTTAAGAATATTTCGATTTTCAACGAAGCACAAGCTACACGCCAAATCTTGACTTGGCAAGACCAAGAAATTCCTAAATGAATTTTTTTTTTGTTGAAACCCAATATTCTTGAAGGGAAAAATGATCCTTAAAAATTAGTAGAATAACTAATAATCTTTAATATTCTTTTATTAGTAATACACAGCATTTCTGTAATACATTTTTTTTCTTCTTTTCATAGTTGAACAATGTCAAATAATAAGTTGAGTTCTGGTCAAGAAAAGAACCTATTTCTGGCTCATAATCTGCAGACATACTAAATTAATCAGTGACAAAACTCCACCCTTATCAGTTGTTATGCAAAACAAAAAAGGGTTATGAATGTAAACTTTTCAGCATGGTTCTTGGTAATTCAAATTCTGGCCTGCGAATGATTGATAAGTTGTTGAGGTCAAAAGCATTATTGCATTTCGGAATAAGATTCCCAAACATGTTTTTATGTGTACTCACTTTTGGTAATTTCCTCCTAACTTTGTTTCTTGTCAACTTCCTCATTTCCTCATACGCCGAAATTGTTGCTAGTTTAATTCACATAACAACGCTTGCACATACTCATAAACTTGCAAAACCTAAAAATTGTTCCATTTGCATGTTAGAACGCTGAGAAATTAATACAAAGTAAATCATGAAAAAGTATTGAAGAGGTGTTTATGAAAATAATATAATCCATTACACATTTATTTGACCGTTTTAACATTCAGTGAAATAACGAAACCGATGACATTATGAAACAAAAAAAATAGTGATGTTAACTTTAAGCATCATGATTATTATTGAGATAACGAATAAAATCGCACCTACAAAAAGACAAATAACAAGTTAGTGATTGAGAAGACTTGTGAAGCCATTATCCAAAAACTTATGGTAAATAAAAAGTAAAAAAAGAAATGAAGGAGTTTGCAGAATAAGACAAATTCCAAGAACGTTGAGAGTTTTAGCCTAAAATGATATGATTGTTTGGGTAGAATCTGTGAGAAGCAGATAATGTTAAAAACAATTTGGCAACAGTGTTCTTTTGAATTTTGACAATCCTCGTTTGCCATTGAAGATATATAATCATATAATCATATTCATCGAATGACACATACATATATGCCTGAAGAATCGAATCATTGAAAATGTTTGTTCAGCAATAATAGGAACGAATCACTTCTCTGACTTCATTCAATTTCTTCTTCACCAGTAACACCAAATCTATGTAACAGATTCAATGATAATTATATAAAAGCAAGACAATGGTTGAAGATATCTATATTTTAATATTTTTTGCTAATTAGGTTAGTAATTACTAATTAGATGAGTGAGATTTTGAGTTAAACTCTGAAGATTAAGGTTGTTTTGTTTAAGTTGAGAATACCTGCACTTGTTGTTTGTCTCAGTTGGGAATCTTTAACAGAAAAACAAATGCATCCAAGTGTGTAAGTAAAACAATTACAGCTAAATTTGATCTTAGGTGATCTTTGATTTCATTAAATTGAGTTTTAACTAAAATTATATTATTTATGTTTTAAAATTAACCTCAAAGAAAAACATGGTATAAATATTCATTCAACTTTTATAAGTTATAGATTTTTTGTTGGATTTATAAACATTTTTAGAAAATAAAAATAAAATAAAATATTGAACTTATGTACAAATTCATACATTAGTTTTAGATTATATTTCTGTAATTTTAGTTAATTAGTTTCAATTGACTAAATTATGATTCAAATGACTAAATTAAGTCTTACAAATATATGTATAATTTTGTATATTTTGTCAATTTTTTTATTTAAATTGAATATTTTTTTTACATGAAGATTATAGATGATGGAACGCTAATTAATAGTTATTTTACATGATAACTAATAAGGTGAAAGTTCAAAATCGTTTTAATTGCATTTGTATAATCTGTTTTCCCAATTATCTCTCTCTCTCTCTCTTTCTGCTCAATTCATCATAAAAGAAATGGGCCACAGCCCAAGGCCCAAATGCAATTCGAAAGTATAACAATGCACAGCCCAAATAAGCAGCATATCCAAAAATCTCACCCACCACCAATCTTTTTTACATTCCAAAAAGGAGTATTTTTCTTTTTTAATATGTAAAGAAATACTCGTTTAACAAAGGCCTTAATAAACTGGGCCCAAACATTAAATTGAGCCACACTGTACTTTGAGTGAGTCGTTTTGTTTATTTTTCTCACATAATTCTTTTTTCATTTTTATTATAATTTGTTTTTTATTTATTTTATATTCTCATCAATTTAAAACTTATTTTATTTTAATTGTAAGAATATTTCCTTTCTTTCTTAAGTACACCACTTTATGTTATTTTATTTTTAAAAAAAACTGCCTCAAAGTTCTGGATTATATAGGATGAAATTTTTTTCCAAAAGTTCTATATTATATAGATAAGAAAAAAAAAAAGATTTCCAAAAACTACAAAAATAGTTATATAAACAAATACAATATTTCTTCTCGCAAACAGTTTTTTTATTAATTTATTCTTTAATTTATTTGATATAAACAAAATAAAACCGTAAAATATAGAAAAATACAAAATACTGATATTATAATGAATGAATTTTAAGTTTATTTTATTAATTTTATTTGTTATTTATTATTTTTTCATCTATTATTCTTAAAAGAATAGTGTATAAAAAATTGTTAATTTAGAATACAAATTATTTATTTTCTTTAAAATTAAAATAATGTATAATAATTTTATGTTGAATGGGTTAATAAAACCTAAATGATGAAGAGTTAAATACAAAGGAAAGTGAAAAAATAAAAGAAAAAGAAAGAAAAAGGTTTGTTGTGAGAGTTGGGCTAGGCCCAGAAAGCCCAGTCCACAGGGAACTCTAAAAACCCTAATCTTCGTCTCCTTAAGCAACCAGCACCGAGAGAGAAAAGGGTTTGTGTAGTTGTGTTGTGTTGTGCGTGGTGAAGTGAAGATGGTGTCAGGTTCGGGAATTTGCGCGAAGAGAGTGGTGGTGGACGCGCGACACCACATGCTGGGTCGACTCGCGTCAATCGTGGCGAAGGAGCTGCTGAACGGGCAGAAAGTGGTGGTTGTACGATGCGAAGAGATCTGCATCTCCGGCGGCCTCGTAAGGCAGAAGATGAAGTATATGAGATTCCTCCGCAAACGCATGAATACCAAACCCTCTCATGGGCCCATCCATTTCCGCGCCCCCGCCAAGATCTTTTGGCGCACTGTTCGTGGGTCTGTCACTTCTCTCTATCTTTTTTTTTTTTTTTCTTTTTACGAAAACCTATGTTTCTGTTCGGGGTTTTTAAGGGGAATGTCTACTGTCTTTGTTTTAATTTGTTGTGTGAGGTTTTGAAGTTTGTGTTTCTTCTGTAGAATGATACCGCACAAGACAAAACGTGGGGAAGCGGCTCTTGATCGTTTGAAGGTTTATGAGGGAATCCCTCCTCCGTATGACAAGACCAAGAGAATGGTTGTTCCTGACGCTCTCAAGTAAGTTTTTTACCACTTTTTTTTTCTATGATTCTGTAATAATGTACTATAATTTAATTGTACCCGTGTTGACAAAGGATAAAAACATGTGCTTTATATGATTTTTAAGGTTTTTTTATTTAATTTTTTGTTATTTAAAAGTTATACATGATGATTTATTTTTATTGGATGTAAAGGTAGAAAATCTTTATGTTGTTAGGGGATGCCTGTTGAACTGTATTCCATTGAATAAATGTTAAATAGTGTTGTTTATCTTATTATGGATGTTGATTTATTTTATGGAAATTGGAATTAGGGTTTTGAGGCTTCAGAAGGGACACAAGTATTGTGTGCTGGGCAGGTTATCATCTGAAGTTGGATGGAGTTATTACGACACCATCAGGGTAATTTTTTGCTTTGTCAACTTATGCTACCTAATCTTAATTGTTTATTTTCGTATTTCCTACTAGTGATTAACATAGAATTAATCTCCTTGGCCAATGTGAAGAATATATATTCGTTTTCTATTTAACTATTATTGATTGGTATTGTGATTGTGCAAATATGGAGTTTGGGAATATGGGTTTGCAATTTATCTAGTAAGGATGTGCCTACTGTGGAAAGCATATGTATGTGTGATATTTATCTATTATTAATACTATTACGATTGTGCAGTTATGGAGGGTATTATTATTACTACTTTTAATATGATGTGCCCATATCTAAGAAAAGATTTTTACTTGTTCAATCTTCAAGGGGAATGAAATGAAAATTAGATTGTTGGAAATGTTGGGCTTCTGTACTGTCAATGTTGTACTTTTTCAAATGGAGAGAAATAGATGTGTTTGCTGATCTGACTAATTCTTTATTATTGCTCACAGGAGTTGGAGAAGAAGCGTAAGGATAAGGCAGAGTTGGTTTACGAGAGAAAGAAGCAGCTTAGCAAGTTGAGAGTGAAAGCTGAGAAGATTGCTGATGAGAAACTCGGTTCCCAACTAGAAATTCTCGGCCCTGTTAAGTACTGAGTAGTCTTAGTGTTTTTAATTTTTTGGTGCCACTTTATACCAAATTGAACTACCTTTCAATTTTGCTGGAGGAAGTATTTGTTATTGGATCATAGATTTGAAATCTGATTATTTGGAAGCTGTTTTTAATTTAATCTTGTGTTTTGTATAATTTTAATATCATTCAGAAATTTTCCATTTCTTTTTGAAAAAAGAAAAGTTGATGGATACCCTTTTGCTTGAGCAATGTTGGTGCCTTTTTCCCCTTTTTTATCCAAGAAAGGAGATCTTGCGGGTGAGGTGAGGGGTGTTAATAAATCTAATGAACTGATTCGGTATAATTTAGGATTAAGATAATTTTAGCTCAATATGACTCGTTCGAAAATTAGGTAGTTTTGATATGATGGTGGTTCATAATGAAGAGGGTTAACTTTCTGTCGCTCAAAATTTGAACAATAAAGATTAGAAATTTTAATTTACCGAACACTCTAAGGAGAGTAAGTAAACAGACTTGATTTTTTATGGCATTAATAGTTTGATTTAATAGAAAATTTAATTATGAAGTTAAGATGTTATTTATTATTATTTCTGAAATAGAAATTTTATCATTATATTCTCTAACTTTCTATTAACCAGTTCATTAATACACTTAGATCTTCTGAATTAGATTTACCCTTACAAATTATATTTATTTCTTCTCTATTTTCATTATTTATATTTATATTCTGTGAACCAAACATTGCGAAATATTCTAGTTCTTTAAAAATTATACACCAACTCTTTCTTGTTTTGAAAGATGACATTGAAATCCATTTCTTATATTATTTATATGCATCATTCTTAGGGTTTAGAAACTTTACATATGTAATTGTGCAAAAGAAAATGTTTTAAAAATTTCTCATTCTTTAATGAGAACTATAGTTATAATTATGAAAAAAATATAAGTATAATTTGAGAAAATTTTAGAATGTCATATTATAGTTTTTTTTAATACTTAATAAAAAGTAATATTTAATGTACTAATTTAAAAACATGACAATGTTATTAGTTATTAAAAGGTAATAATAAGAATTTAACTAAAATGTATTAATAATATATTTTTTATTTCATTATGTGCATGAATTTTCTTGCTCATTCTAATATTTTTTTTACCATTTTTTCTTACAAATTTATGTATATTTTCTCTCAATTGTTTACATGATTTTTTGTTAATCATTTAAATGGTTTTATCTATTCATTTCATAATTTTTTTCCTACTAACTCTTCTCAACGTTTTATAAATGTAAACCATTCACATAAGTTTTATATTGTGATGATCACTTTGTGATGATATTAAATGTAAATCAATGAATTAAATTTATTGGCATATTTTTTTTAGTTATTTTTAATGATTTAATAAATATTATCGACATAAAAACCCTGGTAAAATACAGTAACTTATCAATTACGCACAATACCAAAAATTAAAATAGTTAAAATAAATTTGATAATTAAAAAATACTAAAATAAGTTTTTAAACTTAATAATAAATAATTTTATTATTATTATTGATGACCTCATCAAACAAATATTTTATCATTTTTTTAAAATTACAGGTATTTTCTATCAGAAGTTATTTTCATTAAAATAACATTTAAATATGATTGTCTTTTTTTATCGGTAAAGCAAGGAGATGTTTTATCCTTTAAGAAATTGACACTTTAAATTACATCATTTTTTTTTACAATGATATCCATTGTACTGGGGTTATAATATATAACTTTATGAAGATTAAACAATTATTTTTTTGACTTGGTGAATTTTAGTGAATTCTTTAAATTATATCTATTAATAAATTATTAATCTAAACATATTTTTTTATGATATATTACAAGTCTGCTAGACATTACATGACCTTTTGATATTAGTTTCATTATAATTTTATTTATCTTGAAATATATATTAAGTTAAGAAAATAGATAAAAATTATTATTAAACTCCACTTCTGAATGATAGGATAATTTGAAATATAAAAAAACACAATTTTTTTATCATTTATAATTAATTTATTGAGTTTGAGATATTTTTTTAGATAAAATTGACTGCAATTCTATATAAACAGTATAATAATTATTAATTAAAATTATAAAATCATATTAAAAATAAAAAACACAAAATTTATAATATATAATAATTTTTATTACAAGACATATTTTAAAAATGTTTAATAATTTTTCATAACATATTTATAACTTTTATATAATATTATTTATTTTATTGTTTTCTCTATTAAATATTATAAATATATATTTTTTATTAATAAATAATGATAAAATTTTTAAAATTTATTTATAATAAGGATAAATTTAATTTATTGATAATATTTTTAAATAATCAACAAAATCAATTGAATTGATTAATTTTTTTGAATATGTATGATTATGTTAAAATCATTTTTTTTATTATTATAGAGGGAAAAGAGTAATTAGAAATTGTATTAATAGTATTTAATTAAGTTAAAGTATTCCTAAATTGATATAAATATAGCAGTGAGAGAAAGAGGGTGAGACTTGAAGGAGCCAAAAAAAACCTGACCTTTCCCTTTCCCCAAAGATCATCAAATTAAACTAAATCAAAACTAGTTTGAACAGTCATTGGTGTGCTACCTTCCATTATATTAGACCCTTTTAAGACCTTCTCTGTTTTTCAAACCTACCCTTTTTCCAATCACATCTTCTGTTCTGATAACCACTACAGCTTCTTTGTTCTCGATCTCAGGATGTTTCATTTGGCTTTGTCTCAGGTACTTCCCTTTCACACTCACTTCCTTTTCTCCACCTTGTCATTGTTTTTGGCTGCCTAGAATAAATGGGTCACTCCAATGGAATCAAAATTTCACCTTTTCATTTTTTTTTGGCTCTATTTTCTGTTTGGATTTTTTTATGGTGTGTGGAGATGTGCTTGTAGGGAGGCAAAGCTGAGTTTTAAATGAATTTTTATTTATCAGTTGATGAATGAAATTTAATTAAGGAGTACTGAGACTTTTACGGGGTTTAACAGGTGGCTGTAACTGTTCCTGTTGGCAACGATTTTTCTTTCAGAAGATCTGCGTTCAAGGTTTGATACTATTCCTGTTTCAGTTTGTCTGCCTTTTGACTTTGGAAGTAATTTGATGCTTCTGCTGGTTGTGTCATGTTAAATAACCGATCCAACTGTCTGAAGAATATGTAATTATGCTAGCTTTTTATGAGCATGTTGATTTGGTATGGCTGTTGAAATACCTCGACGGATCAAGTTCAACTATAGAGATCAGTGGGTGATCGTGCTTCTTTCTTTCTGAGGAAGTTTAGAAAGGGGTGAATGGGCTACGTTTTACTGTACATTTCATTTGGTTCATTTCTATACCTGCAAAACTGAAAAGGAGTGGAACAAACATCGGACAAAGGCCAAAATTTTATCATTTGATCAAATAAAGCCGTTGGTTGTAGTGGTTAACTTGGTATTATAGATTATCTTCTACTTGTATGGTGCAACTAGGTATTTTTAATTTTATATTAGAAATGTAGAGCTTTAGTATTGATGTTTTTTGGTTTTCAAGGACAGTGGTGTTTTAGTTACAGTGCCTACTTAACACATGTATATTGGCTTTGTACAATCTTGTTTCCACAAACACTTGCGTTATTATATATTAATTGATTTTCAAAGTACTAAGAATATAATACTGCAGTTGTGAGAATAAGAGATTCTGTTTATTTTTAAAGAAAACTACACTTGACGTTGCAGGCCCCTAGCTTAAACTTTTCGGATAAGTCATGGGCACCGGTATTAACTTTGGACTTGAAGGCAAACAACTCTTGTTTAAGAAGTCGGAGTGTGGTATGCATGTCAGTGCAACAAGCAAGTGTACCCAAAGTTTCTGTCTCACCTTTAGAACTTGAAGATGCTAAAGAACCTCCATTGAACTTGTACAAGCCTAAAGAACCCTATACAGCAACAATTGTTTCCGTTGAGAGGCTAGTGGGACCGAAGGCACCTGGGGAAACTTGTCATATTGTGATTGATCATGGTGGAAATGTTCCCTACTGGGAAGGACAGAGTTATGGTGTTATTCCTCCGGTAAGTGACTCATTGGTAATTGTTATTCATTGCGTCCCTCTCATTCTTTCTGATTACTGCTGGTAATCCACGACGATTGATGTTTGCCTTCAGATTTTTTCGATAAATTTAATCTTGATGGAAGGAAAGGATTTTAGATATTTGCAGTGTTCAATTATGTGTCCTTTTCCTATAGAAATTTAAGATTAATAGTCATCATCAAAATTTAAGTTGATTCTGTCTTCCCTCGCCACCTTCCATCTCTAAATTAATGGTGCCTTTTGGGCTTATTAATTCATGTAGAAAGCACTTTTTTTTTTCTTTTTTCTGGGCTCAGATGTAGGATTTAATGCAGTTAAGATCCTAAAATGATTTTACAACTTGTAAATATCACTTTACATTGGTGGCAGGGTGAAAATCCAAAAAAACCTGGGGCTCCCCATAATGTTCGACTATATTCAATTGCTTCCACAAGGTATGGAGACTCTTTTGATGGTAAAACAGCCAGCTTGTGTGTGCGTCGTGCTGTTTATTATGATTCTGAGACAGGAAAGGAAGATCCTTCCAAGAATGGCATTTGTAGCAATTTTTTGTGTAACTCAAAGCCTGGGGACAAAATTAAGATCACAGGTAAGTAAGAGCTAGCTCTTTTCACTCCAGCAAAGGTTGACATAATTTCTGATTTCTTCTGTTACTTCCCAAATTTTGTATTCCAACGAAGTGATGCCTTGGTGTACAATGCTCAAGTTGGGAGAATTTATAATCTCTTCTTATTTATTTATGCTGTCTTGCTCAGTTGTTTCTTGTTTTTTCTTTTACCATAGGTGTTTTCTACGCACCTTATTGTGTGTTTGCTAAGCTATACTTCCTCAATGTAATGTTGGAATGTGCCTTGCTCTAGGAACTTCTTTACTATTAGAAACTTGCTTGCAAGTTGGCAAAGCTATAGCTTGTTGACTGCTATTTGTTTTCTGATTAATCAATTGGAGTTTATGCTTTGAACTTGCTTAAATGATAGATGGGGCAATTGTGAAATTTCTCATTTTCATAACCAATGATTTGGAATTGGACAGAAATGGCGATTTGATGTGCTTAAATTCTCTAAACTTTGTAAGGTTTTCATGCAGTATTCTAGTGAACCTGATTTTCACAATCTAGTAGCCCTTAAGTTTTAACATTTGGTCTATTGATTAACGTCAAACTCTTACCGTATGGAGCATGGTGAAGAAATTTGATAAACTAAACACAGAGAAAGTATATTGTGCAATAGTATGCCGGTTAATGCTTAACTGCATATCCATATTCATCTTGAGTATGAGTTAGAAAGTTTTTTTTGGTTGTGTTATTGTTCTACGCCTACTTGATTTTTGCAATGTGATGTTTCCACTTTCTATTAAATATAATGGCTATTTATTCTTCCTTTCCTCTTTTATTTTGATTTGTCCATGTTGAAAGTGATGTTAATTGCGGCCACCCTAGCCCATCTAAGTGGCAGTCTCTTTGGACTGCCTTCATTGCAGCCTCCAGCAACTTCATTATGCTTGGGAAGCAGGGTGTGTGTTTAATCAAACATTGCCCAGATAATGATTACAAGGCTTGGGCAGTCCTTGGTTTTGTAGGGTTTAGTTAAGTTCTAAGTTCAAATTCAAGCTTAGATCCATTGTTAGGACATTTGCATTGCCCATGCTCCAGACTCATCCAAATGAGGTGTGTTGGAAAGCTGTCTTAGTTGTAGACACCCCTTGCCTAATTTAATTGCAGCTTTTTTGGATTGCCTTCATTGCTGCCTCCAATGCTTTCATTGTACTGGTTGTGAGGGGGTATGCTTAGTCACTCGTCACCTAGTGATATGGCCTAGTTAATGCTTGTAAAGGCTTGGGAAACTCTCATCTTACAAGTTAGTGAAAGTTGCAATTTTGTTTATTTCATAAAGTTTCCTACTAACTAATGTGTCCACTGCATAATTTTTCATAATTGAAATGCGGTCATTCTATATTTTTGTGTGGTGATATAGAAGGATGCGTAACAAAACCTACCTGAGGTCCATATTCTATGTGAGACAAAATATATTGTTGATTTCCTAGCCAAGTTAGGAGCAAATAGTCCTGTCTTGATGCTGAAGTGTTTTGGAGTGTCACACCTCCATTTTGTCTTTGGTGTCAACTATCAAGTACTTGGCATTGTAAATGTTGGTGAGGTTGCATCTTTCTGGGTAGGAATTGAGTCATTTACAACTTATTGGCAGGCCCTTCAGGGAAGATAATGCTTTTGCCTGAGGATGACCCTAATGCTACCCATATAATGATTGCCACTGGCACTGGTGTTGCTCCATACAGAGGCTATCTACGCCGAATGTTCATGGAATCTGTCCCCACATACAAGTTTGGTGGACTAGCATGGCTTTTCCTTGGCGTTGCCAACTCTGACAGTCTTCTCTATGATGATGAATTCAGTAAATACCTCAAGGATTATCCAAATAATTTCCGCTATGATCGAGCCCTTAGCAGAGAACAAAAGAACAAGAATGGGGGGAAAATGTATGTTCAGGATAAGATTGAGGAGTATAGTGATGAAATCTTCAAACTCCTGGATAATGGGGCCCACATTTATTTCTGTGGTCTAAAAGGGATGATGCCTGGAATCCAAGACACACTGAAGAGGGTTGCTGAGCAAAGAGGAGAAAGTTGGGAAGAGAAGCTTTCTCAACTTAAGAAGAACAAACAATGGCATGTTGAAGTCTACTGAGATTCTGTAGTGCAGATTGCAGAGTAGTACTCCCTTTGGTCTGAAAGAAGAAAAATACAAATCATTTTCATTTGGTGCTTTTAATAATATTCATCAAGCAGCTTTAGCCGATTCAAAAAAAAAATCAAGCAGCTTTAGTAGCTGTAGCTGTTCTGTATTAGTAAATTTCAATGACATTGTGTTCTTGATGGATAATAATTGAAAAGTTGCAAGTGGCAATCTGGTAGAGTCCATTTTGTTAAGGGCAGCAACATATTTTCTTTTACCAAAATTTGAATTATGTTAATAAGGATTATCGTCCTTGGAAAAATAAGCAAAACCTAGAATAATGTCAGAATATAAATATTGTGCCAGTGTATGAACATGAATGAAGAAACATATGTGAACTCCTTTAAATTATTTTGTTATTTAATCGCGAGAGTTCTTTCCCGTTTCAATGATTGGCAAATACACAGCTGTGACAATATTGACAAAAGTCGTCATTATTTTCAAAAATATTTTAAAGATCAAGAAGTAGTAGTATCACTTTGGAAAAGATAATCTCAAAAAGGCAAAACAGGTTTACTGTACATAACGTTCTCATTCAACTTAATACAAACTACAAAATAGTGTAATAACGTCTTACAAAACACTCAAACAGCATTAAGTGTAAGAAAAAAAAATTATTAGAGGCTCAACTTTAATATTTATATGCTATGAAGATTGTTAGACTATTGTTTGATATTTCTTTTCAATAAACGCCCGGTGAATATAAAAGGAAAATTAAAGTAACAGGAAAAAAAAAGTGTAATTTTAACATGATAAAGAAAAAAAAAAATAGAAAGCAATAACGGGGAAAAGACCACAGAGAAAGCGGTGAGAGTGACAGATAAATACAAAAGAAAACCTACAACTAACCCTCGTTCCGACGATGCTGACTACGAAAATGTTGAAGACGCTTAAAACCTAAGCAACCCAAAAAGAATTACAAATACAACACTCAACTAACTTTACTCTTCAAAACAATACACAGGAAGTTTTTCTTTTCAATAATATAATTTTCAGAAATAATATTCTTGAAAATTTTATGAAATACTGCTCCAGAAGAGGCATTTTGTGCATCTCTATTTTAAAAAAATAAAATAAAGAGATAAATATAATTATGTAATAGTGAGTGATTTTAAAGAGTACAGTTGAAAGGTGTGAATTAATTTGAAGAGTGTAATTATTAAAGGAGCGAGAGAGCAAAATAAAAAGACAAGTATTTTCATGCTAATCTATAATTTTTAAAATTATTAAACTAGAAAATTAATTAAAAACAATAATTATTAAATCCTGATAATAATGATTTTAAAAGTTACATGAATACAAAAATTTACATTAATAATATTTGTAAATTAAATTATTATTTTTAACTAGTATTTTAGTATTTAAATAATTATGCTATCTTAAATTTAATTGCAAATAGAGTTAAGCACTTTTTACTGTGATAATCTAGAATATCAAATACACAAATGAAATCTTTTAACTTCAAGAAAGTGTGCAATGGTGATTCCTTCATTCACCTTTCATTATATATAAAAGCTCATACCAGTCACTACCATTCTCTTCTCTCTCGTTTACGCAACCCCCAACCTATTTCTTCTGATGTCGTCGCTATCGGGACTCGCCACCGCGATCCTCATCGCGATCGCGCTACTCCTCGCCAGAAGTTCCTTCGCCGGCCAAGATCTCCGGCCGTCGGAGCACGGCCTCCTATTCCAGGCCTCACCGCCGGCCAATTCCTCGCCAGAGATGAAGTCCTTCTTCAGCACCACCAAGGGCTCTTCCTCCTCCGACGCTCCACTCCGGAACCCGACGGAGTACCTTCCGCCGCCGTGGTGGGGAATTGGCGGCGGGCGCGGCGAAAGAAGCCACGTGGGACGGGTGCTGATGACGGCAAGTCTGGTGTGCGGAATCACAGGTGGCGTCCTGCTAGTGGCTTCAGCGCTGCTTTATCTGATTAAGCACAGAAAAAGGTCACACCAAAACGAACCGTTTCGTGCTTCGAATAATAATAATTATTATTATAATAATAATGATGTGAGTCACAGTAATAGTGAGAACAAGCTTCAATTAAGTTCTGTGTAAATGGATTTTGTTGCTTTTTGTATTATATATTTAATTTATTTATTTGTGAGTAGAAATTAGCTGTGTATTGCAAAGTTGTGGCAATAAATATATTATTAATTTTTTTGTTTGTAATTATTGAGTCACTGACCTAACCTTTTCTCTATCAATAAATGAATTGACTTCTCAACCATTATCTCTTTTTTAGTAAATGAAAATGAAAGCTTGAAACTTATTTTTACTTTATTTAATTATGTTTTTCATTTTAATTTTTAAGATAATTGTCATTTTTTATTATTTTTACTTGATTTAAGTTATTATTTTTCTTCAAAATTTTCGTTTTCAATTTAAATTAATTTTAAAATTTTTTGTAAAGTTAATTTGTAATTATCTACATAAATTATATTTGACAGATTATTTGACATAGATAATTAAAGTAATATCACGATTATTCATTCGATATTTTTTCGTGTTTTAAAAAACATTTTTCGAACATTTTTTTTTATAATTTTTATTTTTAGTACATTAGTTTAAATTTATTCCATTTATAATTTTAGTGAAATTATTAATAGAAGAAATTACTAATAAAAATCATCAAATTATTATAAAAAATTAAAAATTTAAGATTTAAAATTTAAGACTTAAAAATTTTCGAACAAAATAATATACTTAATAGCATTTTTAAAATTTATATTAATTAAACACTTACAAACACATAAAATCAATGTACTCTATCAACTACATATTGGATTAAAAGAAATGAATTTAATTAAAGGATTAGTTCTTATAAGAAAAGCGAACAATACTTTTAATTTGGATTTAATAACAAAGTGTGGGGGGAGTATTTATTTTCCACCAAGGGGCATAGTTCCTCAACAACAATTGGCATGCATGCTTGGTAACTGGCATTTGCGTACAAAAAGGTGAATATCTGATTATCTAAATGTTAACAAAAGTGTATATTTTCTGTTTGGCTCTCTCTCCGCCCCCAAAAAAGGGTTCTCGTGTTCTTTTTTGTGAAGAAAAATTACTAATTGTTTAGTCAAATGATTTAACAGACATGAATTAAATAGGAAAAAAACATACACATTTATTTGTTCCTCTAGGATGATGGATCAAAAGTTGAAAAGAAAATATTACAGACATTTCTTCAAGAGAATGCATAGTCTAACAGCAATGGAGTCCCTATTGATCAAGAGGAATCCACTCGAGTTCAAGATCTAATTCTCCAGACTCAACATTCTGGAGCTTGAGTGAAATCATTTGTTTAACCTTACCATCAACAATATTGACTGTGCTATCCTCAATAAGTGCATTGTCATCGGATTTTAGCCATTTTCCTATCTGCATATCGCCAAACATTCCAGCATCTCCAAATGCCATAGCAGATGTTATCAGAGACTGGAGATCAATGTCTGCTTCTCCCATAATATCATCAGAGGAAAATGTGTCATAATCAAATACTTTCTGCAGCACAACCAGTTGATAGGATGAAGTGTCATGTTTTCAAACAAAAAAATCAGCTATCTTCTCTCCCATGTAGACAGATAGATAGAGAGAGACAGAGAGGAGGGAAGAAAGATCAACACATAAAGCAAGATGCCTTATACATAAACATCTGGACATCAGTGAGATATTGGACATTCAACAACCACAAGAGAGATCTTATTAATTTAAGAGTTTTAAGGGGAAAATGAAGAAAAACACTTCCAGTTGTGGTTGAAGTAATAATTATATTAACTTGAAGAGCAATGCAAGAATATTCAAAAAAACAAATTTTGCCACCTCATCTTCTCTGGCATGCTTCTATTTGTGGATCCTACTTAGTTTTTGGATGATACCGTGCTTCTTAGATATTATCTTTATTGTCCCCCCTGTTGCATTGCCTTTTCTTTTTCCTCCCATTCCACTAAATACAGTATTTCAGATTGCATCACATTTCCAGTTCAATCCCAAACTCATTAAACATGATGTTGAACAGTAGAAGACCGTAATTCTAAGTGCAACTGAAATAAGACTAGGAAGAATCTATGTATTAACCATTTTTGCTAATAAATCCAAAAGATAAGGAAGTGAACAGCCAATTTTCCTATTTTCATATGTTGAACAATGTAAGACATTAAAGTTAGTGGCATTTTAAGAAAAATAGGTTGCTCACTATAACTAGATAAGGGTACAAAGGAATAGCAAGAGATTGTGAATCAAAGCACAGAGCATTTTCTATTTCTATCCCTAATAGAAGGAGATGTTCCAATCACTTACTAATTATCATACCAAAATAGCAAAGCAGGTAAATGAGGAATGTCCACACTTGGATATGTTAATATAACTTTTTAATTCGTTCTCATCATAAATTCAATTTTTTGCTATCAACAATAGTATATTAGTTATAACTAAATTACAAACTGTATTCAGAATAGAACTGTTTAATTTCCAACAGAGAGAAAGGATGCAAGAGAAGGTGAATTTGAATGGGATAGAGTTGCTTGCAATACAAAGAACTTGTTTTGCAAGGTAAAAGGTGTTGGACGTCGAGGAACGAGGAACTCATTTTATTTCAGTGATGTGGTTCTATATAATGGAAAACACAGAAGATAGTATCTGCTTTTCACAACATCAAAATTCAAACGTACCAATTTCATCTGTCCATAATGCTCGGGAACAGACAGCATGTATTCCTCATTCCAGACCGGATTCAAGTTACTCCTCACTATAGATGTCTGGACAGTCTGTAGGCATTAAGATTCATAGCACCAAATTAGTTTCAGAAAGAAAATTATCACTTTCTGATTTTACAACTATTAATAGAAGATACAGAGCAACAGTATCACAAAATCATATAGTTACACCAACCTGCTGGCCAAGGCTTAAAACGACATACGGATCACTTGACTTTATATCTCTGATAGCTAAATTTGTGCCTTTAATCACTTTCACCTTCAACAATCCAATAAATTCTACCATACCTTCCTGTTGTTACCATCAATATCAGTCACATTCAAGGAAATCGCTCATGAGGATAACTGCATTACTAATACTGTCAAACTAGTAAAGTTGGATAATGCAGCATGCTTCATCTCATCTATATTAACTACTTCTCATTAGAAGGCTTTTCATCTGGTCCAACAATAATTCAATTCCATAAAAATCTATTTACAAACAAAAAAGATGCTTGCACCAAAATTGGTCCCTATATTTCTTCCCACACATAAAAGTAGTCAGATAATCAGAAAAACTAACACATAACATGAAGTTACCATTCTCTGTGTACTACTAGTACTTTTAAAACTATCCGTATAACTTTTGGCAGAACTTGATTCTAGACTGCTTTTTCCAGATATAATGCGCAAACTCGGTTTTAGAAATTCTTGAAATTCATATTTTGACCTGTAGTTGGAATAGTCACAAATAAAAAAGCAGTCAGTTAACGAGGGAATTCACTCACTAGACTCGTACAAACAACAGCAGAAAGTTAAGAAAATAAACAATGAAGCAAATGGGTCAAACAAATATCAGAGGGAGAATTGACAGCCTTAAGAATTACCTACTTCATGGTCATGATAAAATTTTCAAAATGAATCAAAGAAGCTAAGCACGGCATATATACATTGCATTGTTATATGAAAACAAGTCTAACCTTATGAACTTTGAACGGTGTGCATGATCAGCATCTGGTCTGGGTTTTGTAACTCCTTCAGGAATATAAGCTTCATAAATTGAATTAGCAGAAGCATTTCCCCCAACCTCCATCATTGCGTCTATTTCATCCTCTGACCAGTCATCCAATGTCACAGACAAAACCTAAGAATAAAAAATAATGCTGTCAAACAAATGAGTTCAGCATTCACAGCATTAACTAGATTGTTATGGATCGACTTAGTCTTAAAAAAAGTAAAAGATGAAAAAAGTTGGATCTCCATCATTGATAGACACAGTGCCCTCTGAAAAAATAGGTCAAATCATAATTATCAGTCAATTTGCTAACATGTGAATATTTAATTTGATTGCATAAATATCAAAACTATAAGAAAGGTTGTTTAGTTTTGAAAATTCACCCTGAACATGTTAGATCCCAGACTCAGAGAATGATAAGCCCCACATTTGGAGTGTACATGAGAAAATATAGGAATACGGAGCAGAAAAATAAACCAGTTGAGGATGTGTCCACCAAGGGGAATTGGTTAGGATAGGGTTGTTTCAATCCGCACGTTTATCTTTTGGCTGTTATTCTGTTTACCTAGTCAGCTTATTTTCAAGAGGTTGTTATATTCTTGTTATTTAGCACTGGCTAAGGGGGTTACTTATTGGAACACCCACTCATCTTTAGTCATCTTTTTGCGGAATTATTTAAAAATAAACAGCATATTTCCTCTGCAGAAGCTTAGCTCTGGGGATTGGTGATATGATTCTAACGAGGAGAATAAAAATAATTCTATATGTAATAACCAATGTTTAATTAGAATAAATGTACAAAACTATTCTAGAATAACCTTGATTAGCTTGTTTGGCTTCTTAGGCTTAGTTTGGAGGATAAGGCATGGTTTGAAAAACACTTCCTTAACCCCTCACTCCTTCTATAAAAGGAGAGTCCATGTACATTTGTAAGATGACTTTGATTAGAAAGAAATCTAGAGTGATTTTTGTGAAGAGAGTAATTCCAAGTGACAAACCTCCTTGTTTTGCTTATCTCTTTGGTCAAGGAGTGACGCCTAGCAAACTATCAAAGTTCAATCTTGAAACTTCTTCTTGGAGTATCTTGAGTCATCAAGGGTATATTCTTTCTAAACAAGTTAGTGCAATGAGCTACTTTACTAAACAATTTATTTTAGTCAAACAAGCTTTTAAGCTAGTCAAATAAGCTAAAAGCTAGCTAATTATTTATCTTGCCAAACACTCCATATTCAAATTTCTTGCACACAGGTTCTGGAAAAATAACAACCCAAACATGAGTTATCAGTCTTTAAATTTGTTGAAGACAAAATGAAGATACTCAATTCGAGTATCAAATTAAATATTTTACACGAGAGAAAAAATAATTCTAAGATCCAGACATCAATGACTTCCAGAACAATTACACAACTTATGAATGCTGGTGAATGGTTTACCTTTGATATATGAGTACCGAGGCTTCTGTGCACACCACAACATTTTAAACATATAAAAACTCCAATGTTGGCAGACCTAAAAAGCAGCTAGCAAAAGTGAATTCACAAATTAAAAGGGTGACATCCATGATGCATTCTTTAATATATTTTGCAAGTAGCTAGTTTCCTACAGCTTTATGTCAATCGGTTCGCCAAAACAAGTATGATAATACCAATTAAATAAACTACAAATGTCATGGATGAAAAAATGCAACACTTACGCCCATTTAGGATCTGGAGCATTACAATCAGCACAACAACGATTATCACTCTGAAGCAATAAACCTTTCAATTTTCTTCTACCTGAAAATGGCCTTCCAATCATTCAACTTTTCAAGAAAAAAAGTTAAAATAGCTCTGCAATGTCCCCCAATTACAATTCATAGTCATTCTAAACAACCTTAAAGCTTCTACAGATATGTTCAATTTTTTTAGGGCATGTTTGGATGGAGGAGTTTGGGGCTAGGAAGGGAGGGAAACTGTCGGTTCTAAGTAAGTACTTTCCATGTGAGATTTTTATTTTTTACAAAAAAAGGAGTAAAACAATATATTATAAGTAATTTTTCAATCATTCACGGTCATTTTTATAAATATTTAATAACTTTTTTCATTCAAAAAATGAAAATATACCCTCATTTCCCTTTCCCTCCAAATGATAGATATAAAGAATATTTCTGCCATTTTTGAAAAAACGAGTTGCCATAATCATTGACACTTGGATAGATGAGTGATCCCTAATTCCCTATCTCTCTATCTTATATAACAATTGCTCTTGAATCTAGCTGAATTCTTCAAATTACAGGTATTTTTTTTTTGGCTATGTATCATTACTCTAAACAAAAAGTTATTAGGAAGTATCTTGTTTTGCAATGAGTTGTAAATAGATCAGGTAAAAACTTTAGAAATGCACAAATCATTGAGCTAAAGGTTAAATATTTTCATAATATACAGGACCAATCATTCACACATATTGCAATAGGTCGGTGGAATGTCACCACTTGTTCTAAGCCAACAATAATATTCTCAGTTGTAAACACCTCATTAATATATAATATAACATTAAATATCATAAGATTACTTGAGGCAGGTCTTGCAAGTTCCATTCGATTGTTATTCATTGACAAGCTTAAAGCCCACAATCATCCAGGCTGCAGCTTCTACAATAGTCAAGCAAAACAACCTGGAAAGGAAGAAAGAAATATCTGTTTAAGCTTTTCAAAGCCAAATTGTGCCAAAAACTGAAAACTCAATTAAACCTGTAAGGAAAAAACATAGATACAGTTCCCTAGGAGCTTTTGCTTTAGGTACCGTTTTCTAATAAAAAATGGACTTTCATCTCAATAATCATGTACTAAACTCTAATTCTAATTGGAGAAGACCACCAAAAGCACATTGATAGGAAAACAACACTAAAAGCACCTAATGAACCAAATCTAAGTTTTATTCATCCTGTAACTACAAAACATGTCCTCTACCTTCAATTTAACACCCAGGAACAAAAGAAGATTTAGATAATCACATGATCAATAGAATAATAGTCCAGTTATTCTATGAAGACAAGGAACCAAAAAGACGTATAGAACTGAAGAAGAGGGAGGTGATCACACAATCAGAACTCAGTTTTTTTAAGTCATTTCCAGGCATTCACATTGTTTTTCTCACTGGTTATGTAAAATGTCTAAATATAGTAGCATAAGATACATACATATACATATCCAAGTATCGCTCTCTGAAGTAGAAAATAAAAACTAGAATACCGAAAACACTAACTTCAAGAATTGCTCCTCCTCACGAAACAAACACAAGAAAAAAAAGGTTTTGGAGCATCTTCCATATCATTATGCAAGTAATGCAAAATCCCAAAATAACCAAAGGGAAAACAATGATCCTTGAACCCTACCTACCACAATTTTGTTTTACTTTTTATTTTGTTCTCAGCAACAGTAAATTTTAGATTTCTTTACATCAGCGAATTGGACAACGATGTGATCAGTGCATACAACAACCTACGAGTTAAGTTAAACTGTCGATATAATAATGGAATTCAGGACAGTGATAAAAAAATCCATGAGAGGTGTTACATTTGCATTAAACGAACAAGCCTTATCATCGGGAAATAAAGGACGTCGAAGAAAAAGAAAAGAAAGATAGAAATTGGTGAGCGTGGATTTGAGATCAGAATGAGAAAGTGAAGCTTACGAGTGAACGAAGGAATCGCAGAACGTGAGCGATGCGAGGAAGGTGGTGGTGTTTTCGATGTCCGAATTGGATTGTTCCACAACAACTTCAAAATCTGTTTTTTTTTTCTTTAATATATATTTTTTTATATTTTTGAAAAATATTTACTTAATTTATTTCCAAATAAGTTTCTAAGTCGTAACGTTTATGAATGCTGTCTTCGTTGTATCTGATCTTTCTATCTTTATTAGGGGAGAATTATTGTAAGGATTACCTAATTTTTTTTTCTCTCATGATTTTCAAAATTTGCATATAATTGTTGATAATATTGAGTACTAGATTAAATTTTGTAAAATGAAAAGGCCAAACTAAATAAAAGATAAATGAAAATTTATATGATTTAATTTAAGAAAATAAAAATCCATTTTTGTATAATTTAAAATTAGTCGTTAATTTGAATAAAATTATAATATTAAGTTTTTCAAAAATTAGATTTTTAATTTATGTATACGTTAGTTTTAATTTATGATTTTTTAAAAATTTTTTACAGTAAATTTATGTACCTTAATTTTAGGGTTGATAATTTTTGTTTCTCTGAAAAGCAAAATCTTAATATAATAAGGAAAATTGTTTATATAGAAAATTTATAAACTTAAAAAAAAAAGGAGGTATTTTGTTTAATTATTATTATTATTATTATTATTAAAATGTTAAATTTAACATCTAAATGAGAAATAAAAATTCAACATATATTTTTTTATCTTTATATTTAGCTTAAGTTTTAGTTTTTTATATTTTCTTCATAAATATAGATATTAATTAAAAAATAAATAAAAGTTGATACTCAAAAGTCAATAATAAACCAAAATATTCTTTAAACCAATAAAATGGTTACATAAAGTCCTAATTATCTCTGACACATTCAAGAATGTTCTAAAGACGTATGAAAAGAAAATACAATATATTATTGAACTCCACAAATATGAAGTATCTATGAGAATTTCTTACCGCAGTTTTTATTAATAAAATATTATTTTAATGTGAGTTTCATAAACATAAATTATTTATTCATATAAATAATTCTATTTAACTTTAAACAACTTATATTTACAATATTCAGAAAAACAAAGCTTTGTAATAAGAAATTCTAAAAAAAAAAAAAAAAAAAAAAACTCTACTTAGAAATGCTCTTAATCAGACAAAGAATACACAGAAATTTAGGACGTGCCAATAGAAAATTGACACGTGGTGATGCTGATGATATACATATAAGATAAGAAAGCAAAGGTGCAAAAACATGAATAACATGCATACATTTAATTCAAACATAAGACTGTTAGTTTCATGGCTAACTATTCCCTCCCTCATATCTGTCAATGTCTGAATCGCTTGCTGGCCTTCCGCCGACATTTTCCGGTCACTATTACCGGAAACCGCCGCAAAACTGGCCAACAGATGGTGGAGGAAGTGTTGTCTTTGGCTCAAGGCCTACTCCACCTTGGACTCGCACCTGGTCACGTGGTTGCCATCTCTGCATACAATAGGTACTCTTTGCTTTGCTCCCTCACTCTTAATATTTCTCTTCCATTCTAATTTTTGTCACTATCTCATAAGTGCAAAGAATGCATCAGTTTTGAATTTCTTCTACTACTCTTTTAGGATAATCTCTCCTTTTCCTTAGTATTAATTTGATTCTGATTTTGCATTTTCATGCGTCACTGGTAGTATTATATCACCATTATAATCAATCAGATTCAGTTTCCTTAATCAAAGACTCTGTAAACAAAGTTTCACGTTCGAATGTAATAAATGAAAAAAATATGCTTAGAAAAAAATAGACCACAGTAAAGATATCGTTCACTAAGGTTCTCAATTTTCTCCCTTTGGTTTGTGTTGAGAATTTGAGATGATGATGAAACAGGCACGAGCCTTTCCTTGTTAAGGTCAAACAATGCAATAAATTTATATTATGAAATGTCTACAACTCCAAATACATTTTTTCAAACTTTTGTCGACATTTTTTTTCATCGTTATCTTGTAAATTGTCATGTTGATCCTGGAAACAAGGAGGAGCCCACTTATTTAATGGGACCGGTATAAGAGTTTACTTAATAATAAAACAATATTAAACAAAAATCAATGAGTGTATTGCTTCTTTTCCTGGTTTACAACTGAATGTACTCGAGCAAAATACATACTTATATTTATGAGCTTTTTTACCTGCATTTTTTTGCTTTGTTAATCAAAGATTCTAGGTGATTTAAAATATTAAAATTTTGATTTATGTTGTTTTTTATGGCTTATGAGAGGCCTAGGAGGCAGTAACTCCCTTGCAACAATAGGGATTGGTCTTTGTTGTATAATCTATAGACACATGATACTATCCTTTGAAATATCTAGTTATTTCTAGTTTACTTTTGTGGATGATAGATAGAGTTTTTTTTTTTTTTTCTCAGTGATAGGTATCTGGAATGGTTATTAGCCATTGCTTTTGTTGGAGGCATAGCTGCTCCTCTGAACTATAGATGGGTGAGTAAATTTTCTGTAGACTTGATTGCTTAGCTTTGACCTGTGTGCTACTTTTAATTTGGTATTTTTCACTTTTCCCAAAAAAATAATCTTGGTATTTTTCACAAGCGCTATCTTGAAACTATGTTGATGCTAATATGGCATTTCAGAGCAATGTTCAACTCACTTCTTATCATTCACAACTAGCTCACCTTAAAAGTTAATATGTTTCAGCCTTATTAGGAAAAAAAGGTATTTTTAGTTTCTATACTTCCAGTCAAACATGGTCAAAGTTTAATTCCTATAATTCATATTGATAAGTTTAGTCCTCAAACATTAAAACGAGTGAATTTAGTCCCTTTGTTTAAAGAATTCATCGTGTCTTTTAGATTAAGAAAGACTAAAATTCACATGTTTTTTTAAATTTGAGGACCACATTCATCAATATGAAAATATAAAGACTTTGACCACATTTGACTAAAAGTATAAGGACTAAAAAGTTATTTTTCCGTCATTTTATCTACACTTTCTTTTCTCACAATCTGTTTCATATACTAATAAAAAATTTATGCTTTAAAAAAAATTTCTTTCCTGCAGAATTTTGAAGAGGCTAGATTAGCATTAGCTTCAGTGAAGCCAGTGTTGTTAGTGACTGACGAGAGCAGTTACACATGGTACTCAAAACTCCAGCAAAATGATATTCCATCTCTGAAGTGGCATATTTTGTTGGATTCCCCTTCCTTAGTAGATTTTACTAAGTGGAATGGTAGGAACATTACTGGGTGCTTAGTCGTACATGAAACCTTTTTTCACTTGAATGATCTTTATAATTTATTGCTTTTACTGCTTTGCAGTGTTAACACCAGAAATGGTTAAGAGGGGTCCTGTAAAGCTTGTACCATTTGATTACTCATGGGCACCTGAAGGCACTGTCATAATATGCTTTACTTCAGGTTCAAGATTCTCTCTCAGTTACTTTTCCTCAGAAGTCCAATTGATTGTGGTTTGGGGGTTAGTAGAGAAGTAAGACACTGTTTCCAAAATTTCTGTTTACATGCTAGTTGCAGATAATTAGGAGATGACTTATATAGATCTTTTATTCTACTGAAGGACCTTTCAACACCACTTGCATAACTTTTTAGTAGTAGTGTATTGCTACGGTTTAAATATTACTACTCTAGGGGTGTTAATTTCTGATCAAATATATCTTCTTTTGTTTACTAAAATTGTTGTATTCTCGACTAGGAACTACGGGAAAGCCTAAGGGAGTTTCTCTTAGCCATGGAGCTTTGATCATACAATCCTTAGCCAAGATTGCCATAGTTGGCTACAATGAGGATGATGTATGCCATTCTCTGTTACATGAAGTTCATGTTATTATTGGTCATGAAAACTTCCCATTATATCAGAACACAAGGCTGTCAATATTAAGATTTTGAATTTGGCTTCTCTTAAGTGAGCAAAGATAAAGTAAGTAATTTCAATCATTGATGAGAAAATCAATGATTGATATCCCATAACATGAATAATTTGTTATGTATGTGCAGATAACATTGATTGTTAATTTTCTCATCAACGACTGAGATTTCTCACTGTACACCCTAAAGGGAATTGCTTATTTTAGAAGATCCGGATCCTTAGATTTTACATGTGCAAGTTACTTGGTAAATCCAGCTGTAACAGCTGAAGGATGATTAAGTTTTCCATGTTATGCCATTTGTTCTGTTACAGGTCTATCTGCATACTGCTCCATTATGCCATATTGGTGGCTTGTCATCAGCCATGACCATGCTTATGGTTGGAGGTTGCCATGTCTTGATGCCAAAGTTTGATGCAGAATCAGCTGTTGGTGCCATAGAGCAATATGTTGTGACATCTTTTATCACAGTTCCTGCAATAATGACCAGCCTGATTTCTATAATTAGGTATATTCCAGTGTCAATAGGAACAAAAAAAGATTATCACATGATAGTTATCTAAAAACAATTTAATTTATAAAAGTAAATATCGCTAAATTAACATTGCAATCTTTTAACCTACCGTAAAAGGAAATACTATTTTAGCTGCTTAAGATAATGTTATAAAGTTGTCAGGTTTTGTGGATCAAACTCTGTTTCATCCTTTTTATGTCTAATATGCTACCAGTTCTTCTGCATAAATGTTTGCTATCTTTTTACCTTAGAAACCAAGTATCAGAGTATATGAATACATTTTTTGCAACTATTCTCAGTCTAGATTTGATGTTTTGATAATTTTAGGCACAAAGAGATCTGGAAAGGAGGAGAAACTGTCAAGAAAATACTTAATGGGGGTGGAAGCCTCTCACGTGAGCTCATCGAGGACACTAGCATATTCTTCCACAAAGCTAAACTTATTTCAGCGTATGGTAGGTCTTTCTTATCCCTATGTTGGCTAGAAGAAACTTTAGTCTAAATTAGATGGTAAAAACTTGCATATGAATTTACCTTTGAATAAACATATTTTAACATGTAACTGCAATAAACATATTTTAGCATGTAACTGCAATAAACCTGTCAATAAATTAAATATATTTTTTCAAGTAATTTCATTTAAAACTACTTTGATCATCTTCTTTCTCCAATGAGATATTGGAAAGCCATTGATTTATTCTTTACCTATCTAGCTGGGCTAATAGGTTGAGAATATGTGTTCTACTGCAATAAACATGATGAAGGAATAGCATCCCCAAATCTGTATCTGTGAAAGCACTGGTTTGATTTATTAGACTGGAGAACATTATCTTAACCAAAGGAAAAGACAACCCAACAAACAGTTAAATCTACATCGAAGAACCTGTGTTTCTGTTTTTTCACTATGACAAGATCAAAAGTTTCACTTTTCTCCTTTTTTTATTTTATTTGATCAGTATATGCTTACTCAACACAACATACCAAATGACAAGAATTTACGATGTGTGATGGCCACTGAAATTTGACCATTTTAAATTTCTCTAGGTCCTCTTGTCCTCTTGTTTATAATAATAGATGGAAATTCATTGGTCTGGTCTTATAGCCTTTTTCTGTTTCATTTATCGAAGGGATGACAGAGACATGCTCTTCATTGACATTCCTGACTCTGTGTGATCCAATGCATGAAAAGGCAAACCAGTCCCTTCAAATATTTGGTGTGACAGGATCGAAGTTTATTCAGCAGCCACAAGGTGTTTGTGTTGGCAAGCCTGCTCCCCATGTAGAACTGAAGATAAGTGCTGATGCTTCTGGTCAAACGGGGAGAATTCTAACTAGAGGACCACATATTATGCTTAGGTATTGGGAAACTCTCTCAAATCCATTAAATGCGAATAATGAAGCCTGGCTTGACACAGGTGACATTGGATCAATTGATCATTACGGTAATTTGTGGCTCCTTGGTCGAACAAATGGTCGAATCAAGAGTGGTGGGGAGAACATTTACCCTGAAGAGGTAATAGAGTGTCACTTAACCTGGTTGCCTTATCATAAAGAACAAATTTAAACCAAATGAATATGCTGCTTTATTACAAATTACTATCCTTCGAAAGGATGAATCTCATATCATGAATAATCAAAATGGATCATAATTGCATGAATTGAGATGCCAACATAATAAGAAAGTGTTAATGGTACTTTCCTTGCGATGCCATTGTTTCTTAGTTAATTCGAATCTTTTTGAATGCTTCTATATAAATTTAACTATAGGATGGAATCTTCGTCCTCTTCTTTCTTAAATTTTGACTATCTGGACAAAAAGTCTCTTGTGTATATAAAGAAAGTGAAAATAAGACCTACATTTTCATGAACGGTTGTAATAGTTTATTCATTCGCATTCATTAAGTGTCGTGTTTATTCAAACTGTATATCCTTTCATGGTTTCACCTATCACAGATCCATTCAACTAAGGCTATGTTTTTCCATGTACGTACATTGTGTGATGTCCAGTATTCATTTATCAAAAGCAGGATATTTGAATATACCATGCAACCAATGTTTAAATAAATCAATGGTACGTCTAGAAATAAAATATGACTCATACAAGTAATGTAAGAAAAATAATTAATGTGAAACATTTCTGCTTTGCATGTTCAGAAGTTCATCAATTCTTGCTTCTTTAGCTCTGTTAAATGCTTCTCTTTACTTCATTTATGGTATTTAGAACTCCATGGAAGTGTGAACATAATATTTGTTTGAAGTAGGTTGAGGCAATTCTACTGCAACATCCAGGGATTGCAAGTGTTGTTGTTGTGGGAATCCCAGATGCTCACCTAACAGAGATGGTAGCAGCGTGTATCCAACTTGGAGAAAATTGGCAATGGTCAGAGCAGTTGACTGTTTCAAATGAAGACTTTAACCTATCTAGAAAGAATCTCCAGCTATATTGTATAGAAAATAATTTAAGCAGGTATTTCTCCAAAATCCATGTTTGTAAGAGAATACTTAGGCAATTTGGTTGAGGGAAGCAAATATGTAGCAGTGGTTTAGTGATGATTTCTTTTCATTCACTTTTCAGGTTTAAGATACCAAAAATGTTTATTGCATGGAAAAAGCCATTTCCAGTCACTACCACAGGGAAAATAAGAAGAGATCAAGTCAGAAAGGAAGTTATGTCTCAGTTACAATCTTTACATAGTAATCTTTGAATATACCATGGCTGCCTTAAACCACTGCATGCTTCTGATGAGAATTTTGACCAGTCTATTGAGTTGAGTCCTTCATTTAATTACAATTTTGTATCTCTATAAATTTAGTAATCGTACGTTGTTGTATCACACGATCTTTTTCCCCTCCCCTGTTTCTTTAAAATATTGTCTTCTTCTTCATGTAGATGTGTTTGATTCAATTCAATTTAAAGAAATAAATGCTTATTTTCTGTGAATTTGCAGAAAAAAATAAAAATAAGTTATTATATTTCTGAATAATTTTTATCATGTAATAAAAAACAAAATAATGAAGGACTAAACAAAAGAAAATGGTTTAGAATCAGTATAGTTTAGTATAACCTAACTTATAAGATTTAAAAATTAATTATATCTTATACTTAGAATTGGTCGGATCCACGCTAGCTTCTAACTTTAAAATTGAGATATATTTTATGCTTAAAATTGGTCAGACCAACATTAATTTTATCTTTAAAGAAAAATCACATTATTCTTATTTCTTCCCTATTATTCAATTTTCAAAATTTGAATTACTGACATTAATTCATAAATTTATTTTTTTCTTGAAAGTTGTATTTTATAGTTAGAGTTAGTCTAGTTGATACTAATTCTTAAATTTAAAATAAAATATATTTTATTCTTAAAGTATATTAGGTCGACAATAATTTCTTATTTTTTTAAAATCTTCCTTTTAACCTCTTTCTCTCCCTGCATTTTCTTCTCTTAAATCTCATTCATTCTCCATATTCTCTTTCGTTTCTTTCTTTTTTCCCTCCTTCCTTGTATAATATTTCAGACATGTAGGTGTTAATGTTGTAAGTAGATGAAGCATTAGCAACAAAGAACATGGTGGAGGTTATCATTGACATTATTGCTAGCATGAAAACACCTGAATCAATGGAGAAAGAAGAAAGATGAAAAAGAGAAAACATTGGGGGCTATGGTGTGATCATGTACAGTGACTAAATATAGGAAGAATAAATGCAGTCAAAGTTATAATTTTAGTTGTAAAAAAATGTGTGATGATAACTTTTATGGTGGGTTGAAAGTCAAAGTGAAAAAAAAGAGAAAAAAAGAGAGATTTCTCTCATACCAATAATTTTAATTTTTTACCACTTTTATCAGTATCAATTTAAGAGTTACTTTGATCGACTTTAATTAGAATCTTTCTAAAAGAATTGATTTGACTGATTCTAATAAATAATGATTTCTTTAAACTGATACAAACTATTTAGTATCTATAATTTTAAATTCAAATTTTCACTAATTATTTATTCTGATACAAAATAATAATCAGCATAAAGTTATAATAGAAAAAAGAAAATGTTATCATTCTTGTCTGTTTAATCACCTAAAAGGCCTTCATGAAACCTTGGATTCTATAACCCAAAAAACTCCAGAAAGAAAAACAAGAAAAACTTTGGATTCCATTACATTACGTGGTGGCATAAAAAAGTTTCATATTCATTTGCAAAAACGTTACGAGGTGCTTTTCTTCTCAGCCTTTTCTGCTTTTTGATTTCTTTTTCTTCCTTTGCCATTATGGTTTGATGATTCTAATGAAACCCACAACGTTAACCTTCTTGTTTTCTAAACAAAACCAACTTTAACGTTAACAAAATTTAAATTTTCCGCGATTTAAAAAAAAATTAAATGTGCTTTGTAAAATAAAACCATCTAAATATAGTAAAGAACAAAAAAAATAATTTAAATAAGGTGTGTTGTTGATGTATGCAGAGGGTAATAATAATATGTTGATATCACATGTAGTGTATACACATTGGGACACAACAATTTGTATTGACATGAAATACCTTATTCACTGTTTAAAACTTAAGTTGTTTAAGTATATTTTCTTTATCTTGTTCAATTTTGTTTCCTTTCAAATTGAAATAACTTGTTAATAAAGAAGCAAGGAACCTTGAAGAACAAAAGGTTCCTTTCAAATTTTATTAATGTGTTCTAACGGATCATAATTGAATTTTAAATTTTCCCAGAAGTCAAATATAATAAAATAAAAAATTGTACAAGTTGGAAGTTGAAACATAAGGCAACAAGATGCAACATGTGATAATGATAGTGGCCATGATTGTTAAAAAAATAATTGTTGTATGCATGTCTTGTAGGGACAATTATTGGTACATTGGCTTTTTTTAAATTAAATTATTTTTCTGCATTTTTTTTTTTAGGATTTCTCTCAACTTCTTCTCATAAAGATAAAAAAATGTTAAAGACTATTAATTATATTTATAATTTGATTTATAGTCAAAGATTATGAAATAAAAACAATGATTTCACCAACCACAATAATAATAAATCATTAATAAATTTAATAATTTTATTAAAATAAATTCTAATATTATATTAAAAGTAAATTTTATTAAGATCTCTGATATATATTAATTTTGATAGATTACTTTCACTATTGAAATTGGGTCCATTTTTCTCTAAACGCCAATTGATTGTGACAAATGCTTTCATATTGTTTGAAGGGAAAAAGGATAAGAATGTGTTGGAAGACAACCATATAATCCATGCAATTCCTTCACCCACTATTCTCTATCACTTTCATTCTTTTTGGATCCAATCGATAAAATATAATCATCATTTTAACTTTACTTATTCTTAGTTCTAAGTACGATTAATCCCTTTCACAATTGCTTCTAGTTACGTAATTATCATTTTATTTATCATCTCATAATTGGTTCAATTTAATTTATCTCTTATATTTAATATTTGTATATGTGACATATAAAAGAAAAGGACAATTAATAGTCGTAGAATGTACATTCATCGTTATTCTAAACTAGGTTATCTGATTTTGAAAACGAATGGATCAAATTACAATTTTTAGGTTTATTTGTATTCTGTTTCCAACGTATCATTTTTTGTACTATTATCATTATTACCCCCTAAGTATCCGTGTAGGTGTGCAAAATAAAAAATTGGGAACAAAAGTGCAATTAAACAAATCTTTTAATTATAAAAAGCTACTAAAATTAATAAATTAAATAATTAATTAGGAAATTTTCTCTCAACTATATCAAATATTTATTTGAAAACTTTATATAGTTGAAAATTTGATTGACAAATTTTAATAAAATATTTTCTCTTAAACATTTTCCTTTTAGAAAAATTAAATCCGCGATATTGTTTAAGGAATCAAAATTCAATTTTTGATTACTTTCTCGTTCGTTGCTTCTGTTAATCTCTCTTTCTAAATTTAATGTCAATAAGCTTAGAAAAAATCATCAGTAGTTAAAACAACTTTAATTATTCATTATAAATCTAAAATGTAATTTATATAATTATTTATTAATTTAAGATGCAATTATAATATTGTTTGTTTACATATAAAAATATTTTTTATTTTAATATTTAATTATATAGATATGAATAGTGAAGGAGTGAAGTGAATTTAACAGCAATAATGAACACTTAATAACAGTAATTAATAGTAATAACTTTTTTTGCTAAATAATTAATAGTAAAAACGAATAATGAATACAGAGGGTGTATTTTACTTACGCTTCTCCCGCTCTTACCAAATCTTTGCCGCTGCAACTTTTCCACCTTCTTCTTCTCTTCGGTTTGTCTCACTCTCTCTCTCTCTCTGCTCCTAAACCCTAAAAAAGGCCATTACAACAATTCAACTCTGCCCCCACCTACCCTCCTCCTCTTTCCAAACGTTTTCCTGTCATCTCGGGATTCTCCAACTCCTTCTTTTGTCCGCTAATTTAGCCTCGTAGGCTCCCACGATTCGTCTTTTCTTCTCCCCTGTAAGTTTCTCACGCCCTTCATTCGGTCTTCTTTCTCTCTCTTTTCAACTGCTTCTATGACCTTCCACCGGCATTGGAGCTCCTGCTAATTTCCACTTAACGGTGATTTTTTTAGTCTCCCTTGAATTTCTTCTTATGGGTCGTTTTTGGTTCAGAAAATTATGTTGGTCAAAGAATTTTGACTTTTTTTCACAGTATTGATTGTTCAATTTTGTCTCAATGGTTTTGGAAATGATAACAGTGAAAGGGCATGAGTGAAGTTTTGATTTTTGTTTTGGAGGGCGGAGGGGGAGCGAGGATCACAGCAATTGCCAACTTTTGTTTGATATGAATAATGTTTTACTATAAATAATTGAGTGAATTACACAACCGCCGTGGTTTTTTAAAGATTGCGCACTATTTCCTGTTTTTTAAAGTTTACACCAACCGCCCTTATAGGATACCACAATTTTTTTCAATAATTAAGGGGTAGTGTAATGTACAAAGAGGTGTCTCTGTAATGTTTTTCAAATAGTTAAGGAGATTAGTATAAGATTAGAAAAAGTAGAGATAGATAGAAATTAGAGGAAATCTCAGGGAATTTAAAATAAATAGTTATCGTTGAGGTTTTTTTCGTTAACTTTGTTTATGGCTCAATTTGGTAAGTTTACTAATGTTATGTATGTCTTTCCTACTTTGGCAGGTGGTGTGTCAGATTGTGTTTGAATGGCCCCAAATTGTTGATTATTGTTTATAGGGGCGAAAAAGAGGCAATGGAAAGCGTTGCTGGTATGGAGGGTGGTAAAAGGGTTTATGATAATGGTAAAGAGGATGAGAGTGTGGGCAGTCACAATGATATAGTTGAGGAAATGGAGTCCATTCTGGTGGATGTCGATAGGCGGCTGATAATATCTAGGATGGTGAGTAACTCTGTCATAAAGGGCATGGTTAATGCTATTGAGGAACAAGCAGCTCAGCGAATCACTGAGAAAGAATTGGAGGTGGTTCAGTTAAAGAAAATGCTAGATGGGCTTCATGTGGGTTCAGATGAAACTAAGACATTGTGGTCTTCACTGCAACATCATGATCCCCACGAAGCTGCTGCACATCAGTTTCCAGATACTGCTGTAGAGCCTGGTAGATGTTTAGTGTCTGTAGATAGTCTTCAAATTGCAGTACATGAGGAGTTAAGTCAGCTCAAGAAAGAAATAAATAAAATTAAGGGGGCTAGTTCCATCAGAAGAATTAGTTCAGGTTCTGATTTGGTGGGTTTAGGTCGTATTCTGCAGGAGAATATGCCAGAAAAATGGATTTATATTGATAAAGCATTTGAAAGTCTAAAAGTTACTGTAGACAGTGTCTGCAGAAGAATGAAAGTCATGGATTGGTTATCGAAAGCTTCACTTTCTGAATGGCAGCAGGAGCAGGACTTTCAATCAGAAATTGAACGGATGGTGATCAGCAATGGTATCCGGGGTTTGCAGCAGGAGTTTGAACAGAAACTGTGGGACCTCTATGACTCTGAAAGTAGAAATTGTTTTAACCAATATAAAGAGATCTCAAGTTTACGTCAGGAATTGGATTCAATTTTTAAAACACTCTCTGTTTCTGAAACGGGATATCTTCTTTCTCATGGATCCTTGGAGAACACTGAGGAATGGTGTCATAATAAAAGGGTTGATCATTTCCATGTGAAGCTTTCAAATGATCTTTTATCACCCTCAACTATGGAAGAAAATGGCAAACAGGAGGAGTCAAAGATTAACAAGCCTGAGAATGTGGATTCAGCCTCACTAAAGCACATGTCTAAAGAAGATTTGGTTACTTATATTACTAAAATGAGAAGAAACCATGAATCTCAGGTGCAAGAGAAGACTGAAGAGAATTTTCGCCTTAGGCGGGAACTTTTGAATTTGAAAGAAAGAGGTTCTTCTTTTCCACTTAAGAAGGACAAGGAGTTTGAACTGTTGAAGAAAAAAATCCCTGATGTCATCACAAAATTGAATGAAATCCTTGATGGAAATGAGAAAGTACATCAATTAAGTGAAAACATTGAATCTCTTAGCAGTTTAAAGGATAGATTGGATTTCTTAGAATCTGAGAATCATCAACTGAAGGACACTCTATCAGATAAGAAGAAGGAATTTAGGAGTCTATCTTCCCAGCTTTCTGCTGCTAAGGGAAAAATGTCACAGCAGCAATTGATAGAGAAAAATTTATTACAAACCATTCAGAAGCTTGAGGATGATGTAGGGGATGCACATTCTCAAGTTTCAGTTATTCAAGATGTATATAAATGTTACTTCCAAGATATTGTTAGTGAGTTTAGATGCTGCACTGAAGAATTACATCTGAAGAATAATTTCATGCAAGAAATATATGAATTATTATTCCAAGAAGCTTCCCGTAGTGCTCAAACTGCTAGTGGGTTGGGAATTGAGGAAGCAGAAATGGAGTCAACTATTATGCAAGGGATATTGGATATTAATCATATTATATTTAAAGAAACTTTGGTGAATGCAGATGAAGCATTAAAATTGGAAGTTGCTGAAAAAGAGAAACTAAAATATGAAATGCTTAATTTGAAAGCAGTTGTGGAACAAAAAGAGAAATTAATCGAAGGAGCAGCAGATGCTTTGGTTCAAGAGAAACAAAAAATGCAGTTTGCCACTGAACAGCTTAACAGTTTAAGATCTGAGATTGCTCAACAACATAAATTAATTGAAGAGAACAGTGAAAAATTGGATGTCACTAATGGTAAACTGGTTGCAGCTTCGGAGGAAATTAAACAATACAAGGAGCAAATGCATCAGCTGCATCAAAATCTTGAACAAAGAACAAACAAGCTTAGAGAAATTGATGAAGAAAGAAGAGTGCATTATGCTCTTACACAAAAACAACAAGAAGCACTGAAACTGATTGAAGCAAAAGAAAGGGAAAACAAGAAGCAAATGGAATCTACCGTTAATCTCATTCATAAATTGTTGACAATGATTACTGATTTTGAAGCCAGAGTAAATAAAGATATTTCAAGAAATTGTTTGAGGTATGCATTAATTGTGTCAGGGTCCTCCCTCTTTTGTTTAATATCACATTAATTTATTATAAACTAATGTTTCTATTATTGCTTCTCTGTGCATCTAATTGATTAAAGGAATAATTTGGGAATTAACTTAGCTATTTTTGTTTTTAAACTTATAATTTTTTTAAAAAAAATATTAAGCTACTATTTGTGTCCATTCATGATGAATGATTTCAGATTATTTGCAATCTGGAGGTATAGTATATAAATGAGAAATAAGTTTTCATGGGAGCGGCAAAGATGTTTTTCCAAAGTTTTTTATTTCAACTTGGTCTTGTTAACTGTTAACAGCTCGAATTGTGGGAAGAAACCAATATGTTTCAATTTCATTTTTTTATTCTCATATTTAGCAAGCAGTTTTAAATCTTAATTTTATTATTATTTAAAATTCAATTTCAATCCTTATGGTGAATATGGCAAGAACCAAGTTGTTTATGTAATAATCTTTTCAGGCTTGAAAACATAAGATCTGAGTTCCGTTGGATCAAGAACAAAGCCAATGTACTTAAAACCATGGGTTTGGTGTACAAGCAATGGCTACAAACAAAATCTTCTGATCTCACAAAGGCTGAAACAGAGGTATGTAATCCGAAACATTATATTGTCTTTTTCCACTTTTGTCATGCTATTGGAAACATTGCATTAAGTATTTGTGTTTCTGCATCTTACTTTATTTTATGACTGTGTAAACTATCATTGCTCCAATCCAAGCTGATACCCTTGAATATCATTATTAGATAGTGCTAGTGGACCATACAAGGTATTGGTTTAGGTGGAAAATAGCCCTCACCACTTGGGATGAGAATGTGATTCAAATCTCAGGGGAGCACAAGCAGCTGTTGGAGAGGTTAAGCAACCCTCGTGCTCTCATGGGCAAAAAAAGAAGTCCCAGTGATTGGCTCAAATGAGTTTTACCTGTAGCCTGTGATGATACCTAGGAGTGTCACCACAAGAGAGAGGGAACAAGTGGAAAACAAACTAGATTGCAAATCAAGGCCTGTGTACGAGTGTAACAGCCTATAAAAGGTTTATGTTGTAATTGTAAAATTTTGGCGAACCAAGATACAGCTAATTCCCAACTTGAAAAGATATCTAAGCTTCAGCGAGAGAACGTTATCTTCTGAACTACTTGGATATAGGAGGTGCCTAAGTTTCACATTGAGTAGTATGAGATATTCAGTGGAATATTTAAGTGTCTTGGTTTTCTCCCCTTAAAACTAGTTTTCAAGGAAGTGTTCCCCAAGTACTCTGGTGCCTGTCAATTGGTATCATAGTTGGTTGCTTGTGTCTCAGAGCAGGCTGCTCTCAAAGGGGCTGACCAGAAAGGCCAAGTTAAGTGTCCTAGAGTGTTAGCAACGAGATGCTGGTTCTTATGAACGGTGCAATGGTAGGAATTTGGGTATTATGGCTGTCTAAGTCCCACTTCGGGTAGTATGATATACTTCGTGGAGTATTTAAGTGGCTTGATTCTCTTAGCTAGCTTTTAAGGAAGGGTTTCCCAAGTGTTCGGGTTGCTTATCATTTTCATTTTAACTTTCTATTTTAACGCTCAAGTTTTCTAACTGGCCCACCCACCTATATTTGATGTAAAATACTTACATTCGATATTTACTTGTTTCAGGTTGATCTTTTGGGGGATGAGGTAGATACTCTTGTTAGGCTCCTTGAAAAAATATACATTGCACTTGATCATTATTCACCCATACTGCAGCATTACCCTGGGGTAAGAACCTTTTGCTGTCTGCACATCTTTTTAATGTTTGTACTTTGTCATGATTGAGTGCGTATAATGCCAATATATGTATATTACTTTAAAGAGTTTATTTATCTTCCTGATTATTTCTTCTTATAAATGTAAAACTATTTCAAGGATCTTAAAAGCAACTGTCCTTTCTTCGTTGAATTGAGACAAAAATTACATTACGTAACTGTTGAAGGAAAACCCCTAAAATTTGTCTTTAGGTTGGAGACTAGAATATCTAGCAAATTTGTGGATTTAATATGATATATTTATGTCATATATATCATTTTTAAGATGTTCTACATTTGTTAGAAAATGGCTAATAATAATAATCCGTACATGACTTGGCCAATCTCTTAAACTGGCTTTTTTGATTAAGTTAGGCATGTTCTAAAATGTTCAGTTCAGTCCTAAACATGCAGGGTTGGTTTATGATGTCCTACATTGACTACGAGTACATCAAATTACTTATGTAGGTCTCCATTTCTGATAACCATCACTGAAACTCGTGTACATTGACTTGCATTTTTTCCACAGAATATCATACTCTTAGCTTTGCATAATTACGCTCAAGACGGCAGATAATCATTTTGTTACTATTTTTTCCCCTCTCAAACAGAAAAACAATTAAGGATTTCTATTAAACTATTTAATGGAGGTAATCGTAGTGGGAAGGTAAAAAATGAGATATTATTAAAGAAATTAGGGCACACCAGGGGAGACACTGGTGGAGTTGCGCAGAGTTGGAAATGGTACCGTTGGGAAAGCCAGGGCTTGATCCTCCTTGCAGTTAGTGTATAAAAAAGTAGAGAGGAATTGGGATAATTTGTCATGCTCACATTTGATATACGAAATGGCATTTCCATAGCATGAGAATACTAGTGGGTAAACTGAGATCCAATGGAATAGTCATTTTCGGTCATATTTTGGCAGATTCATGAATGGATTGGTCATCATTTTTGTAAAATTTGAGGGATATTAGGAGAGGAAAAACTAAATCTCATTGTAAAAAGTATGAATCCCAATTCGATCTTTAGGAAGGAACGGGATTCCGTGCTCCATTCTTTTTAGTAATCACCTATCAAGGTATACGCGATGAAGAGATGCAGAGGGTTGAGACTCGGGCTCTTTATTAATGCTAGGTTCTGGCTCATAGCAGAGCGAACATGACTAGTGTAACCAACTGCCAGAATGGAAACCATGAAACTGGAAGGCAATTCTATTGTGGTTTGATATATAAGGGAGGGGAGTAGGGAGAGAGGAAGTCACGGAAGGAGTGGGTAAAAATTAGTGGGAGAGTACAAAGCCTCTCAATTGCCCTGGTATTTTTTTCTGAGGTCATTTCTGTATTTTCTGAAGAAAATCCATTTCTTGGTTACTAATATCATGCTGATATCAGAATCTGCAGTTCTTTAATACAACATTTTCTCTAAATGTAATCCAGTTTTTATCTCTTTGCTAGTTATGTAGTTTGGATCTGGAATGGAGGCTGTTTTGTTTCTAAGATACATGGGAATTCCTCACTCAATGGAATGAACATGGATTTAAATCACAAATATGTATATCAAATATTATATAAGAGAAATAGGCTTTGGGCAAACTGTTAGTGTACTATCGCTGCCACAGGTTTACAAGCTTCCTTTTTAGCATTAGTATAGTGGAGCTGTGAGCTAGCATGCTAACTCAACCCCTTCATTCAGCTAAGATTTGTGTATTATTAGATAGCTACTGATGAAGCTCCAAGTAGAAGTTTTTACTGGTTTTAGCATCCAATTAGATTTGTGTACCTTCAAAGAAGCATAGGGGCATATAATTTTCTTTACAGTTTGTGCGTATCCTATCCAAAACTAATTAGTCTTTCTTCGTGAAGAAGGTTGAGATGATTTTACATTCATATGAACAGAATAGTGTGTAGTGTGTACAGCTTGGTCTCCATAAGTCCCAACATATAACTTTTCAATAATTATCCTTTCATTTTGCAGATTATTGAGATTCTGGAGCTTGTAAGAAGAGAACTGACTGTACGTTGTGACCAGGTAAATTGACAGACACCCTGTTGACACAAACTCTCCTTCCACCCACTGGATTAGTAAAACCCAGAAGCAGTGATAGACAAATCATTATCTGCAAGCCCCCACATGATCATTGATCAACCAACACTGGATGCGGAGATTGCACGTAACTTTTCAGGGAGCACCATTATAGTGTTCATTGGTTCATTTTTTTCTTCTTTCCGTTAGCTTCATCTATACAGCCATCAGAGATGCTAGAGGTCTGGTAGTTTGATTTCTTTTTTATTTTTTTGGGTTCACTTCTCATGTCTATAACTGCAGAGCCGTGGCAATGCTATTGCATAAATTATTTTAGTCCTTGCTGTCTTCTGTTGAATTACTACATTGAGGGGCTATGTGCAAATCTTCCATGGCTACTGGTTATGTACAGGTAGTTCACGTAATATAGCAGCTGGCTGACGTTTAGTTGCTGGGTTTTTGTTCTCCTTAAACACATTTTGAGGAAAACAGCAACAGAAAAGAACCAACAACTTGTGCAGTTGCTAACACCAATTTTGCCATACACGAATTTTATATCATACTAGGAGACATGCCTTGTTTGGTTGACTCTAGTATATCACAAATTTGCCTCCTCTGTTTGTAATACTTAAACTGTCTTCCATATGGGCTAATTTATTAGCTTTCGTACATTTTATTTTAACGAGTTTCTAGATGGCTTATTGATACGTTTGCGTTAATGATATTCTTTTGCATTCAGTGAATTGTGTTTAAAATGATTACCCTCATTCTGTATTGTTTATACACATGCCCTTCTTGAGTTGCTTCACTTGGGACATGTGGAGCTAGGGATGACTAAACTTGTATGTGGACATAGCTAATAGTTATCCATTCCCAACGTAGAAAAATTCACTTTCATATGCTTTGTGAACTATTTGTGGATTTAAAAAAAACATGATTATCCATATATCCATGGATATTTAAAAAAAAAAATATTCATTTTAATAGAATAAATTAAGACACAATTTTAAAGTATAACTATAAATACAAATTAGTTTACTTAAAATATAAGTTTAATAACATAAGTTTGTATAAGTAGAAAAGAATACCAAGGTAAGTTACATTAAGTAAAACAAAATTAGAATTTTTTTAATTGATATATCTTTCTACCTAAGAACTTTAAGAGAAAATAAATTTATTAAAAATATCTTGTTAATATAAGTTTGTAATTAAAAAGGTTAATTTGTTTATCTTAATATAAGAATATTTATATAATTTTAGAAGTAGTGGATTCATGATGCCTGCTGGTTGTGGGTATATGTTTGGGAAATGTGTTAAATATACAGTGCCAATTTTATCCGTGAATGGCAATAATTTTGTCATTTCCACGTATAGAGTTAAGTAGTTGGCCAAATTATTGATGTGACAGTCATGTGCATAGACAGAGACAAAGAAAATAGGCAGGTAACAAAAGAAAATAAAAGAACTAGATAACAATATTGATTATTTAGTTGTAAAAATCTGGAAATAGAAAAGAGTGAAGAAAAAAGCATGGTGGTTTATGTTTCATGATGTAAAAAATAAATCCGAAATGTTATCAGGTTTGCCTATTTTTTACAGTTTTGGACTCCTGCAAAATCAATTTCCAAGAAATATCAAACACAGAATCTTCCATTCATTTTTCATGTTTTACCAAAAAATGAAAAAAGGTGAGAGATGCCCCTGCATTTTTGTGCTTTCAAAGCCGTGAACTTCTCTGACTAATTTCCTCTGCTATCAAAATAAAACACTTTTCATTTCCACCTTATTTTGTAACAATCAAACCACATGGTGGTGATTTGTGTTATCCAATGACGTAAATGGGAATTGAAGTCAAGAAAACCTCTTCAATAACATATTGTTAATAAATCAAATCAATGATTTTGTGATTGAAAGATGCTAGACAGACCCTTATTATTATTATCGATTCAGAGACATTTTTAGAGTATAGAAAAAAGTCAGCAACAAGTTTTATTATTGATTGAGATGTATCTTTCAACATCAATCAATCTTTATTATTGATTGATGAACTAACTCAGATATTATCGATGCTTAAACCACTTAAACCTTCTCTTTCTCCAACTGTTTGCCTTTGGACCATTTTCTTCAGCTTTGATTTTCCTCAAAATTGAACTGTAATTGTGAACATGTATATGTATCTGCACCTATTTTTCATGCCACTCATGTAATAATTAATTTAACCTTAAATATCACTATATATTTTATTATTTTGATTCCTAAAAAAGTCTTAAAAGATTAAGGGAAAATAATCTACATAAATTATCTTTGATTTTAACTTAGAAGATATTTGAATTTATCGGGACACTATTTAAAATTAATATGCCAAAATATTATGATATTTTAAATCATATATTGATAATATTTTGATTCTTAATGTTTATATATGAAATATTAAAAAATATTAATTACACACTTCAAAAGTTCAGAACATTAATTATTTTAGAACAGAATAGAGAGTAAAAGGGAAAGAAAGAAGGTATACTGTATCAGTGCTTCTGTGTTGGTGAAGATTAAATTAAAGTTATTTTTTTATTATCAGATAAAAATATTAAAAAAATTGAAAATGAAAAAGTGCTGGTAGGGTCAATGTATCTGGATAATAATGACAAATTTAATGTGAAGTAAACGAAAAAGAAAAACGCAAAACTGTGATTTTTTAAAAAAATTATTTATCAGATTTATCGAAAATTAAAATTTATCTAAAACCAGTCAATATTTTGGTAAAATTTGTAATTATATATATTTTTTATTTATAAAACTTGAGTGGAAAGATTATTTAAAGAGATTAATTGTATTTGTAGTAAGAATATATTGGTAAGTGTGAAATAATTTATGGAGATGGAAATAAAAAATATGTAGCGTATAGCAGTGGTTGAAGGGTAGTGTGGAAGCAAAATAGAAGGACCTTTAAAGGGTACTGTGAGTACGGAACAGTAACATAAGACACTGCATTCGGTGCACTCATTGTTTTACATAACATTATTGCATTTCATTATAATAACAATAATTAATCGATTGAAAAATGGAAGGTGAGTTATGGGCATTGCAATGGCAATTGGAGGACAATTGCACAACTCATCATGTGCAGGACAATGGCATGTCACCCACCACCCTTCCCATCCATCATCACCTTTTTCTCCAGATTATCTTCTTTCTACTTTTCATCTTTTTCATATTTTTAGATTTTTTTCTTCCATTAATGTTTTTCCTCAAATGCACTCCTCTTTATTATCTTTCCTACTACTAATAGGATATGAATTCAGGATTAGGATATTAAATATTGCAATTTTAGTTTAAATTTGTGTTTTATGTACATTAATACGAGTTAAAGCTTGTCTTATAAAAATTTTTGAAACATGAGTTTGAAATCCTAGTATCAATGTTAAAGTCTTATTGATGAATAATATTTAATTTTTTAAACGCGCTTTAGACCTGTCTTAAAAATGACTCATTTATCTTAAATTAAGTTTTAAATTAAGTTTTGATATGTATATGGTAAATAAGTTTATTAAATTTTATATTTAATATCTTAAAAATCGTAAAGAAATTAATTTGTCATTGACTTGGTGTAATTTTTTTGTTGCATTAATAATACAATACATCTCTGCTGCAGTCATACAGTATGCGACGATGATAAATATTTGAAAATAAAGTAATGTAGATTGGTTCGTTACTGAAAAGTTTACCCTAAACTTTTTTAGACGTCAAATCAAATCAAGGGAAACTTTGCTACTGTTACCAATTATGACACATCAGTTAGAAGATGAGAAAAAAAGATAAAGTACCAATTAAATAGTGTCTGATTCTTGGCTTATTGTAAAAGATACAAAACCAAGCACAGATGAAATGCAACTTTTCCAATCTGTTTCCAACCATACCCATGTTCTGATTTCCTTGTTTGTTTATTCAGGAAAGAGCCCATTTTGGGTGACATCTCTGATTTTATAGTATTTTCCTCTGGATTCCTTATCACAACTTAGCTAAGTTCTTGTCTTTTTTTGTTATTCATAGTGCATTGCCACTCCTTGCTTTGGTCCCCTTGCCCTTTCAAGTTCAGATCTGTGAATTGCTGTTTCTGTTTGTTGGAGGATTGATTGTGTTTGGCAGAAGCTGGAGGTGGGTTTTCCTTTTCAACTCTTTGTATTGTAGTGTATCCCATGCTGTGGAAAACGGACATTCATATGCCCCAGAAGATTGTTTTGCCTACTTTTCCATAAAGGCTTCAACTTTCGTGCTTCCTTGTTCAAGATCTTGGGAAATACGAGATTGTTTCTGTGATTGGGCAGAGTTGGCCTTCTGGGTCTATATTGTTTTTTTCTGTGTCCGGTTTGTTTTGTTAGCTTTCCCTTTCCAAAATTTGCTTCTTTTGCTAAATATAATTCAAAGGTCTTGTTGGGGTAATTGTTATAATGGGGAGTTTCCTTGGGGAGGGACTCTATTTTGTGCTGATTCTGATGACAGTGTCTGTGACAGTGAGCACCGTGGATGCTCAACCAAAGTCTATTCTCTTAAATTGTGGTTCAAATTCTTCTCTAAATGTGGATGGTAGAAGATGGGTGGGGGACTTGGCCACTGATAACAATGTCACCCTAAGCTCCCCCAGTGCTGTTGCTAATACTTCTACATTAAGTGGCAGTTCAATCTATGATCCTCTATATAAAACAGCCAGAATTTTCACTGTTCCTTTGAATTACACAATCAAAGATGTTCAGGGAAACTACTTTGTTAGGTTCCATTTCTGCCCCTTTGTGATTGACGACTTCAATGTGAATGAGTCCTCATTTGGTGTTGTGGTCAATGGTCTGAAACTTTTATCAGAGTTTGATGTTCCTGGTAAGATATCCCACAAGAATATGAACTTGCTGAATTCTGGAAGAAATGCTAGTTCATTCTTCTTGGTCAAAGAATATACTCTGGCTGTGAATGGGGATATACTTGTGATTGAGTTTGTTCCAACCAGAAGTTCCTTTGGCTTCATCAATGCCATTGAGATTGTCCCAGTTGTGGGTGAGCTTTTTGCTGGCTCAGTTAGTAGAGTTGGTGGAAGTGGTGCAAACTTGAATTTGCCCGGACATGGGATGGAGACTATGTATAGGTTGAATGTTGGTGGTTCTGAGATTCAGTCCAATCAGGATCATGATCTTTGGAGAACTTGGGAAGTGGATTCTGGATATATGATCATAGAAAATGCTGGGTCTGGAATCAAGAACAGTTCTAACATTACATATTCTTCTATGAATGATACTTCAGTGGCTCCTCTCCTTGTGTATGAAACTGCAAGGACAATGTCTAACACTGAAGTCTTGGACAAAAGGTTCAACATGTCGTGGAAATTTGAAGTAGATCCTGACTTTGATTATTTGATCCGTTTGCATTTCTGTGAGCTGGTTTATGACAGGGCAAATGAGAGAATATTTAAGATCTACATAAACAATAGGACAGCAGCGGATAATGTTGATGTTTTTGTGCGTGCAGGAGGGATGAATAAAGCATATCACCTGGACTATTTTGATCCTGTGTCATCAAAGATTGACACGGTTTGGGTTCAACTCGGTCCTGACACAGCTGCTGGTGCTGCAGGAACTGATGCTCTCTTGAATGGTCTGGAGGTTTTCAAGCTTAGTCGAGATGGAAATCTTGCCTATGTTCAGAGGTTTGACATTGGTGGCGATTCGGGAAGCAAATCAAAATCAAGAGCTGTTTGGGTGGGAGTTGGAGCAGGTGTAGCATCTGTAGTTATAGTTGCACTTATAGCTGGTTTTGTATTCTGTTTCTGTAAAAGCAGGAGGAAGGAGTCAGGTGATACCAAAAATAATCCTCAGGGTTGGAGACCATTGTTCCTCTACGGAGGGGCGGTTGTTAACAACTCTGTGGGTGGCAAGGGATCAGCAGGAACTCAAAAGCCATATGGATCGGCCTCAATCAGAGTTGGCAAGAGGTTTACATTGGCAGAAATCAGTGCTGCAACAAACAACTTTGATGAGAGTTTGGTAATTGGAGTCGGAGGCTTTGGTAAGGTGTATAAGGGGGAGATTGAAGACGGTGTTCTGTCTGCAATTAAGCGCGCCAACCCCCAGTCAGAGCAAGGCCTGGCTGAATTTGAGACAGAAATTGAGATGCTGTCCAAACTCAGACACAGACATCTGGTGTCTTTAATTGGTTTCTGCGAAGAGAAGAATGAAATGATCTTGGTTTATGAGTACATGGCCAATGGAACTCTCAGAAGCCACCTATTTGGGAGTGATCTCCCTCCCTTACCTTGGAAGCAGCGCCTAGAAGTGTGCATTGGTGCGGCAAGGGGACTTCATTACCTTCACACAGGTGCTGAACGTGGAATCATTCACAGGGATGTCAAGACAACCAATATTCTGCTAGATGAAAACTTTGTAGCCAAAATGTCTGATTTTGGATTGTCAAAAGATGGTCCAGCCTTTGAACACACCCATGTTAGCACGGCTGTGAAAGGAAGTTTTGGCTATCTAGACCCTGAGTACTTCAGAAGACAGCAATTGACTGAGAAATCAGATGTATACTCCTTTGGAGTTGTGTTGTTTGAAGTTGTTTGTGCTAGAGCTGTGATAAACCCCACCTTGCCTAAAGATCAGATCAATCTTGCAGAATGGGCAATGAGATGGCAGAGACAAAGATCACTTGACACAATCATTGACCCTCATCTTAGAGGAAACTATTGTCCTGAATCATTGGCCAAGTTTGGAGAGATAGCAGAAAAATGTCTTGCTGATGATGGAAAGAGCCGTCCCACCATGGGGGAGGTGTTGTGGCATTTGGAGTATGTCTTACAACTACATGAAGCTTGGCTCAACATGGACAACACAGAATCTTCCGTCTCTAGTAGTAGTCATGCTTTGAGAGGTCCAAAAGATGGAGGACAAGAAATGGTACCTGAGTCTTCAAGTCAAGATGAAGTTGGTTTTGATCACAAATGCACAGCTGAATCTGATTGAGACCACACAAGAGAATGTGTCGGAGAGTGAACGCTGCAATTTGAGTTCAGTGATTTCTGCATGCTAGTGAGTAACAACATTGGAGAACCATGAATGAATGAATGACCTTATAGCAAATATATGCTTTACATATTCTTTCTATTTGTTTTATTTAATTCAACTATTCAAGTTTACTGTTATTATTTTTCATCTGATTTTTGTATACATGGCAGTGCAATGGGCAAGTAATTATCAACATTTTTGCCTAAAACAGGTACCAAAGTTTGTTATATGCTCTCCTTTTGTAATGAGTATGGAATGAAATTGTATTCCTGGGATCTTGCTCCTTGAAAGCCTAGCTGAGAATCATATCACTTGTCAATGCTGTAAATTATGTCTTTCATTTTGTCTTTGAAATCAAAATTTGGAAATTTTTGTCTGCATCGGTTTAGTGCATGCTTTCAAAGGGAGAAAAAATATCAAGATTCTGGTAACTAAGTTCTCAAATTAAACAATTGTAATAGATTTTATTTTATAAAAACTTGTTTTTGTTAAGGGATATTAAGAAAAAAAAGGTTCGTATGTTACTATATAATTTAAGGGACCTCATGGCATATTTGAAAAATTAAAAATCTTTACCTTGAAATTTGCAGAAGCTGCACTCTCTATTGCAAAAGGTTTCTTTTATTTCAATGATATTGTAATTACCATTTGGACAATTTGGGTGAAAGTTTGCAAACGTAATAGGTCATTTTCATAGTGAAATCTTAATGTAAAAAATTGTCTCTTAAGGATACAATCACACTTGACATGCGTAATCCATTTGGTTGAAAGAGTATTTAATATAATAACTGTTGTCACCACTTTTTGTGATTATAGTTATTCTTATATGTTATTTTCATAGTGATTATTATGATTCTCTTGTCATTATCTCATGATCTTTCTCATTATTATTATCACTTTTATTATTGTAATGATTGTTAAATTAAACAATGTTATTATTTGAGCTTATTCTTCATTCATCTCATAAAAGTTCTGCAGCACCCTTTTTAATTTAAAAATAATAATAAATTTCGAATTTATGTTCTTGTTATCCCAAAATGTATTTTTTATATTTTAGAATGTCTATTTCAGATATATATATATATATATATTTATTTATTTCAAATGATTACTCTGAAATGTGTTTTTCTTTTAATTCAGAATGATTATTTTGAAATATATTTTTATATTCTTGAATGTCCACCCTGAGATATATTTATGCAAATTAGAATATATTTCATCAATAATATACTTCCTATTTCTTTGCTGAGTACTATTTCAGAATTAAAAAATAGGTTTTAGGAGACCTAATAAAAAATATGAATGCAACCAATTTTGAAATAACTATTCCAAATATATAAACAAACCTTCCAGAATAACCCTTTTGGAATATACAAAATAAATTCCAAAAATGATAATTTTGGATTATGGTAATTCCAAAATATAAAAAAAACAAAAATATTATTTCCAGATATAAAAAATATGTATTTTTTATTTTGTATATCAAGAAATAATATATATATATATATATATATATTTAAATGATTTTGAAATAAGTAATTCATAAAATTTAAAATATATATTAGATGGTATTTAAAAAAAAAGTATAAAAAATTTAAAAGATAATTTTTGTTATTCCATTGTAATGGAATGTGTAGGAAGAAATTATGGGAATGAAAAGAATTGGCTAATAATAAATTTGAAGTGAAGTATTGTATGGGCTGACATTCTCCTCGTAGAATTAAGGTTGGTTTGTTTTTGTTGGGCCTTGGCCCACTATCAACAAAAACGAAAAAGATAACGAAGGGTTGAATGATAATTTTAATAGTGCACAATTTTACTTTATTAACCCATCATTAGTAATCAAGCCATGACTTTAAAGAGAGGTATTAAAAAATTATCAAAAATATCATACATAATAATTATAATTAAACAATATAAAAATCTTTTTAATCTGTTAATGAACTTAAAATACATTTTAATTGCAATATTTCCATGCGCATCTATTATAAAAAAATGAATACAAATATATAAAAACGACAATGTGATAATAAAATAAAGTTACAAAAATCATACCAAAGAAGGGTAGGTGCAAGTTTTTTTAAAAAGAATTTAAGTGATGTACAATAATATAATTTTTTTTTTATTTATTCATGGACAAATTTTCGATAAATTTATTGAATTTATAATAATGATAGTAATAATAATTAAAAATTCATACATGATTTTTTTAATAGCTGTAATCTAATTTCTTTACACTAATAATACGTACAAAATATTAGTTAAAATATAATTTTCTTAGTTTGATATAACATTGTCTCATATTAAAAGAAAATTCTTTAAATTAAAAATCACAAAAGAATGGAGTGATAGAAGTAATAATCTCCTCATACACCTATATTTATTAAAATAAAAATAAATGAAAAATATTATCTAAAATTTATGTATATACACACATTAAAACTAAATAATTTAAAAATATATTTACACTAAAATAAATAAAAACAATTTATGTTATATATATGTAAAAGTATTTAAACAATTTTAAATAAAAATACAAGCAGATACAAGTATCCCAAATAATAGTTCTTATTTTTCATTCCTTTTCTTAACTCAACCAACAAAAAAGAAAATAATAATAAAAAAAAAACATAAAAATTGGAACTGCTTTCCTAGTACAAAACCCTACAAGCCACGAACCTGAGATTCTGCGACGCTCTTCTTGTTCTGCATTTCATCATTGGAATCGAACCAAAGCCCTTCGCAGCTAAAAATGCCTCCCAAATCTGCAAAATCGAAGGAAGCCCCAGCCGAGCGACCCATCCTCGGTCGATTCTCTTCTCACCTCAAAATTGGCATTGTATGCTTCTTATTTCTCTCTCCAAATCCACTAATTTTCGATTTTGATACTCTTAACAGATACCCTTTTCCAATTACAAAAATAGGTCCTCCCCCTTTAAGCATCATATTCACGCTTCATTGATTTCGTTTCCATCTTGCTGATTTTTATATGATAGTGTTATATTACAGTTGTTATGCATTGGAGCTGAACTGGTGAACTGTGAACGTTTAGTTGCTGTCTCTTTGTTTTAAATGCTTGATTGACTTAGTGAAATGAAATATGATAAGATTTTCTACATTTTTTATGTTAGTTATTGTTCCTTCCTTGTTCAGGTTGGCTTGCCAAATGTTGGAAAATCTACTCTTTTTAATACTCTCACCAAGTTGGCAATACCTGCTGAGAACTTCCCCTTTTGCACCATTGAGCCTAATGAGGCGCGGGTCAACATACCCGACGAACGGTTTGAGTGGCTTTGCCAATTATACAAGCCAAAAAGTGAGGTATGTGATGGAACTTGTATCGTTATTACTGAATCTGTGGAGGCCTCGTTAATTGAAGTTCACTTTTGTAAATAAGCTGTGATCTTACTCTCGAGCTGTATCCAACTTACAAGTCTATCTGTTGCTCCTGACATATTCTGTTAGTTGTTTGTTATTTTGGATAAGTCTATTTTTCCTTTGTAGCGACGTGTTTGTTGAACTTGAAACTCAGGTCTCAGCTTTCTTAGAAATCCATGACATAGCTGGATTGGTCCGAGGTGCTCATCAGGGGCAAGGATTGGGGAATAGTTTTCTATCTCACATTCGTGCTGTAGATGGAATTTTCCATGTTTTACGTAAGATGATGCCTAACTTTCTCTGAGGAGCTGTTAGTGCTGCATTATGAGTTTATGACATTTTTATGTCAATTTGGGAGTTAACCTAGAGCCTGGCTTCTTGTTAGGTGCATTTGAGGATCCGGACATTATTCATGTAGATGATACTGTTGACCCAGTTAGAGATTTGGAGATCATTACTGAAGAATTGAGGCTGAAGGTATGTATAATTAGCAACTTTTTTTATCGTCATAATCTGGCTTTTGTACCAACAATTATTTTATTGTAGTTTGGTGAAACATTAATTTTATTGACAGTTTGCAAAGTATATGTCTTTTTAAGGGGCTTTTCCATACAAATATATGGAGCAATTGGGTAGCTCTGCTTCATTGTATCTTTCTTCTTCATTGTGTGATTTTTTTTTCTATACCGTCAAGGAGGATCCCTCATCCTCTATTTAGCTTTAATTTCTTTTCATCATAAATTTATTCTTATATGTAAATATGAAGTTTATATCTCTCTGCTAGATCTGTTTGTATACTGTAATATAACTGCTATGCTTTCCTCCCTTTGCATAACATTCTAGGATGTTGAATTCATGGAAAGAAAGATAGAAGATATTGAGAAAAGCATGAAGAGGAGCAATGACAAGCAGTTAAAAATCGAGCTTGAATGTTGTCAAAGGGTTTGATTTTATCTTCTGAGCATTTATATGATTTATTTTATTTCCATTCCCCCAACAATAAAATGGCCATCTCTTGTATTATATATCTTCTATTGTATATAGTTTGCAGTTTGGTGCAAACCTGCTGTATTTATTAAAATAAACTGGCAGAAATTTCTTGCTTGTAATGCTTTCATCAAATGGTTTCATGGAACTATTCAAAACATAGTGCATCATATCATTCAACTATATGATTTGGTGTTTAAAGATTTTCTTGATTTCTATTTGGAGTTATGGTGCTTCCTGTTATTTCACATTTAATTTGTTGTTCATGATTGGAATTGAACTTTTCTTAATATCTTCTGTGAGTTTCTCATGGTACTGTATGAATGATAACGTAAGTAGTCAAATGACTCAAATTAAAGTTGGTCATCAATGTTTTTTTGTGTCTTTAGTTGCTTTATCCTATGCCTTGAAAAATCTCATGCAATATTGATGCTATCACTTAATTGTCACTGTCACATTTTCTCCTGTTAAATGTGCAATTGTATACATATATAAAAATGCGTCGATACATACTGGATGAAAATTATGGTAGCAATTTCATGTCTTCAGGTGAAGGCATTGCTTGAGGAAGGAAAAGATGTACGTCTAGGTGATTGGAAGGCTGCTGATATTGAGATTTTGAATTCCTTTCAGTTACTTACTGCCAAGCCTGTTATATACTTGGTAACATTCTCTCTCAGTAGAAAATTTATTTGGCTTTGGAGTGCAAAAGTCCTTATTGTTTATCATGTATGAGTAAGTAATGCCTGTTGGATACTATTTCAGATACAATACCTCGTCTTATGTTAACTTTACCAATATATTTTTGCTTTGTGGTTCATATTAGTGGGAAGGAGAATTGAATAATGAGATTTTGTAGCTGAAGTTGATCCTTTTTTTTTTATTTTCTGAAAGTTGGGCATCATTTCTCTACTTTGCGTGTTTTTCTTTACTGATATCTGGGATCATAGTATATAAAACCGTCGGTCATGTGGTGTGACTAACAAAAAGTATTTAATCAAGAAATCATTACATTGGTAAATCATCTGTGTTTCTTATGAGAATTGATAGCTGTAATATTTATGTCTTTTGATGCTGTACTTTATTACAAATTATACAGAGATGTCTCCATTTTTTTCATGTTTGGGTACAATTTGACAATGTTTGACTGGCTCAACTATATCTAGATGGCTTGGATAGAATATTGATGATGTAATTGCTTATTGTGATTTACTCCAAATTATAGTTTGGTTATTATATATCTAAAGGGATTTTCAACCATACATGTTGGCAAATCATGCAATCAGGACCCCTATATCTCATGTGGTTTATGAACCTATCATTCAAAATTCACACATACCTTTTATTTATGAAGAATTTTTTTCAGGTATCGCAATTGTGCATTTTTGGTCTTTTGGTCTCTCAGGTTTTGATTGTGTGAATTGGGTCCTCTGTATTGCAAATGTCCGATTTTGGTCTCCCAAATTTCAATTGTATTAATTAAGTCCCTTAAGTATTCCAAATTTTGTGATTTTTTAGTCTCTTTAATAGTTGAAATTTGCTAATGTGATATTAATTGATGTTTTTGTTTCATACCTATTGGTTACGACATTTCTATGCTTGTGCTTTTGTAAAAAGTATTTCCCTAGCAAGTGAGGATTTACAAATATAGACATATTGTTCTTTAGTGTCATGTACTTCAGATCTATTTATATAAAATTTCTAACTGTGTATACTTAAATTTCATTCACAGGTTAATATGACTGAAAAAGATTACCAAAGAAAAAAGAATAAGTTTCTGCCCAAAATTCATGCATGGTATGTATTTTTTATTTTCTTAAAATTACCTTTCTTTCATGAATCATTTAGACCTTGTCTCTCTCCATGACTATCTCTGTATTAGTATGAAGGATGCCAAAAGTGGGTGCTAAGTATATTACATATTTATGTGCAAAATATTCAACGAATTGTTCATTTTTTGTGGCCTTCTGAATTTTGTGCTACTTAACTTAGATGTCATTTTAAAGATCTCCGTAAAAGATGATGTTGTTTTCTTAAGGAATGGAAGAATGTATCTGGTTTGGTCGACAATTATGTTTTGATGCACAAAGGATATGTATTTTCTTCCCTTACATTCCATTCCTGGTTTTGATTTTGGCTCATATCAGTGATATCCTAGGTAACAAGAGCACAGTACACGAGTGTGTGTAAAAATGAGAGTACAACTGCAAATAGTGAAGGCATCCTCTTATAATTACAATACAGGTGGTGCATCTCAAATGCACCTATGTAATTTATTTTAAAATTTTGTCTAAACTATTTATTATTAGTAGAAAGATTGAACTGAAACCACGAGCTCTTCAACTCACAGAAGCTCTGTTATTTGTACAGTGTTTGCACTAAAAAATTAGAGTAATTACTGGCTTGCTTGAGTTAATTACATCCTAATAATTTCATATAAAGATATCTGACTTGCATCCTACATATTTTGCATATGCTAAATCTAACACTACTTACAAAACTTTAAATAATTTACCTATCCTTTTATCAAATTATCAGTTCTGAAGTTTTAACTGTTATGATGTTTTCTATAAAAAGACAATTTTTGGAAAAGAAGAATGGAACTTTGCAAATTATTAGGAAAATCATATTTGATTTTTTTTATATATACTGTAATATGATTTTGTGGCCTCAAAGAAGACAATTATTGGATGTCGACTGCACAAGTCTCATTGGGAAGCAGACTGTAGAAGTCACGTCACATGACTGGTGGTTCAGCAGCTTGTACTAACTATTGATCTTATTGCTGTGCTTGAATTTTTAGGATGTGAGGTGATCCCACGTATGCTTTAAAGTAAGGATCCACACTAGGTTATAAACGGGAAGTTTATCCATCAGAATACTGTAACAGGGAACACCTTTAACTCCCTACTTCCGTTCCTTCACCTACACAATTTGAGCGCATGAAGCGGTTTTCAATTCTTAGTTGTTAAATTGAAATGATATTACAGAATGAAGATTAGTGTTTTTTCTGTTTGAAATTTGAATACAAATTTCATACTGCTTTTCCATGAAAGCAGTGTACCCACTCCACTCGGAGAAGGAATCTTAACTAATTAGGCACATTTTGTTTTTCTTAAGTAATAGTGTTTTCTCTTAATTTATTTTCGTATTGTGCCATGCTTTTGTTTTGTCCTTATTATTCTCTTAACGTTTGCTATTTTGTAATGCTGAAAATGAAATTTAATTAACGTTTGACACCTGTGTTCTTCAGGGTCCAGGAGCACGGTGGTGAGCAAATTATTCCTTTCAGCTGTGCCTTTGAGAGGAATCTTTCAGATCTGCCACCAGATGAAGCAGCTAAGTATTGTGAGGAGAACAAAATTCAAAGGTTTGTTCAATGTATTTGTTGTACTGCTGTTAAAATTTGATTACAAAATTAGGAAGACTTGTCTCTTTACTATGGTTGTTGTTCAATTTTTATCTCCTGATATTTGTTCCATAAATTTAATCCCCAACTTTTTAAATAGTAATTAGTCTATGAAAGTTCTTCTCTACCTAAAACCCATAATCCTCCTTTTTTTACTGAAAATATTTGTATCTAAATCACTTAGCTTTTCCATGCAAAGCCCGCTGATTGTTTATTCCTTTTCTGTGGAGAATTTTTTATTTGTACTTCTCTTTCCTCTTTCTAGTATCAATAAAATATTGTGTTTTACATAAAGCTGTTGGTGTGACATCGTACATGTGCTTTCTTAGAGTCTAACAACTATCTTGACTTTCATCATGTTAGAAAATAAGCTATCCTTAATCCCAGCTAGTTCTATCTCATGTATCTATACTTATTAACATTGAAGAGCTGGTATGTATATATGCTACGTATTAACTTTGTTACATTCTTCATTTCAACAGTGCTCTTCCCAAAATAATAAAGACTGGATTTTCAGCTATTAATCTCATTTACTTTTTCACGGCAGGACCTGATGAGGTAATATATTCACGTACCTACTTTCATAGTCATAAAGGTTATCTTAATTTTTATAAATTTGCTGTGGGATTTGTGCAACAACCTCATCAAATTATTACCTTTTAATTTCTCTGCTGTTGACTGTTGAGATGATTGTGCCAAGTGTAAATCTCTTCCTGAGTCCTGACATTTGTGATATTCAAGTGCATCTATCATTTTTCTACAAATTTTATGATGCAAAAAGACAATTTATTATTGAAGATAAAATTTACAACTCTAATTGATTAGCTTTACCATGATATATGATAAATATATAAAATTAATATAACTGAATTTTTGCAATTTTCCTCCAATGTGTGCTTCTGTCCTTTTTTCCCCCTTAATTTTATGCAGTAAATGCATAAAATTGGTTTTGAACTCAAATCGCTAATCCCTGTTTGTTATCCCTCGGATTAAAAATTAACACCTCAGAAAATAAAATACTAACAATTTGGAGAGAGATTGTTATTTTTTTAATTATGTGTAATCTTTCAATTGGAGGAACATGGAAAGGGAACAGGTGATTTCAATCTTGTCCTTGTGGATAATGCATGAAAATCTGTCTAAGTTTAGTGAATATCCAATACAACCTATTACGCCCAACTCTTAATCATGTGAAGTTAGCAGGAAGGAACTCATCTTAAATTACTGGTACACCCAACGTTTTGGAGTAACTAAAGGCATTTCTGTGACAAAACATATTGCAGTAAAAAATTTGGAGGTATCTTATAAAATGGATCAAGACAAATTTGCCTGAAGGTTCTTATGAAAAGGTGTTGGGGGGAGTACTTGCTTTTATTATGCACATGAAGTTAACTGACATCCATAGATAATTTCGATTGTTTCCAAGTTGCTATGATGCAGTGAGAAAGTAACTAATATGCAGAATAGTTGTTATACTAACTGAACCAGTGTAACTGACCTCAAATTTATTTTTGAACTCTTAATATGTTTCTCTGTTGGGTTACCTTGGTGGTACTTTTTTTACTTATCCGAGAATTGCTGTTTTGTCTCACAATATAACATCAGCTGTACTTAGGTTGTTTATGAAAACTTTTGTTACGGGAATTTTACCCTGCCATTCCACATATTTTGCTGTGTCTGGATGCTGTTTCATTTCTGTGTGTAGGATAACCATCATTGGGATGTCTACAATAATTCTCTTGAACAATTTTTCCAATAGTTTTTCCTGGTCTAATGTCACAGCATGTCTTGTCTTTCGCTGATAAATAATTCTTTTGGGTATAATTTACTTCTTGTAGGTTAAGTGTTGGCAAATCAGACGCCAAACAAAGGCTCCTCAAGCTGCAGGGACTATCCATACTGATTTTGAGAGGGGATTTATTTGTGCTGAGGTGAGTTGAGTTCATGAATTTTGACATTTCTTGATTCTAACCTGGCTTATTCTTCCTTTTATATAACTGCAATTATTGGTTTAGCATTATAATTCTATAACTAAAGATTATACATCGAACAGAGCTAAACATAATAACTAAGCTACTTGGAAAAGTAATATTCATTAAATGTTCCTATTCCAACATTGCAAATAGGATTCCATGAATTTTTGGATGAGATTCAGAATAGGAGTGACATTCCTTTTCTGTTATAAACATAGGAATCTTAGATTCCAACATTTTAACATTCCATTCCTTCACACCAAGCTGACTCACCCTATGAATTTACTAAAGGTTCAGAATCAAATTAAATTATGCTATTTGAACTATGGGGTCTATTGTGCAACCTACACTGTTTAGTTATATTATACATTCAGATTTGTTCCAAAATATCAATCAGGTTTTAATTTTTTTAATTAGGAAGAGGTACCACGTAATTCTCTTATTTGAAATTGCAAATTGAACAAATGGTATGACCTATACTTGAGAATTTATTTCTTCTCTTAACTACGTGTTTAACTGATCATTATTGATCCGTTTAAGCTTTTTCATTTTTTGCTAGAGCTACTTTTGCTCTTACAATGATTTATATATTTACAAATATGTTCAATCTTGGAACAACTTATCTGGGTGCTTGACTGCCTCGTGAATGTTGTTTCAGGTGATGAAGTTTGAGGATCTTAAGGAACTTGGTAGTGAGTCAGCTGTGAAGGTATGGACTTATTTTGATGCAATTTTTACTGTATTGTTGTTGCTTCTTTAAATGTTATGTGATAGTAACCAGCATCAGATTGATAACTGGGTGATGAAAAAAGAAAAAATGACCTGAAAATATGAAAAATTTACTGGAAAAGTGAGGAAAGATCCTTGCAGACATGGACAAGTTGAGATGGCATTTCAGGTCTAGTTAAATCATCATGCAAAAAGCAGTTGCTATATCTTGATTCATGGAAATGTCTTCTTCCGAATTTTATTATGCTTGTGTTCAGTTGTGAGACGACCAGACTTCGTTCTATCTTTTCTTTTGATAATTTATTTGAAAGAAATAAAAAAAATGATAAATGCTACGGGATGTCATACAGTTGCATGAATCAAAGAATAGTAACTGCTTTTTGACAGTCGCATGAATCAAGATATAGCAACTGCTTTTTGCATGATGATTTAACTAGAACGTTTTACCTTAGCAAAATGAAATTCAAAAGAGCAGCTGGTGGTTCATAAAATAAATGCATTATGTCCATTTATGCGTAAGATGCACAGTATTTCTTAACAATGAACCTGATTGAATAAACTTTTTCATAAACATTTATAAAAAGAAAATAAGAAAAAAATTAAGTTTTTTCAGAAGCTAAAGTTAACTTTTACATTAGTTTAAAAAAAGGTTTTGGAGATGCTAATATGAAGGAGTTTCTATAAATTATGGAGAAGTTTATTTTATGCTTTTATTTTTATTTTTCTTTTCTCAATGTTCTTGCAAATAAATTTATCCAAATATGTCCTATATGTGCTAATTTGTTTTATTGTTGGGTTTCTGACTTTTGATGCTGAATTGAGGTTACATGTGCATTGGTTGCTTTCAGCATATGAAACCTTTTCATGTGTTTTGTGCTACCATGTGCTACCAAAGATCTATCATTCCCATTGCCCCTCTTTATTATATATGTATATTACTGCCTTTAGGGACCTAACCATTTCTCTTTCTTTTTTTTAATGTATTGTCTATTAGGCTGCTGGAAAGTATAAACAGGAGGGTAAAACGTATGTGGTCCAAGATGGGGACATTATATTCTTCAAATTTAACGTGTCTGGTGGAGGGAAGAAGTAAAACCAGAGATTGTTCTGATATTCAGTTGCCTGGTTTGCATGGAGTTTGTGTTTTATGATAGGTGCCTACCATGTTGCACAAATTGTAGAAGTTTTATAATGTAATTTTTGGACCTAATTTCAACATTATTTACTTATTTAGGCTTAATATTTCCAGTGGATTTTGACATCTCTGCCATTTCCACAATTTATTTATGCTATGCTACTACACCTTATAGCAGTTTTGAATATAAGAGTGTTGATGAGCTTATATTATGATATGCAGCGTCAATTAATTTAATATTAGATAGGTGCATTCTCGAAAATTTAATGTGAACTAGGAATATGGCTGAATTTCATTTATTTGGAAATGCATTCAAAGAACTGTGTGCTTCGAAGTATTATATACTGTAATTTTAGATAAATATTTACATATTTGCTCAAATATGGAGGAATTGATTTTGAATTAAAACAATTTTATACATTTTTCTCAACAATTTTAGATAACTATTTTGTTATGAAGTGTATTTAATACTCAATTGTACTATTACCTGTAAGTTTAAAATATAAATCCCATTACTTTAAAATATAAAAATCCAAATAAATGCTAATTAAAATAATGCTGTATTTCAATAATTTTATATGATGATATATTTTTAGATTTTTTAAAATTCAAAAATAAGTATTAAAAAATATTATAAAGAAAGTATTGGGGAGAGAAGTTATCTTGTCACTATTATTTTAAGTATGCATTTTCAATAAATATTAATTTTCTTTTCACTTTTAAGAGGTGTAATTCAAACTTTACAAGTTGTTCATTTTTTCAACTATTTAAATTGTCTATTCTTTTAATTCTATAGTTTTATGATTATCTTTAATTTAAATTTTGATATTATAATTGTAAAATAATCTCAATTTGAATTAATCATTGTAAATTTAAAATATAATTTATATATTTATTTATCATAAAATAAAATTTATATTAAAATATTTTATTTATTATGGACTTTAATTATCTTGTTTAACGCATAAGTAAATATTTTGGGGGTTCATTTTAATTGTTATGAATTTCACAACTTTAAGGTGATAGATTTTTTGTTTAAATTTGATTGAGATGGTTGATTTAATTGTGGTTGGTGATGACTATGGGAATGGTTTTACTATTTCTAAATTTGAACATGACAAAATTAGGTTAGAACAAAGTAACATATGGCATTGTGGTTGCATATGCTTGGAAACAGACAACTTCTGGAAGTTCATGCTTATACCGTGACACCAATTCATTTTTCCTCATTTTCTTTTATTGGATCCTCAGGACTTCAATTAAATTATATATATAAAGATTAAATTTATTGTACAAGATTAAAACTTTTATAATTAAACTTATAATTATAATTTAGACCCATAATTAAATCTTATATATGTATTATTAATTAGAATTTATAAATATACTAAATATTTTTTAATAATAAATTTTTATTTTTTATTTTTAAATTCATCACTTAAAAAAAATGGTTTTACTTGATTTTGTTATGTAAATTTATTTTAGTAATTTTTAACTTATTTTTAAAATACATACGGTATCATTTATGGAATACAAAATTTATATATATATATATATATATATATTTTTTTTTTCTTTGTTGCAAGCAATTTATTAAACTCCTACTTGAAAATCGCAGATGGGGAACAAGTAAATTTTCTATAAGCAAATATAAGAAAAAATGAAAAAAAAAAAGACTTTAAAAATTAAAATTAATTTATTCAGACAATTTTTTTTAATACGTATTTTTTATTTTCATCAATTTTATTTGTCGACATTATTAGTGTGAGCCATAAAATGGGTCTGGATGTTCGGGTCTGCTGTGCAGTCAATAATTGATACTGAAAGTGTACGGTTTAAATGTTTACAGTATTAAGATTCTCTACAGCATTTTCTCTCCAGCAAAAAATCAGAACCATTGAATTTTTTGTATGATAATTAATGAAGAGTTATGATGATGCAGGATGATGGCTGGTGAGAAAAATTGATGTAGAGGATTGATTCCAGTGTTTATCACATTTTGTGTCTTGGTGCATTTATTATAAATTTGTAGCAGTTTGCACTAATTTAATTAAAAAAATTAATGTGTATAAGAAGAAAATGATTATAATGCAATTATAGAAATTCTTGCAGCACCAGAATTCAGAGATAAACTGAAAGTCTTATAGATGATGAAACCCACGTCAGACCTAATTTATTAGGACTCATAAAAAGTTAGGTCACCTTTGAAATTATTTTGACTTTATTTTCTATATAAGGTTTTAAATTTAATTCAATCATTTAATGTATAACACTTTTACATTATATTTATTAAGAAACATTTTTTTAGAAAAAAAGTAATTTTTAATATAAGATATTTTATAATTATAATAAATTTATTTTTATTTCTTTTTATATATTCATTACATATATTATTATTATTTGATTTAATGATAGTTCATAAAAGTAAAAATAAAATATTAGTCAAAATAAATAAAAATTTTAATGAATTAATTAATTTCTTTTAATTTTATCTGAAATATTTCATATTAAAGATAAGAAGAGTAGAATTTAGTCAAATCTTTTTAATATTTTTCACCTGCCTTTGATATCCAAGAATGAGATTTTTAAATTGGTCAACTTTTATCTTTTTAAAATAAGTTAATAATCTTAAATTTTATATAAAGCAAAAGGTTTAAGTTTTTAAATAGATGCGAGAGTTTAGCAGTTATATATTGATGGTAAAAAAATTGCTATAAATAATTAAAAATTATTATCAATATATATATTTTAAATATTATAAATATCAACTAATTTATCATATATCATGTAGTTTGAAATTGGATAATATTAAAATATCTTAAAACTGCAGTAATTGGATACTGTAGAAGTAAAAAGGTACTTGAATGAAATAAATGAACTATCCAAAAAAAATATCTGCATGCAATGCAAGTAAGAAGTGGATAAAATTTTTGTGAAATTTAAGGACCCTTCCCCAAAATAATGTTCAACAATGCACCGACATTTTTAAACCGTCCACTCTATATTGCCCAATGATTTAGGGCAAAGACATTGCCAAATGTTACCATTTTACCTGAGAGTGTACCCTTCAAATTAATAGGATTTAATAAAATAATATATATATATATATATATATATATAATTTTAATAATATAATAATATTTAATAATCAAATAAATATACAAGTAATTACAAATTTGTTATAAGAAAAAAAAAAACAAAAAACATTAATGAAGGTAATCGTCACTGTCACTAGAATCAGTGAATTGTGGTGGCCAAACCTCTCCATTCTCCTCGAAGCTGCTTCTCCGATATCCTTCTGCTGTTGCTCCGTGTTGAAGGTCACTGTGTTGGTTGTCTTTGCTGAAAACCATTCCTTACGTGTAAGATCTAAATTTTTCCATTTTTCTGTATGATTTTAATTGAGTATGCACTGTGATAACATATTTATTCAACAAAACAATAATCAATTTTATTTTAGTCTTTGTGTTAACTATATTTATAAATAAAAGTGTATCTAAATACAAACATAAAATACGCAAATAACTTTTTAATATAATTACTTATAAAATAAATAATACATGCACTAACAATATAATTTAGATAATTTTTTTTCTTATTGATAATATAATATTTTTAATTTATAACTTATGAAAAATGCAATCTGAAAATCTCTCACACAAAATGAGTGAAAAGGGGAAGGTGCTTTATGTGGAACCATTTTTGTGTATGGTGTTGTGGGTGATGGGCCATATTATTGGCATAGGAGTCCTGATCCGTGGGCCCATTCCCTTAACATATCTCCATTATTCTCTCACCAACTTCACCTCTTGTGTGCTGTGCCTGTGACTCTGTCTTAATTGAATTGTGTTGGAAACATTGATCAAAACAAAGAAACCCTAGTCAAAGGGGCAGTGGTGGGTCACCCCTCACTCCTACATGGCACTGTTGACACACCTTCCAACCTCCTAACCCTACAATCTTAAACTCTATTTCATAAAATCTTTTGACGTCCACTAGGAATGTAGTGAGAGAATGAGATTCCCTATTTTTTTTTTTGGCGGGTGAATCCTTTATTTTTTGCTCATAAAATTTTTTAACACCCCCAAATGGGGGCAAATGTAGAAATTAAAAAAGACCCTAACTTTTGTTCCCGCTTTGCCTTTTCCCTTGCCTCCATGTTAAATTGCAATGCCGAATGCAGACACTGAAAACCTCAAAAGGATGAAATCTAGAGGCTGCTTTTTCTTTAGGCATTTCGTAAACTAACAATTAGGGTTCCATTTTAAGGTGCTCCCATCCTCCATCGTCACATGAATGCTAAAGGACACAAGTTAAAAAGGACAAAGGCACTCTCTTTTTAATGTTTTGTTGTCACAATTCATTAAAGTAAATGTTTTGGGGTCATTTACTGCTCATAAAATTTTAATACTTTCTTAGTGGATTTTAAAAAGATTTCTTCCCATCAATTAAAGCTTTTAGCACCAAACAGAATTTCTGGGCCCCTTCATCTTTATTGCTGCATGGAGTGTCAACTGGTACTCATTTCCCTTTTCTCTTTACTCTGTTGTGGCTACAATGCTGCTATGCTGTACTTAATTTCTGAAGTTTAAACTTTAAAAGTGTTAATCTTTGTGCTAACCTCTCCTGTCTGCTTCAAAAGATTGATACTTGAGGGAGGGATTTCTACTACAGTCCACATCTTGCTAGAAGGTGGTGTTTTTGGTAAGCAACATCGTGTTTTATGTGTCAGATCTCTCAACATTCACACATTTTGTTTGGTTCATTTCACTGCGTTTTGTTTAGCGTAATCTAAGCTAAGGGTGGTATCTGGTGAAAAAGCTGCACTGCATTTCGTAAAGCTTTTTTTTTTTTTGTTGAAGGGCAATAAAATTTCTTGGAACGTCTGGTTTTCATCTTTTGGTGGTCTTTTAGCAAGTAAAGTTGACGACTTTGTGTAGCATTTTTCTTTTTCTGTTTTAATAAGTTGTTCTGGGTTTATCATATCTTATTCCATGCTGTTTATCTTTGCTTGCTGAAGGTCAGGAGACTTGTGGTTTTGAAGAATCCCTTCTTTGGTTTTGTCTGTAAGTAAGCCCTTCACATAATGTGGATTGTGAAGCTTGAGGACCCAACTCTCTGTCTGGAGACTGTGCTTGCTTGCTTCTTTCTAAATTAGTGCTTTCTTTTTGCAAGAACTGAAGAAAAGAATCTTGAAATTCCGTATGTGCCTTTTTTTGGTAGGGTGCAAGATAGTTGCTTATCCTTTTAAACTAGAAGGGTGAAAGCTCTCTTTCTGTGTTTACTTGAGTGTGAGCTACACAAAAGTAAATATTCTGGGGTCTATAGACCATGAAGCCCTTTAGCCTTGTAGTGTTATCTTTATATTTCTTCTCCGTGGCGGGGCAGCTTCCTTCTCAGGACATTTTAGCATTGCTGGAGTTTAAGAAAGAAATCAAACATGACCCTAGTGGCTATGTGCTCAATTCCTGGAATGAGGAATCCATTGACTTTGATGGATGCCCATCTTCATGGAATGGAGTTTTGTGCAATGGTGGTAATGTTGCTGGGGTTGTCCTTGATAACTTGGGTCTCTCTGCGGACACTGACTTGAGTGTGTTTTCAAATCTCACTAAGCTTGTAAAACTCTCCATGTCCAACAATTCCATAACAGGAAATCTACATGGCAACATTGCCGAGTTCAAAAGCCTTGAATTCCTGGATATTTCCAATAACCTCTTTTCCTCATCCTTGCCATCGATAATTGGTAAGTTAAGCAGTTTGCAGAATCTGTCTTTGGCTGGAAATAATTTCTCTGGCCCAATTCCTGACTCTATTTCAGAAATGGCTTCCATCAAGTCCCTGGATTTGAGCCGCAACTCCTTTTCTGGACAGCTGCCAGTGTCGTTGACAAAGGTGACTAGCCTTGTATCTCTTAACTTGTCTCATAATGGCTTCACCGGAAAAATTCCCAAGGGTTTTGAGCTGATCCCTGCTCTTGAAAAACTTGACTTGCATGGGAATATGCTTGAAGGTAGTTTGGATGTTGAATTTATGCTTTTATCAAGTGCCAGCTATGTTGATATAAGTGATAACATGCTGTCAAGTTCCGATTCCAAGCAGAAGTTTCTACCGCGGCTATCTGAAAGTATTAAACACCTGAATTTAAGCCACAACCAGCTTACTGGATCATTGGCTAGTGGAGTTGCGGAACCTGTTTTTGAAAACTTGAAAGTGTTGGACCTCAGTTACAATCAGTTGGATGGAGAATTGCCTGGGTTTGATTTTGTTTATGATCTTCAGGTCCTCAGGCTTAGCAACAACAGGTTTTCAGGATTTATTCCGAATGGCTTACTGAAAGGAGACTCTTTGGTTTTAACTGAACTGGATTTGAGTGCCAACAATCTCTCAGGTAAATTGGCAGTTCCAATTTTTCTTTTATCTAAATAAAGAACCTGTGATATCTTACTAATGGAATTGGTTGCTTTTGGTGTTACACTTATCATATTTTACTTGTGGAATTAGTTATTTATGGTGTTGCATGAGAGTCCTTAGCTTTCATTGTTATTAATCTAATATTCAAATTGTTTTTTCAGGGCCACTAAGTATAATTACATCAACAACACTTCACTCTCTCAACCTCTCGTCAAATGAGTTAACTGGCGAATTGCCGCTGCTGACTGGAAGCTGTGCGGTACTTGATCTGTCAAATAACAAATTAGAAGGAAATTTAACCAGGATGTTGAAATGGGGGAATATAGAATTTCTTGATCTCAGTGGGAATCATTTGATGGGGACCATCCCCGAGGAAACTCCTCAATTTTTGCGACTAAATTACTTGAACCTGTCCCATAATTCTCTTAGCAGCTCCCTTCCAAAAGTCTTGACACAGTATCCAAAGCTTAGAGTGCTTGACATTAGTTTCAACCAATTAGATGGACTACTTCTATCTGGTCTGCTCAAAATGGTCACATTGCAAGAGCTGCATCTTGAAAATAATGTGATCTCTGGGGGCATCAATTTCTCTTCTCCGGACCAATCTGATCTTCAGATTCTTGATCTTTCTCACAACCGGCTTAATGGCTATTTTCCTGATGAGTTAGGGTCATTAACTGGCCTGAAAGTGCTAAATATTGCTGGAAATAATTTTTCTGGTTCTCTTCCAACCACCATTGCTGATATGAGTTCACTAGACTCCCTGGATATATCAAAGAATCATTTTACTGGCCCTCTGCCAAATAACATGCCAAAGGGGCTCCAAAATTTCAATGCTTCTGAAAATGATCTATCTGGACTCGTCCCAGAAGTATTTAGGAAGTTCCCTAGTTCTTCTTTCTTTCCTGGGAATTCGAAGTTGCATTTTCCAAATGGTCCTCCAGGATCAACTGCTTCACCTGCTGAAAGTTCCAAGAGGAAGCATATGAACACCATTGTTAAAGTAATAATCATAGTGTCATGTGTGGTTGCGCTCTTCATATTAATCTTGCTTGCAGTTTTCATACACTACATACGTATATCAAGATCTCCACCAGAATATGATACAAGTAAGGATATCCAAAGGCATCCTCAACCAATTATTTCGGCTCCTGTTCGAACTACAGATAGGGGTGGTGCTTTGGTTGTTGCGGCTGAGGACCTTGTGGCCACACGCAAAGAGTCACCATCGGAGATAATAAGCTCTGATGAAAAGATGGCAGCTGTAACAGGGTTCTCTCCATCAAAACAAAGCCACTTTTCATGGTCACCAGAATCTGGTGATTCATTCACTGGTGAGAATCTTGCAAGACTAGATACTAGGTCACCAGATCGGTTGATTGGAGAGCTGCATTTTCTTGATGATTCGATAACATTGACACCTGAGGAGCTCTCAAGGGCCCCAGCTGAAGTTTTGGGAAGAAGTAGTCATGGTACTTCTTACAAGGCAACTCTCGAGAATGGTTTGTTGTTGAGAGTGAAGTGGTTGAGAGAAGGAGTAGCAAAACAGAGAAAAGAATTTGTCAAGGAGACCAAAAAATTTGCAAACATCAGACATCCAAATGTTGTGGGATTGAGAGGATATTATTGGGGCCCTACACAGCACGAGAAGCTAATACTTTCAGATTACATCTCACCAGGAAGTCTTGCAAGTTTTCTTTATGGTAATATGTTGCCTTTCCTCCTAATATATGACTTGACTGTTTTTATTTATTTTATTATTATTATTATAAATCTGAAACATAATAACGGGAGGCACTTGGAGTGGTGTTGGGTTGGTGAGAATGAATAATAAGTAAGGTCGTATATAGAAAATGGGAAGGATAGAATAAACACATTAGAGTAAATTTAGTTAATATTACGTAATTGGCCAGAAACATGATACTTGATGTCCAAACGGTTAGTTTATCTAAATGGTCTTTTGAAATGTGTGGAAGTGTTTGTCATAGTAGCTTCTAGTATTAGATCTGCTCGTTTACCAAACATATATTTGTCATATCTATATTCAAGGATTTCTATTATTTTTATCACCTAATTTGTAATTTTCAGTCTGATTCCTTCAAATTGCACCCTGGAAATCACTCTTTTTGAGAAATGCAATACAAATGCTATGAAAGATCATGTTTCATAAGAAATTCCATTTTAAAGTGCTAAAACTCAATCTTTCTAAACTGATTGGGTTTACTTGAATATAATGTGCTGGCTCCATGTAAGAATCTTTAGTTGCATGACTTCTACTATGTGCATTGGCTGCTAGAACAATTTTGGTTGCCAGTAGCTTTTTAGCACATGATTTACATTATTTGTCTTCCGTATGTGCTTGTGTATGCACCAATGCTACTGCCTATCATATTTTGCTGCTGCAACTGATCAATGTTTCTAAACACTCATCTATTTAACTTCTTGGTGTTGTCTCTCATTATTAAACATCTCAAGTTTGAACTCAATTATAAATTTCAATTGTCAGATCGACCAGGAAGAAGAGGTCCACCATTAACTTGGACCCAGAGACTCAAAATAGCAGTTGATGTAGCACGTGGCCTGAACTATCTCCATTTTGATCGTGCCATCCCTCACGGGAACCTCAAAGCCACAAATGTGTTGTTAGACACATCTGATATGAATGCACGCGTTGCTGATTACTGCCTTCACCGGCTCATGACTCAAGCAGGTACTATTGAACAGATTCTTGATGCTGGGGTGTTAGGTTATCGTGCACCCGAGTTAGCTGCCTCCAAGAAGCCAATGCCCTCCTTCAAGTCAGATGTTTATGCCTTTGGAGTGATACTTCTAGAACTTCTAACTGGAAGGTGTGCTGGTGATGTGATATCTAGTGAGGAGGGAGGTGTCGATCTGACAGATTGGGTGAGGTTGCGTGTGGCAGAAGGCAGAGGCTCAGAATGTTTTGATGCTACCTTGATGCCAGAAATGAGCAATCCTGTTGTAGAAAAGGGAATGAAGGAGGTCCTGGGAATAGCTATGCGATGCATTCGTTCAGTTTCCGAAAGGCCTGGTATCAAAACTATATATGAAGATCTCTCTTCTATATAGTCTGCTCATGCTAACTGTTTAAACTTTGGCATGTTGTGGGGATTAATGTCTCATTAGTATCCCATATTTGTTCAAAGCCTGGCCTTTTAACATGTTTGTATTAACCATTTTTTAGTTGTAAAAATGGGGCATGTGCCAAATGCATATACATGGATTTTACTTGATGGTTGTGACCATCTAATTTTGTCTTGAGATGGTATGTGTTATGAATGATCATTTTGTCTTGAAATGGTTACTTCTGTGTAGTTAGTTTGTACAAACAATTCACATTTTAGTTGATTTAATTGATCGTAAAAGTTGATTGCCAAAGATGTTAGCATAGTTCTCAGCAAACTCACTGGTTTTCACTTTCAGGAAGTTGAGTGCCACACCAATGAGAAGCATAGCACGATGCTGATAACACACTCCATTTTTTAAGTATTTCCTTTTGCTTGTTTAATTAAGATGAACTAGAGTTTTGCATGTAAATACCACTGTAAAAGATTTTTGAGTAAAGAGACTTAACCTAATCCGAGTCACCTAAACTTGTAACTATTAAAAAGAATATCTATAATATGTAAAATAGAAGATGATTTTTTCCCTTTGAATAACTATTCTTTTAAATGAAATGACATCAATATAAACTTAATTCCTTAATTATGTGTTTACTTTTTATAAATATTATATAATTTTCTAATTAAAAATGCTCTTTTTAAAAAAAAAAAAAAATTCTAAACAACTCAAGAATATCTTGTTAAGATTCCTACTCCCTCCAAACTCATCAAAGAAAACAAGTGGAACCAAAAACATATTCAGAAAAATAATTAACTATGTAAAAAACACAAAATAAGTTTCATATATTTAAATTATTTTTATTCAATTATACGGATCTGAAACGCGATTTTTTTCATTAAGTATATTTTTTAAGATTAATAATAAACTCTTACATTCTCACCAAAAAAATTTCTTATCACGTGCATACAATAATCTGACTTGTCTTTTGCATTTAAATGTTGTTTAATGAATTTTATCATTTAGTTTTATTTTCACACTTTATTTTGGTTTTCTTTTTAATAAATTGATAAATGCATACAAATTAAAAAATATAATAATTAAATATATAAACAAAAGACTTACGTATATACTAACATGTGAAATTAACAGCATATTTTGCATTGTTATAAAATGCTTGCATGAGATTGATTTATCAAAGGAAAAACAGCAAAGTTTAATAAAGTTTATTATTGCCTTTAAAAAATTTATTGGATCGGGTCAGACCCGTTAGATTAAAAAAATAAAAAATAAATTAGGGTTGGGTGGGGCATGAGAAATTCAGAAGTGAGCATGTCTCTTTAGAATCCCTCCGCAGTGTTCGCTCCGTCTCTGGTGTCTCAAGTTAGCCATTTACGGTGCGTCCATTCAACACACAGTTAGCTTTTTTCTTATTAGGATTATGTTAATCGGATTAACATTAACATGTATTACAATTCAAACTGTTGAGGCCTTTCTTTGTGCAGTTCTTTGTATTGTATTGTATTTCCTGTCATGTGACTTACATTACAATAAATTTCATACCTTTATCCTGTGTGCTGTACTTAATTATTTACTTTCCAAACCACACTGCAAGTTCCCTGTATTAGATTTGTGTTCGTTATGTTGCTAATCTGTATTTTATCTCTGTGGTTAATTTATTTCTTCTTGTCTCTGTTCTGCATTCTAGCTGTTTGATTATATTCCTTGCACCCAATAGGTTAATTGTGTTTAATCTTTACAAAATGAGAAATAAAAACAAATGTCTCTGTAAAAAAAGTGTTATTTTCCTGCAAACTTGAAATAGTGTACTGAATGAGAGGATTATTGTTCTATTTTTTACGGGTTCTTGTTTGACCCTAGAAATTCTGTTGCTTGCTGTTGCCTAATTTCTTGTATTAACGCAATGTTTGTTTTGTTATATATATGTATGAAAATTTCAGATTATATGCTGAGCGTATCTTTGGAGGATCTGTGTTTTTGGAGAGATTAATTTTGTGGTGATTAGCCTTGTCACACTGTGTAGAGAATGCCTCTTCAACTTTTCGATGGCAGTGATTCCGAAAATGATGACATTTCAAAAATCAAGATAGATGAAGGGTATGCTCGCAGGTTTGAGCACAACAAGAAGCGGGAGGACCTCCAGCGGTTTGAGGAATTAAAAAAGAAAGGTATTATTGATTCACCTTCACACTCGCAATCTGGAGACGAGGAAGAATCTGAGTCTGAGTCATTGGATGATGATGACTATGAGAAACTTGTCAATTCTAGAAAGAGTGACAAGGAGTTCTTTGATGCCTTAATTAAAGTGAAGAAGCAAGATCCTATTCTTAAGCAGAAAGATGTTAGTCTTTTTGGAACAGATGATAACAGTGATGATGAAAGCGATGAGGAGGACAATGTTAAATTAAAAGACAAAAAGGGTGAAAAGCCAATGTATTTGAAGGATGTGATGGCAAAGCATTTGATTGAGGAGGGGGCAGATTTTGGCCATGAAGAGGAGGAAATAGATGAAAAGGGAAAACGAAAGGGTAAGAAGGTAGTGCCTTCCAAAGATAAAAATTTTGTTAATAAAGATGGGAAAAAGACTTATGGTGATGAGCAAGAGGAATTGAAAAGGGATTTTCTGAGAGCAGTAGAAAAGGAGGGTTTGGAGGATGGCGAAGAAGAGTTTTTCACTGTAAAGGAGAAGGTGGGTGAGGAGGATAAAGTAGATAGTGATGACAAGGAACTTGAGGAGAAGCTGGATGAATATTTCGGCGGAGATGTAGAATCAAATGAAAATTCCAAGTTTCTAAGAAGCTATTTCATGAACAAACTGTGGATTGACAAGAGTGGGAAGGATTTGGATGTTGGAGAGGACGAATTGCAAGAGATTTCCGAGGATGAGATGGAGCTAGAAAGACAGGAAGAATATGAGTATAGATTTCAGGAAAATCCGGGAGATAGGGTTTTGGGTCATGCTCGAAAGGTGGAGGGATCAGTGAGGAAGAAGACAAATACAAGGAAAGAGCAGAGAAAGAGCAAGGAGGAGCGAATGGCTATAGCACAAAAGGAGAGGGAGGAGGAGTTAAAGCATTTAAAGAATTTGAAGAAACAGGAGATACAGGAGAAGGTTAAAAAGATAATGGAGACTGCAGGGATCAATGATGATGATATTATCCCATTGTCTATGGCAGAAATTGAAGAGGAATTTAACCCAGAGGAGTATGATAGAATGATGAAGAAGGCATTTGATGATAAATATTATAATGCAGACGATGCTGACCCTGACTTTTGTAGTGACGACGATGACATTGAGAAGCCAGATTTTGAAGCGGAGGATGAATTACTTGGGCTTCCTAAAGGCTGGGATGCATGCGGATCTAATGGTGGTTTTTCAGCTGCAAGGGAAAAAGCATTGAAAGAAAATATTGAGAATAGTAGTGATGATGATCCAGAAGGAGATGAGGAAGAAGGAGGAGATGAAGACACGATTCCCGAGGTAGGTAGTAGGAAGAGGAAGCGCAAAACAGCACTTTTGGAGAAAGCAAGACAGGCAATGATGGATGAGTACTATAAACTAGATTACGAGGACACCATAGGGGACTTGAAGACAAGATTTAAGTATGCCAAAACAAAGCCAAATAGATTTGGCATGAGTGCCTCGGAGATACTATTGATGGATGACAAGGAATTGAGTCAATATGTTTCCTTGAAAAAGCTTGCTCCTTACCGGGACGAAGAATGGAAATTAAGCAAACAAAAAAGATATATGCTGAAGATGAGGGCTAAGGAGCTACATCGTGCGGCAAGTTTGGATAAGAAGAGGAAGAAGTCGAAGGTTGATTCTGGCAAGAAAACTTCATCAAAAAGTGTTGTGGAGAAAGAAAAAGCAAGCCCGGAAGAATCAAATATTAATACGGATAATATATCAAGGAAAGCCAAGAGAAGGCGACAAATGGCTAATTTGAAGTTATCACAATTTAGGCTTAAGGCATATGGGAAGATACCCACAAAATCCAAGCATGGAGGAAAGCACTGAAAGTTGTCAATTATTTTTGCAGGTAATTAGTTAAACGTGAGATGAAACATTTTCTTCAAAATTTTGTGTGCTTTAATGAAACATTTTCTTTCTGCTGAACAAGGAGATTTATTTTAAACATTATATTCAGTAACAGTTGAAGTGATATCGTATCAGTTTTTTTTTGTTTTATATTTGAAAAAGATTTGTCTCCCCTCCCCAACCTCGTCCGCATGTAACATTTGGGTGTTTTGCAGAAGGTACCAACTAACCGAGCAACTTACGATATAGAAGATAATTGGAGCTTAATATTGCAAAATACTGTGTGGTGGATCTGTTGGCCAAAGTGTTTTTGTGGAGAGAAGTTTTGCTACTTTATGTTTTCTCTGAATGATTAGAATCTACGGAATTTGTCAGTGTACACAAACTGTCAATTGGACCAGCAATTCGTTTTGACCAAATTTGGTGATCGTTTTTGTGTTTTTTTTTTAATATAGAATTGATAATTTCTGCTTTAAGATTTGCTTATCTTGTAGATTGATAAATCAAGTTGAACTGTTTCTACAACTTAATTGAGCCCAATTGGACTTATTGTCAAATACTAGGTATAGGATAACATGAGTTTTATGTATACGACCAACGTATTAATTTAATGATCATGGGGCTCGTCCATGCCAGAGTAATAATGACGAAAAGCGCACGAAAAGTCTTTGGCTTCATGGCCATCGCTGCAGAGCTCAGTATATCTGTACAAAACAAAGTTCATTAGTAAACAAACTGCGTATACTTCCCCTTTGTTTTTTTTAAAGAAGTCAAAGCTATTAATTGTCCATATAGGAAATTATATATTGCCAAAGTAGTTAATCTGCCAAATCAAAATTATATTACACTTCGACACCAGTATAATGTGTGTGATTTTTTTTTTGTAGTGGTAATGTGTTTTAAAAGCTAACCCTTCTCAGTATTTGAAATTAATGAATTGAATTTCTTGGATAATCATTTGCCATATTTGGTATTACTTTGTAGCAATGGAAATGGCATCTCATGCATAACGCGAAAGTGGTAGCTCAATCTCAACTAGTATATAAAGTATAAAGCACATTGGATATATCTTTCCATTCATTCCTGATAAACTATTGAATTATGAGGACCAAACATTTATGATTTTGGGAAAGAAAATACAAACAGAATCTCGTGTAACATTTTTGTGATTAATTATTTACCAGCAAAATAGTTAAGAAAAATGCACAATGATTAAGAATGACAAAACAAACAGGGTTCAGACTGACTGTCATTTTCAACCTGTCAATACCTTGCTTAATCTCATCAACTTGACAGACCATTTGACCCGTCCTAATTATATGGGTCAGCGACGAGACCAGTTAAAAAGAATATAGGTTGGCTCGTTTTTTCATCCTAACATTGATAGCGCCATGTTTGTAAATGACCTTCATATTCAACATAAATTGATTTATGTATATAAAAAACAGAAGTTGATTTATCAAGTTGGTAGTTTGCATAATTTGTTTTTCTTTTGTAACACTGCTTCACCTTAATGCTTAACCAACACATTCATATTATAATAGTTTTAAGGTCCAGAACCACAACATTTTTCACCAATGGATTTAACAGCAAGAGTTGTATATGACGTGCCAAGGTTATGCAAGAAGAGGGACTTACATCTTTTGCGCTTGTGATGTTAGTGGGAATTTACAGCCAGCCAGCTTAGCTGATTCTACAGCTAGGTTCAAGTCTTTAGCCTGGGGCACAGATACAATTAATTTGACTTAAATTTAAGAATCTAAAATTCCCACTTAAGCAAACACACATACAATTGTTTATAAAACATGAAGTAAATAAATAATAAAATTGATCACAAAAAAGAATCACAATAGACTTCACATTCAATGTAGAAACATGTTCTTTTTATAAAATTCTTTACACTTTATTTAGCAAGCTATACATATTTTTGTATATGGAATCCAACATCAGGTTTCACTTAACAAAAAGGTAAGAAAGGCTCCGAGAAATGTATAGCTAGGAACAAAGTGAAAATAGTAAAGGAGAAGAGAAGCAGCATAAGTCAAACATCATTAATATAGGACATGCAAAAGCTCTAAAAAAGAAATTTGTGTAATAAATAAAAAATATCTGGCAATTCCTAGGAATTAGCCCAATAAAACAGAGTCGAACATTGGGTTTTGTAATAAACTAAGTCTTCCAAAAGGCATTTGATTCAGGTAATTTTATCAGTTTCACTTGGCATTGTTCTTGGTCTTACAATCTAAAGGCATCTACCAAGTTCATAATTTTTTTTTTTTCTGTTTTTCAGGACAGAAAATCGCAAATTCTTAGTTGCTGATTAATAATTTACGGTGTATTGTGTGGCTAAAGGGAGCATATAATTTTCAGAAAAGAGCAAACCCCAAGGTAGAAGGATTTTTCAGAGAGAAAATAAAAGCTGGGTTAATTATGTCAATAAGTGGTTATTCATTAACCACTCATCATTTGAATATCATCGACTAATTGAGTACTTAGTTATTCTAAAATAAAAATAGTTTTAATAAGAATTTTTTTGTAATTCTCCCAAATAAATTTTAGTATCAATAAAACTAATCATTCTTATTCTTATTATTGTGTGTCCTTGCTCTGGTATCCCTACACCCTTAGCTGTGAGACTAATCCAGTTTGGATTAAGTTTGTCCCTCCTAGCAATGCATTTTGCAAGCTTGTACTGTTGAAATCAAAGATTGTTAGTAGGTCCAAATTATCGCACAGTAATGACTATTCATACTAGATTTCCAAATGGTACAATTACCGAAATTAAACATGTGCAAGTTGAGTTAAACCTCAGCTACTTACCATAAGCTTGGATGCAAACCCTCCTATATAATCCCTTGACGAGGGCACCCCTTCCATCAGCCCAGGAACTGGGTTGTAAGCATCACTGTAATCCATGCAACTACAACCTATTAATTTGATATTCTAAAAACCAAAACTATAACCTTCTAAAAAATTCCTTAAAGGTTGTGAACTAATCTATATATGAACATTTATAGGTGAAAAAGGAAGCATATTTTTGTTTTCAGGAGAAAACTACAAGTAAAGGGTCTCAATACAACAAACATATACGAGGGTTGTCGTTTTCTAGGAAAAAAAATACTAAGAGCAGGTTTGGAATATGTCACTTGCAGTGAAGCTAAGTAAAGGCAACTAGTTTGTGTCTCAGACAATGTACTTCAACATTATGGCCTTTTGATTTCACGGTACTTTCATTTGTATTAGGGGAAACTATACTCCTACAGTTCTACTTCTTACCGATTCCTTTATATCTACAATATGACAATTACTAATTCTAAAGCCTCTAAGAATCTTTGCTACCATATATTGTTAATGATGGTGATGAAACCCATATAGTTTAACAGATAATTGTCTCAACAAGTGAGAAAAAAAGAGCCACATACCTACTCCAACAGCGAGCACTAGAGCAGTTAAATATATTTGTCAAAGTGCTAGCAGAAACACCTAGAGATTGGCCTAGAGCAAGAGCTTCTGATATTCCCAGCATGCTCACAGCCAAAGCCAAATTATTGCAGATTTTTGCCGCCTAATAACAACCCAGGTTTAATATGTGACTCACAGTTAAACAGGCAATCATTAGTACCAATATGTAATGTGTAACTTACAGAACCACTTCCTGCTCCACCACAATATATTGCACTTTTACCCATTGAAAATAGTACGGGTTTCGCAGCAAGAAATGCTTCCTCAGAGCCACCAACCTGGGAAGTTCCATTACATGTTCATTACTCAATGTATTGCCAAAAATTTACAACTTTTCTACAACTGTTTTAGCACTGTTACCTCATTCCCATGTGCTGTTCATAACACAGAAACCTTTTTCAATTTAGACAATAAACTTTAATGCATCATAAATAATATCGTGGCATGATTATAATCAAAATTTAACATCAAACTGAGAAATAACATACTAAACTTCAGTGAACTTCTAGTTTGGTCATCATAAATTACTTTTTTGACACCATCATAGTCCAACAGATTGAGACCACACTTAATCATTTAAGGTCTAATTTAATGTCCCTAATTTTTCAAACACCAAATTGGGAGTCTACTCTAAAAATAAACATCCTTAATGGGAATTGGAAAAATTAGTGATACAATGTTTTTTTGGTTTCTAGGATCGAACACATGGCCATTGAGCTACAGCTATTGCTAAAATTATATTGTAGTTTTATGTAGATTTTCAGCATGTTAGAACAAAACAGTAACAATACCATAAAAGTAAGCGTCCCAGCTTCAGCTGCAGTTACACTTCCGGATACAGGAGCATCTAACTTGAAAGGTCTTTCCCAATCACCTACACAATATATAACCATTGAGTACCACAACATTAGAGGAGTAAATTGTTCAACCTACTAATTACTTGAAATTGATAGACAAGGAGGATGTTATGACAGCCTCTCTATAAATCATAATAAGAATATAACAAGACAATTTATGCTATAGAAGACTTTATTGAACACCTATGCATTTTCATTTAAGACCCATCTTCAAATGAATACAGATTTGAATCTATTTGCGAAGTAATGTCTAATGTGCTCATGCTAAAATAGACACAACAGAAAGTAGTGGGCAATTTTCAGATTAGAATCAGTTAGGTTCTAGTGTTCTACACTTATTTTACACATGCCTAAACTGCAGACCTATTGTTAACTTCAAAATCAATTAAAAAGTTGAAGGAACATGATGCAATGCAATGACCGAAATTACCTCTTGCGTAATTTAACGAAAAATTAGACCCATTCTTATGAGAAAGACACGTGAAACTAATAGGGATAACATTAGAAACATTTGCCACATGTGATTGACAAAAGAAACAAACTGAGGTAACAATTGTTAAGAGCTTCAGAAAATAAATTAAAGGATCTTTATAAAATATTTGAATGGCAAGATATATAAATTGCAGAAACCACAGCTTTGTGATTTTAACTATAGACATGATACACTGGGTTTGTGTGCGGGACCAAAATGAACACACACATTATGAGACAAGCGTTAAACATATTCCATGAAGAGGATAAAAGTTCCACTCAAGTTTTATACAAATATCAAACTTTTGTGAATTGGATAGCATAGCCAAAGCATACGCAAGTGAAAGATATTTTCATAAAATGGTCCAGGATTTCCGTTAGCAACAAATAAGTTATGAATGAATATGATAAAATTAATTCTATGGTGCTAAAAGGACTAAGAAATTCATAGATGGAAATTCAAGTTACAATACTTGGTTGACATTTCACTTTATGTTACCTTTCTTTTCTTTTAGAATATAATTAGAAACTGTAGTGGAAAGGTTTCTTGATGTTTCTGGATCAATAGTGGATGAATCTAACAACAACCATGGCCTTAGGAGTTTTCCACCATGAAGCAAACCATTTGGTCCAGTGTAAACATCAATCACCTACTTAAATTAAATAAGAATGTTATTTTGGTATCAGAACAAAGTCATATAATAATACTGGGAGCATTAAGTCGGTTCATTCAAACCTGAAATATGCTAAATGAAATATTCAGGTACCCACCTTAGAAAACTGCTCTGCTAAATAACAGTTTACAGTTCAAGGCAGTCTGCTTTAAGTATAGATGCCACCATTTATATAAAGCTAAAGCTAAATGGCAGAGACGATAAAATCAGACTATACAATAATTTGACATAAGGCTTGACTATTAATAAGTTCATTTCTATGTCTCCAAATATATATTACAAATCCTATGTTAGTTAAGTTAATGTGCTACACTAGGTTAAATAGGGAAGAATTGATGAAAAAAAGAGACAATATTAGGTTTCATCATGTTACAAAATCAGAAGCCTTCACTCTTTTGTATATATGACACAAATACAGGTTACATCAAACATTTTTAAATTTCTGACAATCTTATCATCTGAGCCAGTTGACTAAAGATTGAAATCATAATTCAAACAATAAGTTGTTGTAGAATTATATAAGAAATTGAAGCCATGAAAGATGTAATGCATTCACATGTAAGGGAAGGGAATGCCTTTTAAAACTAATGACCATACTCACATGGGCAGAAGTAGGTAACATTGTGATTACAACATCACTTGCTTCTGAAACTTCATAAGGTGTTTTCTTTGTGGGGATTCCCATCTGAGAGAACATCTCGAGAACATCAGAGTTTCTGCCAATTTCAACAAATTCAATTAACAACACCACAGGCATTCCGCTCAAATAAGTCAAAATTGAAACAACTGAAGGGTGGGATGGAGGCCCAAATAAAAGAAGATTAAGCAGCTTAACGATTTCATAAGATGATCTTAGAATATTAGAATGTATTATCAATTTATATTTTCAATTTCCCTAAAGCCAGATAATGACACTTGTGGGTCATTTTTCAGTTGTTGACATCTTTTAGATTATAAAAGTGTATTCCTCATATACCATCAATTAAGAATATTAATCTTCAACATTTTTCTTCTCAATAGTTCTTTAATGGTAGATAGTTTAGTTTTACAGTAGTGTAGTTTCAGCTTCCTAACAACAACCCAATTAGATCAACAGTGCCGTTAACTAAGACTCCCTATATGAATCATGCTCTCAAATCCATGCCCCAAATATCTATATTTTATGAATTGCCCCTACAAATGAAATGAGAAAATATAGTACTCTCTGAGGGAAAATTTAAGAACAAAGGCCTGATAAGATCAGGAAATGCTTAAAACATTACAGGTCATGAACTGTAAGACTGAATCCAGCTTTGATCAGATTATTGGCCATTCGGGACCCCATATTTCCAAGCCCAATGAATCCAATACTCTGCAGGGCATGAGCGAGGAGAACGTGAAAATTTACACAACATGCATCAACTTAACAAGTAACATGTCAAACAAAGCGTACACACTCATCATGCCACACATTCCAGTGTTTTACATACTCATTTTCAGCTTAGAAAGGCAAAAATTAATGATAAAATCAGAGAGATACCTGCAAGTGAGGAGGGGGAGCCTGTGCCGTAGAGAAAGTGCGTATTGAAGAACATTTTGAAAGAGAAAGCAAAGATTTCAACCTGCAAATCGCCATAGATACCCTTTCTATCTGTTCTTTTGTTAGTTCAGTGTCCTATTATATTATAACACCTTTTTTTGGTTGCAAAATCGAATGAGACACTTCCCAATGGAACAAACTAACCACATGCTTCATTATATATAATAAGGTTGATAAGTACGACGCAAACTTCAGTGTCAGCATGAATTTGTTGAGATTGACATTTCAATTTTGTGTCAATTTCTACGTTTAAGATTAAATCCTGCACAAATTAATAAAGACAACTACGAGAAAAACACTTTTTTTATTATTAATAAAAATTTAAGTGATATGAGATAAAATTCAGATTAGGATATGCAAAACTTAAAAAAATTATCCGATACAAAGTTATATAGTATTACTTAATATTTTTTATCATTATTAATAATATCCTTCTATTTACAATTACACTTTATTAGAATTGAAGACAAGTTTTAAACGGATAAAAAATTTATAATATTTACGGATATCCAATTTGACATAAGATTAAATTTATGTTTCTAGTCCCTTTTATAAGAAACAAATGATCATTTAATACTATTATTTTATTTATATAAAAAATTTATAGATAATATTTTAAATACACTCTTTACAAAATTTTATGAATTTTTAAACTTATTTAATAATTTGTTATAATTTTATAACCTTAATTAATTTTAATATTAATAGAAAAAAAAGATAAACAAAAGTTATGGATAAGTATGAATCAGTCTCTGAATATTGACGCCGCATGACGACACGCACGTCAACCTTTTAGATCATGATATGATAATCTTCTTTATTTTCTAATTCTTAATTCTTTTATTTATTCTTTAAAAGTGGATCCACGTGGAAATAATTAAAATATTAATGCTCTAAAATCATAAGAGAAAATTAAAAATAATTACCTAAAAATTGCAAAAGAATATAATTTTTTGTCGTTAATAATTGTTACATGACATATTGACATTTATGTAAGCATTCAGATAATTAAGCAGTGTTAATTAAAATTATCAGGTTAATTCCTAATTTTATTAATTTAATATCGATATAATCCGAAAATTTACTTACTTTTTATCATTTAGTTTGCAAAATTATATTAATAAAAGAAAACCAGTCCTCAAGTTGTGATTTGCAAAATTAGTGTTGAGGATGATGCACTCCACATGTATCACAAAATGCTACAACATTTGTTTGATGTAATTATATTGCCCACAAATAAACTCAACCAATACTAAAATGTTTTTATTTTATCAAATATGTTTTTAATTTTTATATTTTCTCTCTCTTTGGTTTCATGTTTTGAAATTAATTAATTTAGTCGTTTTATTTTTTTAATTAATTAAATTTTTTTATTATAAATCCTTAATATAATTTATATTTAAATCATGAATTTTAATTGTGATCTGATCTATATATTAAGTTGTGTAATTTTTAATTATATACAAATCGTTATTTATCTGTTATCTGTTATACTATACTCAAACCAAAATACTAGTTTTTTCTATTCTTATACCTCTACTCTACTCATGAAGGTATATGTATAATTTACATATTAGGTATAACCTCTTCTTCTACACAATTAGTATTTTTTCTAAAAAATTTGACCCATAATATTGAACACTCTCCCATTTACTATTTTTTAACCATTCAAAGAACTCAAATTTGAAAATTCATGTTTGGTTCTATTAAATTTTTTGAAACTGTGATAGTTTTACGTTTGAGTGCTAAATACACAACATTTAGATATTGATGGATAACTTTTCTATTCATAGTGGTTTTTTTTCCCCTTAATTCGAGTAATTATCTCGCGTAAAAAATATTCGGACAAAAGTTAATCTATCATAGATAAATAAATGATATATGGTGATGTCTTGTTCAGAAAATTTAACAAACATATAAAGGATTAGAAAAGTCCATAGTCAAGACGATCACATAAAATATTTGTCATTCAAGATTCAAAACAAAAAAATTAAATAAAGAAAGTGACACAAATGAAAAATCGAGTAAAAATCAAAGAACTACATGATTAGGTCAACTCTGCCCAAATTTCCTTGCAAGTGACAAATGGATTTCTGTATTCATCGACATTCATTTGTGTATAATTTAAAAAATAAAAAATAACAAATTGCTTATTCACTGAAATTTTAGTTCGTTGCAAGCAAACAATATGCAGAATAACTAAAAAAATATTCAAAATATTATAAAAAAAGGATTAAAAATACGCAAGAAAGTGAATCTGGATTTGTTCTTGATTTGAATCATTACTATGCTAAAGATGTTGGATGGCTACTTTTTGAAAAAAAAAAAAATTGTTCAAAATGTCAAAGCCTTTTTCCTTTCTCTTGCTTTATTGGTAAATTTGCAGTCCTCATTCCGATGTATTATTTAACTTTTTGTTCTAAAATTTATTAAAAGCATTCAAACATAAACTCTTTAAATTCATTATCCATGCTTTTGGCAAACGTCATGGCTTAGAGCAAGTCTGAAGCACAACACTCCACCTATTGATATATAAATCTTTGTTCAAGTTAGCAATTGAACCACTGTAGCTGAATAATCATTTCCTAGTTACTCCTCTCTCTTGTCAAACATATTACCTAATTGCTTGAGGTATGTTCCTTCATCTTCCACTGCCACTACCTTAATAATCATCTGTCATTAAAAGTTCTCATAAAACTATCAAAGCTAGATAACATGGTTTGCTTTTGTTTGTTCATTAATTCTGTCTTATTATTATCATAATTATTTTGTTCTAAGCTTAATACAAAACATACTGGCATGCATGATTTTTGTTTTAGTTTTCTACTTTTGTTAGTGGCTTGCTGAATTTACTTATAGATATGTATAGCTGATAAAGATTGTGCATATCTAACAGATATTCAACATGAGATTTGTATCTCAAGATTGGGTGGTTTCATGGGCACTTTTACTTCTGGTGTCTTGCACAACATACTTATCAACTGCTCTGGGGGAACCTGAGAACAACATAAAAACATCTGTTTTTCTATCACCTAAGTTTGAGCTAGGTCCAGGATCTGTAGCAAACAAATTTTGTTCTGATGTTGACTTTCCTAGAGGCCATATTGCAGTCAAGAGTTTCAATGCTGAAGTGGTTGATGAGGCAGGGAAATCAGTATCTCTCCAAGAAACATATCTCCACCATTGGATTGTAGTAAAATACTACCAACCTAAAAATGTGTCACACAATAATAACCAAACAGATATTATTGAGGTGAGAAACAGTGGCTTATGCCAGGAAGATATTCTTGGCCAGTATTTTGGGCTTGGATCTGAAACAAGAGGAACTGCCACTGATATTCCAGACCCTTTTGGGATAGAAATTGGAAACCCTTCAGAAATTCCATATGGTTATGAGGAGAAGTGGTTGATCAATGTGCATGCCATTGACACAAGGGGTGTGGAAGATAAAATGGGGTGCGATGAGTGCAGGTGTGACCTATATAATGTTACAAAGGATGAGAATGGAAAGCCTTTGAGTCCATATTACAAAGGAGGTTTGGATTGTTGCCCTGATAATTCTCAGTGCAGGTTGGAGAAAGGTTTCAAGGGTCCAAAGAGAAACCTATATCTGAGATACACAATGAAGTGGATCAACTGGGATAACTATGTGGTGCCCCTTAAGATTTATGTACTTGATGTGACTGATGTTTTGAATGTGTCCAAAGGAATGAGTCAAAACCACACTTGCAAGGTAAGTGAATTAATTCTCTAGAAACATGTAACAAAGGATTACTTTACTCTGCAAAAGGTTTTTTAGTTTAAAGGTAACCTGTAATTATAGTTAACTTTCAAGGTCTTCTTAAAAAAAGTTATTCTTATATGCTTTTTTTAGGAATATAAAATCATGGGTAAGGGAATGGACCAAGAAATTTTAAAAGTATACTAATTCAAAGGTGAAATAATATATGATTCTTGGAGGGTTTCTCCTTAGAAAATTTTCCCAATCCTCTTAAATTATGTACTCTTTTTTGTTTTTACGAAATGAAATTAGGACACTTGACCCCTTATATAGTAATATTTTTCTTATTTTAGTTTTTAAGGTAAGAGAAAATTGTCACATTAAAAGCCTTAAAAAAAATACCATAAGAACTCTATCAAACGTAATTAGTATGGTAAAATAAAATAATAGATCAAGGCATGATACAACACGATTAAGATAAAAAATAATTTTATTTTGTAGTTGGTGTGTGACACATAGAATAACAAATTAAATAATGATTTGATAGAATATAAATTATATAATTTCTCACTCAAATTATTTTTTTTTAATATTGATTTTTAATTTATATATATATATATATATTTGAAATTATGAAAATTATAATTATAAATAAATTGTAAAAAAATATTTTTTATTCATATAATTAACTTTTATATTATAAAAAATATATAAGATTTTTAAATTATAATTGAGATTTTAAAAAAATATTTAAATAAAAAAATAATTTAATATTTTAATAAATAATATAACTAATTTTTATTCGTTGGAAGAATTGAAAATACAAATACATATAAAATAATATGTTTATAAAATGATAAAGTATATTATTATATAAATTAATATTAAAAATTATATTTGTTTAAATATTTTATTTTCTTAAAATTATAAACAAATTATATAAATTTTTTAGAATTAATATTATAATTAAATTTTTTAAAGAATATATAAATAATAAAAATATATTCTTTAATATTTTAGTTATAATTATAACTTAAATTTGTATTTCAAAATTATATTTATATATAGAGAGAAATAGACAAAGAAAGTTGACTATATCATGTTGAACCACCTTTCTTAAATAATAATGAGTTATAAAATATGATAAACACCATATTGCTATGGGATAATTATTCTATCTTTTCATATATGCTCACAACTATAAAAATATAGAAAATATGGTCCTAAAGGAGGAGGTATAGAATATTACAGTCACTTGTATATGTCTCACTACCAGTTTAATCCAAAAAATGTATATGATTCTAGTTCAAGTATGATTTTATTATATGTCAGTAACAATAGATTTATATATTTGCTTCAGATTGAGTATCAGGTTGAACCTTGCAGCAAAGGCTACAATAGTAGTGCTTGCATTGATGTAAGGAAAACAAGCCTCCCAATACAAACTGGTGGTTATGTCATCTATGGTGTTGGTCATCAACACGCAGGTGCAATTGGTTCAAGTCTATACTTACAGGTCAACATTATTGCTATCTAAAAGCTCTTTTTTTTCAATCTTTTTATTGCTGTAATACTTCTTTTGCTTCTCCCAATACACTCTTCCCACATTCACCTTAAAATGTAGAAGGAAGAAAATCTGCCATATAGTTGTTGGGAATATGATATCAGTGCTTCTTTTTCTATTTTCTAAACTGATATTATAACTTGATATGTAAGATATTAACTTTTAAATTTTGCTGTGAAAAAAATTCAGGATGGAGGAGTTATTTGTTCTTCAATACCAAAATATGGAAATGGAAATGAAGCAGGAAATGAGAAGGGGTATGTTGTAGGAATGTCCACTTGTTACCCTAAACCAGGTACTGTCAAAATAAAAGATGGTGAAACCCTAACTCTAGAGGTTAGCTACAGCAACAGCGAATTGCACACTGGAGTGATGGGGCTTTTCTACATGTTGGTGGCAGAACAACTTCCACATCAGCACCACCTTTGAAATTTGTGTGTCCTACAGATATCAATGACATCATATTGGAAGTGGATCCAAGACTCTATTCTATGATATCTATATGAATAAATGCATTCATTATCGTATAAAATAAAGCCAGCACTGCGAAATGTAATATAATCTGTATACATTTTTAGAAAACCATGTCAACATTCTTCTTACGAAGAATAAGAATATATATATATATATATATATATATATATATATATATATATATATATACTCAGCTGGTTCTTTTGTAACATGATTCGTCTGTTGATTTTACTTTGTAAATTATATATATATATATATATATATATGATGAACCTTTGGTTTAGGTATCTGTAAATCTTTCATTTCTTTATGAATTTAAAAAAATTATTTTTATTTTAATATTTATTTTAATGCAGACAAAATAACATTTAAGATAGGAATAAAAAAATAAAAAATATGACAGTACTGCAAATAGTATTACATTATAACAAGTGACATATAATAATAAAGCATAAAAAATAATTTTATAATTATATTAAAATTTAAAAGAAATTAGTAATTTATTTATTTTATGAAAAATGAATTTTATTATATATATATATATATATATATATATATATATATATTTTCAAACCATCCCTAAAAGTAATAATTAATTACAGTGTTTAAATCATATGAGAACTACCATTATTTGATGGCTGAATTTTTGTAAACTTGATCAAATCATCTAATGAAAAACAAACTTAGGAACCATATCTGATGACAGACTCTATCCACATTTTAATAAGTTGTGAGAAATGCATTTTTCATTTTACTTAAAATAGGATACAAATATGTGATAAATGGACACTATTTATCCACACTCATGCAAATTATGCACAATTGTATAAAACTAGACAAAATGAGCTCGTTGAATAATTCTTATAGGAGTTAACTAAGATTAGCAAGTCTTACAACCTACAATGACTGTGAGCACACACTACCACAACTTTTCAAACTTGTTTACTCAACCGTTCTTCTTCCTTCAAGGATTTCAAAAGTTCCTTGCAGACTATCTTCTTGGCCGTGTCCTTAAGAGCAGAACCGTGATACTCATACGGGTGAATGACCCCATCAGCTTCTACCTCCATTCTGTAATTAGTCACACCATCTTTGCGAGACATCTCATCTAGAATAATTCTATAGTTTCTTTTCTGGCACACTTCATAAAACTCTCTGATGGGATGGAGCTTCAATGTTTCAGGTGTTACAAGGGGTTCCAAAAGTGGCCTGATGCTTTGCCACACAACCTCCTTATCATATCCTGAATCAACAAGAATCGCTCCAGCTAGAGACTCTAAAATGTCTCCAAGTACCTACAAAACCATTAGAAGAATCTCATGACTTTTTGCAATGATTAAACACAAATTGTAACTGATTATCTAAGTCAATGAAATGTGTTGTTAAAACTCACAAAGTATATACAAAGATCACATCTATAAATTATGCGAAGAATTTAAATGACCCTAATGACGAGAACAAAGCAGTAACATGTTAAAACATGAATCATGTCAGACAAATAATGTTTCCAACCTTTAACATTAGAGATGCACAAGAATTTGGTTAAATTTACCAAAAATCTTTTAATTTATTAGTATAGTAATTAATTTTCTCTTGACATTCCATAGGTTTTGGAAACAAGGAAATGGGTCATGACATGGAGTGAACTAATTTATCCTTCATATAAAGAAGGTACTCCAAAATTGCAACAAAAACAGAATTGAAAATCAGAACAGTGCTGCCCCTAAAACTAAAAGAAAAATAGTTAATGACACCAATAGATTTTTAAGCAACAACTTAAGAATGGGAAAGTCTGATGCGTTTAGTTACCCATTTATCCAACTTCCTCCCCGACCACCTCTCCAACCATGATTGTTTATTACGCATTCATAACAGTTTTTGTAGAACAATTCATATGAAATAATATTGCTAATAGAAAACCCATAATGATGGGATATTTATTTTGGTAGTTCAACATTCTCAAGGATCCTCTGAAGTAAACTTGACTATAAAGAGCAGAAGTAAGCATATCCACCCTGAAATTTATAGAAAAGATACACCCTTAATTATATATACAGTCAAGTTCACTTTCAGGAAGCCTATTTGAACACCTCTGACAGTAATAATATATGTTAGCATAAACTCAATGCTTAGAATATAATAACCAAGTGGACCTATAAACCAAATCTTAACAACTAACCTTAGGGAGTGATGTCTCTGACTCGTATCCAAAAGTTGATGCCCAAGGCAACTTCTCAAAATTGTCTAGTGTAACAGCAATATGCATATGCAGCTCTTGTGAGGCATGGAGTACATGTTTGTGCAATCCATGCTTAATGGTAGACCATGCATAACAATCATTATTTACAGAAGCAGATCTCATGTCAGTTAACTGACCAGGGGACATGCCAGGATATTTATTGTACAAATGCCAAGTTATCAAATAATCCAGTACTGAATCGCCTAGAAATTCTAGTCGCTGCAAGGAAAGGAGTATATCATTCACAAATAGAGATGAAAGAATAACACATAACAAGAATAAGAGGAAACATGATTGATCATGAAGAATGCGTACAATTACTATTTATGAGGTCCCACCTAGACTTAAAAAAGATAGGCTAGTCACATGGAATTGATGAAAGTTCATTCATACATAATATATACATGCTAATGTCACTGTCTTGTTTCCATATAATGAATTATAACCAGAAAGTACCTGATAACATCTAGGAACTTCAGGCAGCATGTAGGAACCATGAGTTAGAGCTTCCACTAAAAGAGAACGGTCACCAAATGAGTACTTTAGTTGAGATTCTAGAAATCTCACATTCACCAGTTTCTCTGGTTGAATATCAAAGTGCCTCTCATAGGATATTTTATCAAAACTCACTTTAATACCAATCCACTCCATAAACAGCAATGCAGCTTTTTCACCACTAGTGCTGAGGAAGGCACCAATTAGGGCCTCGACAACATCAGCAACGATCTTCCGTTTTAATTTTCTTTTTCCATGAACATAAAATTTTTTCCCCCTGGTAACCAACTCTGTGGATTTAAAACTTTCAGATTTATCACCAGGAATAATCCAGGCATTAGGATCAAAAGGCTCATTTCGTATGAAGCCCTGTAAATCAAAAGAATGAAGAATTCATAATTCTGAAGTTTCAAGATGATAATGCAATCCTCATGATGTAATGCAGAATTCTAAAACCACACAAATTCATCTGAGAATGGATCAAGCAATAGGTAAGTAATATAATAAATATTATAAACTCCTCATGCCCCAAGCATTACAAATTAGAGCATATTACTTGCAGTAAATATGTAAAGTTTCAATTTGATCTTTGATAAGAACCCAAGAAATAGTTCTGAAAATCAAGTTCTATTCCACTATGATGAGCTCAGCTCTTAGGGGGGGAAAATTCACACCAGTCCAGAGCTTAGCTCTCTGTACAAACTCTCAACAATTTTCTGCTTACTCTCTGTACTAAACTCTTCCTAAAAAACCATAGCATTTCCAACTGCTTGCTCAGCGTCCTCAGTGAGCAGCTCGCTACTCTCCTTTCTTTTTCAGTAGACAATCAGGTCTTCTCTTTTCAAAGAGTAAATAAAATACAAAACTGACAGAAACTGGATCAGAATTACAGAAAGAAACTTGTTTAACTTGCAGAACTTTGAGGGTCTGCATCTCCCAATGCCCAAAGGTCACAATACTCTAACAAATGATAAGATGATCTCTCCCTTCCGTTCCTCATTTAATTGCCAAAAAGCTTTATTTCTCTAATCATCACAGCCCCCAACTAACTCCCTCTCTAATCATTCTACTGACTATGGGGGATTACATATAAAAAACTTGTACAAACATGGCAATCACCCAAACAATCACAATTATAATCTTCTATCAAACTTTAAGAAAAAAAACAGTAGTAACTCATTACTATTTGTCATTATATCTGGAACCAAGTTCTTTTAAATTTTGGAGAAGAGAAAATGTTCTTTTATTATTCTCAATTGATAATAAAAATACATGAGATATATAGGCAGGGATGGGTAGAAGAAAATCCTAACCATCCTTATTACAAAATAGATATATGTGATGAAAATTTGGATTCAGGGAGATAATTCTGAGGATACAAGTAACAAGGGCAGGGCAATCAATAACTGAATAATTTCCGTGCAATTGGTAGAGAGTGACGAATGAAATATTTTTTAGAGAGAGTAGATTGTTTTAAGAATGAAAACGTGTATTCCATGGAAGCACCTAGACATGCTTATAGAATCAGCTTGTTTCACATGCCAAGGAGAGAGAAAAGCCTCAAACAAATTTCCCCATTACACTGTCACATCATCAGAGATTAATAACTTACTAAAAGGGAAAACATGATATGAGAAAACTAATATTTTGTAAAAGAAATAAAGCATGCAATAAAACTAAAGCATGGCATAAAATGGTGTTGCTAACAATATAAGGAAAGGATAGATAAGAATCTTCCCTATCAGATTTAAATAATCCGATACTGATGTCAACTACCCAAATCTTCTAGAATAAAGTGGAATAATATCAAATCATATTGAGTATTCAGATTTTTATATATCAACATAAATCTCCAAGAATCCTTATTTGAAATTCAAATTTAAAATAGAAGTACATTTATCAACACTTCTTCATGCTGATAAAAATATAGACTAGGAAACCAATCAACCATGCATTTAAAGAAATAGAATTTCTAAAGCAAAATAAAGACAAAAACATACAATAAAATCTCAAGTATAAATATGAAAAATGCTGAAAGACAGAATTCATAAAAAATGCAGAGCATAAAAAATGGAATAGAAATATCAGAGAGAGTACCGGAAGTCCAGAACTGCACCCTAACTTACAGAGAGCAGCATTAGATATGATTTTTTCCCTCTTAGCACTAAGGAGACCTTCATGATGATTTTGATAGGTTTTAAACAGCTGTTGACTGGCAGCATATTTCAAAAAAGAATCACCAAGAGTCTCTAGAGATTCATAATGAAAGGGCTCTTGGCATCTTTTCGTAGTGATTGCTTCCAACACCTACAATGCAAAATGCAAGTACCATTGGTAGTATAAATATCTTTAAAATATTTTACAACTGGGAAGAAACAAAATGAGAAACAAAATCCACACATTCAGAGAAAACTAATATAAATTAATGAAAAGATGCTAGCATAAAAAATTTTATACTGAAAGTTTAGTCTCAATCTCTTTATTGTTTATTGGCTAACTAGTTATTCAGTAAAATAATCCTTTTTTACTAATTTTTTTATCTAATGAAGGACAAATAAAAGAAAGTTGTAAAATTGCCAATTCTGGAGGAAAACATGAAAATATAATCATTTCTAGAATATAACAATGAGAAGTTGTAACACACCTTGATTGTTAGAATTTCATTCTCCGTGCAATGATCCGAATACATCTTTTTTAAGTTAAAAGCTCCTAGCAATGATTCAAGCCGATGCATGATTGACGGAATAAATGAGAACGAATAGATGATACTATCTGTTATGGGTGACATGACTATACTGCACAGTTCTGGAGGTAATTCAGCAAAGATCCCACTTGCTTCTGAAACAGAACACAAAGTTAGGATTCAGATTGGATCACATATGGGTAGTGCTTGAAGACAAGTACTGAACATAGCTGCAACCTTTTGGGTACATAATACAAGTATAACTTGCCATCATGACATTGATAACTAAATTCTCATTAATAGAAACAGTGTGACACAAATCCTTTTCATATTAAGATTATAACAAAACTGTTGTATTAATTAAAAAAGAAAAAACAAAAAAACCTTCCATGCATATATGGACAAGAAAGATAGAATATCATTGGTCCAATCTCACCATGGAGGGATTAAGTAACAAAATGAAATAAACAAATAGAAAAATCCTGTGTCAAACCTCCTTCCTTTCTTTGTTTGAGTCCGTGACAATAATTTTTAACTTGAAACTTGTGTTTTGCTTTGAGTAGTCGTTGATGTTCAAATTGCAATTGAATATCATAACTGAAAATTGGGGAAAAGAAAAGAGTAACGCACTCTGGTGGATAAAGTAACTTGAGAATAAACATCAATAACAAATAAGTGCTTACTGTTGTTCAAAGTATTTCTTGTATGTAATAACTCCACCATCCCTTAGTTTCATAGGTGAGTTTGAGTCCAATTCCATTATAGCAGTAGTGATATAGAAATAAATCTTACCATAAGGGTGGTGGGACGTACAGACCAAAGCATTCTGTAGTTTACAAGTGCAAACTAGACCACTTTTTGTACTTATGTGGGGTTGATGATACTTACACCTAATATTAGATGGATTTACAGAATTAACAATTAGCCAATCAACAGTTGAATTTGGCCGTTTACCAGTAGCTGGTAGCAGAAGATAATCAATCTCAAGATCATCTTCCAAAAAGCATTTGTCTAAACCAGTTGTGAACTTATTCATAGAATTATGTATCAGAATTCTAAGCAAAGTGACCTGGAATTTTTTGCACAAAAGAACCTGGAAAAAAAGGAACAAGCAATAACTACACCAATTTTTCTTATTACTAGCAAATATGCCAAATACAATTAAAGAACAATTAATAACATACCTGATCTGACGAAAGATTAATGGTTCCTTTGTATCTTAACTTTACCGAGACACTACCTCTGTCAAAATCCATATCAAATTGCGTGGATCCAATTTCTGGATCAAGCTCAATTCTTATGGCAAGAAAAATATCTTGCACAGATGTATTATAGCTAAAATTTTGACTGAACTCCATCAAATAACAATGGTATGTTGTGTGACTATTATTTGACACACAATTTGCCAATCCAAATGGGACATAAATTGGTTGGTTTTCATCATAAGGTTCATTCCCTGCAACAATGTGTTTGATGTGGAATTCATTCAAAATGGACAAATAAGTTTAAATAAAGGAAGTAATAGAAGGACGAGAATGAATAGGTCATGCAAATTACCAAATTCCACCACCTCTGCTTCTTCAATGACAATATCAGGAACAAGATTATCCGTTAGAGCTCCAATCTTATGAAGTTGTCTGCATGCTTCAAGGCATGCTATATTCTTTAAGAGTTTTTTATCACCTTCTACATGAATAGGCTGTAGAGGGCAGCTCTTAGGAAGATACAATGTTCCAGTCTCTTTGTCCCACCTTGGAGTTGGTTTAAAGTACCTGAGAGTTTAATCTAGATGGGATAAATGATGAAAAACAAGATAAAAACAAAACAACCAGAATAATGCAAAAGAAACATGTAAACTATAAGGGGAAAAATAAACCAACTAACCCATCTGCAGGGAGCCTTGAGCAATACAAGTGTATCAAACTAATGCTAGAACTAAGATTTGCAAAGGCATCAGTGCTTGCAACACGATAAGTTTCCTCATCAAATTGATCACCTTCTAAAAGATCACATGGAAGGGAAGAATGACGCAACGCCTCCTTCCTCATAATATCCCCACTAACAAGGTATTTCGTAAGTCGAGAACATGTAACTGAATCTCCACTGTAATTTTAGAATAAAATAAAGATTTTTAGGGAAAATTTACTTTAACTAGTAAAGTGTATGGATTTGACTCTATAATTTAGTCTCTAGCAGCTTGATAATTAGCACTTGTCTAAGTGCTAAAGTAACAATGATACAGAGAACTGCAAAAAACGACCTACCTCTTAACTATTAATATGTAATCTGAATTTTTCCTTCTGGCCCGTCCTCTGGACTGTATGAAACTACACACTGTAGGAGACGGATCAAATCTAATAACTAAATTGCATGCCTGAACATCTAAACCCTCTTCAAGAATTGATGTTGCAACAATGATGTTAACCTGTATATTAAATTTATTTGTTGATAAGACGCTGCATTTGGTTATTATAATACAGTAGATTGTTTAAGAAATCAGCATACCAATCCCATTCGAAATTCTTCCACAATTTTATTTTGTATTGTCCTAGACTGATTTTGCAATCCAAAATTGTTTCCTGCAATGAATTTAGTCTTCCAGCTATTGAGTGTTGGAAGTAAGATATTCAATAGATCCTGAAGGACAATGGCTGTAATGACCCTTTGCACAAAAATTATGCATCTTATGTCCGTCAAACCCCTGCAATTGTAGAATAAAAGTAGATCCATAAAAGAGATTAACTATAATCATCATGATGGCAAAAAAAAGATCACTGCATTCAATCAAATAACAACAATAGCATTATCCCACAGGAACTACGTACAATCAAAATGTAAACTCACTAGAATAATGAGTCTAAAAAAAATTAATAATGAATGGAGTTTAACATATTATGTCACAGTGCAAAATCTTTGTGAATAAATCAATGAGGTAAGGCCACACTAAAAATGTAGTTCAACATATTAGGTGTTGGAGACCCATATCAACAAGAAATATGGCTAACACATATATGGAGTCAACCTAGTACTAGCCCAATCATTAGTAGGGACATAATTGGGCTTAAATATGACATATTGTGACTGGTTAAGATTAGGTTAAATCCATCCAATGAACACCCCTATCAATAAAGGAGAAATATGAGAGTTCACATTATCTAACCAAAGTGACCCACCTAAAGGTAGGTATTTAATCGTCCAATAAGAAACTTAGACTGTCTAATAAGGACAAGGAGAATCTAGAGGCCAGAACATCCGTAACAATAACCAATATTACATGATTTCAGAAGCACATCAGAAATATTTAAAAAGAAACCTATTCATGATTATAACCTGTACTCAAGTAGACAGTCAATAAGACAGCAAACTTTAGAGGTCAACAGCGCCATCTCCACATCAGATTTAATATTGAGGCCAATAGACCACTGAGGATCTGAGCAAGAAGAAAACATTGTGAAAAAATTAAGGCAAGGAATGCATCAAAAGATTTTTACTTGAAATTTCAGAAGTTTTCTCAATTGTTGCAGAATCATTACCGCATGGTATGTAAGTTTTCAGTGTCTGCACACAAGCCAAAATAAAGTTTTTAACAACTCTATCCCCAGAATGTCCCCATGAAAATGATTCGAAGTCATTGGAAGATAAAGACTCTGCAGCCTGTCATATAAACAAATAATTGTCGTCAATTATATTTATGAAACCTTGAAGAATCATGAGAGTCAGAAAGTCTGTGCAGGAGAAAGGCGAGAACCTTCAAAGTCAACCAAACACCAAGCTCATCTAGGCAAAACATTAAAGCACAAAAAATCTTTGTTATTCTTTTTTGTGCAGATTCAGCAGCTGATTGAGTGAAATCTGAACTTCTTAGAGTGAATTCATGCTGAGAAACAGAATATCCATTGTTAAAAACCTCAAGAAATAATAAAGTATGACATACAGAAAGTAGCACTAAATATAAATGAAAGTGTGATTTGGATTAATAATAAATACAGAAAGATAACAAGACAGAACTTATAAAGGAGCAGACTCATAGATCCACTTTTGACACAAGGGGAATTTTTCTTTTTCTTAATTGTTTGAAGTTATATCAAAAGCTGATATCCTTAAATGTACACACCTGCTCTTTTATCATCTTGAGTTTCAATGCTAATTCTTCTAATAATGCAAATTGAACTCCATTGTCCCTATAAAACTTGAATTTTGGTGTTGATGATGGTATGAACTCTGTGAGGACAGCTTCACTTACACATGTATATACCTTCATTTCGAAATAGTTGTCAAAGAAATAATACATAGCAGGACCAAATGATTTGCACATCAACACAACGAGTATTAATAACGAGAATAAATTATTCCAACCACATTATCTCATTTCTTCAAATAAATAAAGAAATAACTTTCTAATGTAGGTATAGGTTCAAATACCTCTAAGCATGTTAATATTTTGAGTCTTGAACAATCACAACTGCTTCCTAGAAACTAAGAACTAACAGATAGAAATAACTAGAAAGCATCAACCAAGTATGATAAATTTAATCCTTTCTATACTTCCTTGCATAAAGTTTCTCACTTGGACACACAATAATAGTCTTTGTACCATAACTACATATGGTTATCTTTAATTACAAAAATACTTATTATTTATACCAAGAAGATAGTGGATAACAATCAAACAACCCAATAACATAAACAGAAAGAAGAAAGCATGAAAACAGTAGAATAGAGGGAGAAAATAAAAGGCAACCTTTGAATGCATTACAGTCATTAGTGTCCGAATATTGTCTGACCAGGATGATTCAGAATTTCCAACTGGATTAAAAAAGAAAGAGAAAAAGGGAATTCAACATTTGAGAAAGAAAAAAATCTGGCAATACAAGAAAATACAAACTTCCGCTAGGCTTGTATACCTTTCGACTTAATTGGAGAGGCAGTCATCCCAAAAATTCGAGGAAGATCAGATATACCAGAATTTAATTGATGATAAAATTCCTGCATGAAATCAAATTTTACAAAGGTAACCAAATCTCACGTCATAAAGTAAGATGGTTTCAGAAGCCATGCATTAGGTCACACCAACTTATTACATCCATGGAATTCATGTTCAACACCAAGTCCTTTTTCAAATTATCTTGGAAAATGCAGTAGTTCAGAGTCCAGGTCAATTACAGACACATTACGATTACTGCAATCTATGACAACGTATTGCAACCAATGGGATGTTTGGCAAAACACGATTATTCAATGAGTCACGGTGAAGATTATTCAAATAATAAGCCAAAAATAACATATAAGACAGCCATAAGCCACTTTCCCAGACTTAACCAAACACCAGCATAGTGCTTGATGTTCATTTCAAGGGAAGCCCATTAATAAGTTATGTAAAAACTCTTTCAAATGCCCCCAAGTCTATGAATGTCCCTAAATATCGTTTTCATTAGATAGTTTCTAGAGATGAGTGCACACCACATATATAACTGTAAGAAACCTCTAATAAGAGTTGTTTACAAAACTAATAGCTGACCCACACTGGACGGTCTTTTTTTTCTATATGAATGTCATAGAAGAAGGCAAATACTTTAATGTCTCCAATCAACCACAGCTCACACATCAACCTACCCAGTCTGTACACTAGACTGGTGGTAGAGGGCTTAGTTTCCCCCTTTGCCCGTGCACAGATCTTTGGCCCTCTTATATTACACAATAAAAAATGAACCTTAAGGACCATGACTTAAGGTTAAAGGTATATTTCAACATATTAATAAAGAATCACAGCTCAAATATCTTATCATGATCAAAATTAGTATGAAATTCAAAGACACAAACCAGTGAAGAGAAAAGATGGAGAGGATATAACACTTACAGTCATGATGCAGGCGTAAGGGTGTTTACCCCTAGCATGATGGCACTCATCCATTATTAAAACCTTAATCATATTCAGTTTGAGGAAGCTATGCCTCAAGCAATTCAGCAATATTGCAGGAGTCATGACAAACACCTATACATTCAAAATAATTACTGACATTAATTACCAATTATCCATCCACCATACAATTCAGAAGCATCATAATGAAAGTAACAAATGACGCAATGAATGTCATATTCAGTCAATTGAATAATAGACAAAAGAAAGCATTTGTCTTCTATTCCATTTTAGTCAAACATAACGATAGAAGCAAAAAACTATATTTAAGTATACTATAACCTTTAACCCAATTCATAATGTTACAACCCGGACGGTCCATTGGACAACCCACACACAATGTGTTTGATGTAATAAATAAAAATAAGTTTTGAATAAATTAAATATTAACAAAAAAACATTTATAAAATAATTATCTTATAATTGGTAATAATGCTAAATAAAATACCGCTAATATAAAATTATATATATATATATATGAACAATATATCTGAGTCAGGAATATTTTATTATATACCTTCTTTGTGAAAATTTTCCTATAATCTTTTCTTAAATACTCTTTTCTTTGTAGTGATGAGTGGTAGTTAAGAATATTCGTAGTTCTTAATCTCAAGGAGGGATTAGAATGGGATAGCCAAGAGTGACATAGTATACTCGTTGTAATTAGGAGTGACATGATGAACTTAATGTAGTGAGGAGTGACATGGTATACTCATTGTAACCAATATTAGCAGTAATTTGATAATAGTGGAACCCTTTAAGAGTTTCTTAAAGTAGAACTGGATGTAGTCCAAGAATTTGAGATGAACCAGTATAACTTGAACTTTTTTAATCTATCTTCCTCTTCTTACATTGTTGCTTATACTTTAGAATACCTACTTAATATCCACCTAAAAAAAAAGTATCTTGACTCTATTCAACCCCCTTTCTAGAGTCAACATGTTTCTTCACATACTTCACAAATAAAGAGGAAAATGCCAAAATTTGTGAATATGAAATCAATTCCAAAAGGAACAATAAAAAGAGTTTGTGGCCAGATGTCCATCAATAAAATCAATGAAGAAAATGGAGTATTTATTGTGTTCTCGTGGAAAGTGGCGTAGGGTGTCAGGAGAGATTACTTATGTAGAAATATTAAGTTCAGAAACTCAAAACAACAGACGCCCAAACAGAGGTACTCTTTAGTATACTACGATAATTATTATTTGCATGATTAGAACAGGCTTGTACAGACTTGACTTTTACAGTTTTTATTCTCTTTTAATTCCATAATAAGGTTAGATGTAGTATGATTTGTAATCATCCCTCTGTAATTATCAAATTAAAAATAAACATTCAGCCACCTTTTCAACAGATGGATTATGGTTAAGCAGAGCAAGTTCATACAGCTAACAAGGGCATCTTTCAGACCTGATAGAAGTGAAAAAACCCTCACCTCATGTTTCTCCATTTCTTGTTTCCAGGTAGCAGCATCCCAGAAGTCAACTCCCATGTCTCCCCAATACGTTCCCACTTTTAAATCGGTGTGCTTTTTCACAGTTTCAGCTTGCTAAAGTGAATGAATAGCAACAAGTTAAAAAGACAATGAATACAAAAAGCTAAGTAAAAGTACTGATCCATCACATGGCAATCAAATAACATATCTCAAATTTACAAAAGGCATAATCATCACATTAGAAAAAGTGACATACTTGAGAGACCAACACAACTTGGGGAACCAAGAACACTGCAATAGTAGGAGAAGGCTTTCTCAGATGATGAGCATAGCTGCGGAGAAGCATGATGGCTATCAAAGTCTTGCCAGAACCAGTCTCCAAGTACACTATGGTATTCCCACGCAAAGCATTGTCCAACGCTTCAAGTTGATAGCTACTCAAAAAAAGAAAAAAAAAATCAATAAGAAAGATATTATAACAACAACAATAATATATCAAACAATGCATTAAACCCACCTTCTAGCAAATGGAAGAGTATCACGAGCATTGCTCTGCTGCTGTGTATCGGCATCTGTTTCCACAGAGAGTGCCTCTTCCATGGTCCGTTTACCTCTTTGGTCAGCCTACATTCAAATTCCAGTGAAAGAAAAATACCCCATCATAATAACGATCCTTCTCCACGTCATGGAAGAAGCAAAACCACAGAAAAGGTTAAACCAAGAACTCAAAGATACCGATTGAAATAAGGGTAGTGCTAAAGGTTCTAGCTTTCCCCTTTGAGAAGTGTGTGTGAGTGTGTATTTAACAGGTTTTCCAAAAAAGAAAGGGGATACTACTTATTCCCTAAGCAGCTTGGGAGTGAAGGAATAACACGTGGCAGAAAAGACACATGAGGCAAGTCAAGGGTCACACCCTCACACTACATTGGACAATTTGATTGGGGGAATACGAAAAGAGTAAAACTTTTGTGGAAATTAATCAGAAGAGTGCTGATAACTACGCTTCGTTTCGCATTTTAAACAAAGGGTTAATAAATGTCCCAATTTGACCATTTGGGGATCCGTCACAAATATAAAATAGATATCCAAATAAAAATATTTTAATTATTTATTATCAAAGAGAGATATTATAATATTTATATTTATGGATATCCGTTATATGTTAATAGTTTTTATTTATTTTTTCTAAATTATATTATCAAAATAAAATTATTAAAAAAAACATTGATGATTAAAAAAATTGTTTAAATTTATTTTATAAATTTGTGTATTTTATTTAATCTTATAGAATTAAAATTACTCTAAAAAGTTTAATTTTATTTAAATTTATATTTGAAAGAATAATTTTAAAATAATCTCACTTAAAAAATATATGAATATCTATAAATAATCGTGAATATAAAGAACTAGGGCAATTGAATCGACTAGGTTTAGATGGAAGCGTTGCTAGATAAACCCCACCTATATATATACTATTATATTACTTGCACATTCTACCCTAAATTAAAATTAAAATATAAATTACCTTATTTTACATCATCATTAAATAATTTATATTTAATTTAATTTTAATAAAAAATCTTAAACAGTATTTCTAAAATAAATTTATATGATTTTTTTATATATTAAAAAAATAAATTATAACTTATGTTATAGTCAATGACAGAATTTGAAGTAAAAATTTAAAAGAACTAAAATATTCAAATTAAAATTTGAGGAAATCAAAATATAATTTAATATATAAATTAAATATTTTATTTAAATATATTCATTTAACAATAAAAAAATAAAAAAATAGGAAGTCATGGTTCCCTACTAATAGAAAAGATCTGCCACTAGTCACAGTATTATTAATACCTTATACTTCATTATATTTTAATAGAAACAATTTTAAAAACTTCAAATAATTTTCATTAAAAATATATTTTATAATATAAATATTTATTATTATTATTTTTTTAAGAATTTTTTCTTATATAATAAATAAATCTCAATTTAAATTAATTAAGGGTGTCATGTAAATTGATTTCAAAATATTTTATTAAAAATATTTTTTTCAATTTAAGAAATTTGAAAGGTTTTCTTATTGGATATACTTTAAAAATTCAAATAATTTATATTGAAAATTTAATTTTGTGATTTCTATATTTTTTTATTAAAAAAATATTTTTTATTTATTTAGGAGAGATATTGAAATATATATTGAAAATGCAGATAATTTTTGTTTAGATTTTTTTATTATATGGTGAGATTGGATTTAAAATATATGATTTTTTTATAACTATTTTTTATTTATTTTGTTAGTGAATGATAAAAAAACATGAAAATTACAAGGTGTTGTACAAATTTAATGAGGAATTAATTTATGAACTTTACAATTTAATATCAATAAAACTCTAGAGTCGAGTTACATGTTTTGTAAAGTTTTACTTGATTCTAATATTTTGTAAAGTTTAAGATGTTTGCAACTATTTATGAATAGTATATAATTGAATTTTTTTACAAATATTTTTCTTGTTTAGTCAAAACAAAGTAAGAACATGATTTAGAATTAGTACCTGTAAAAATAAAATAATATTTCATATATTTAAATTATATTTTAAAAATTAACGACATTGTTTTGAAAAATAATTGTTTGATTATATTGATGTATTTTTTTTTTATTTTTACTAGTTCATGTAATTTGAAGATTAAAGTGAACACTAACTACTCGTGCATTTTAGGTTTATCCAACACCCTCTATTTTCTTAATTAATATGAAGAGGTGAAAAGGAACTATAAATTACCCGAAGGTGTAATTGAAGTATTTCAGGCCCAATTTTGAAGCCCAAACACAAATGATAGCTTAGGTGAAAAATGCTGACCCAATAACCCCAACGGCTAGTAATTATAAAACGGCTACTTTCTTTTACAAATTTTTCTTTCACCTTTCTTTTCTCGTTTCGTTTTTCTTTCACTTTCTATCGTTGAGGCACTCATTGCTGTTGTGCTTTTCCCACTCTGTTAAATTCATCCTCTTTCTCTCTTTCGCCTTCACATCCTTCAACTAGAAGAGAAGGAAGAAGAAGAAGTGGGTTCTCTTTAGTTGAAGAATTCAATCTTGTTCTTCTCGTTAAGAAAGTTCTTGTCACCATGCTGTTTGAAAGAGGCTCGCCGGCGAGATGCTTAATGACACCGCCGCCGCAGCCGCCTTCGCCATGGAAGTTCATGCGTTCACGTTCCCCGAGTGTGCCATTTTCAGAGAGAAAGAAATCACCAAACTCTGTGAATAAAAGTGATCTTTTCCATATAATTCACAAGGTTCCTGCTGGGGACTCACCTTATGTTAAAGCCAAGCAAGTTCAGGTAAAATATTTTTTCTTCTTCTTTTGGTTGAATTTGGATGCTGCTTCTTCTGGGGACATCTGTTATTCTTGCTTGTTCCTTCACTTCTTGGTCTTGAGTTTTTTTCGCGGGAAAGAAAGTTTTTGTAACATTTATTTTCTTTTGTTTCTTTGGTGTTTCTTTCTTGTTTTGTTGATGAATATGATGGAATTTGAGGGTCAAAGTAATTAGGCTCATAGTATTTTGCCATTGGAGAATTCATGGGGTGGGGGTGTGAAAGAGAACTTGAATTGTAAAGGGATTCGTTGGTTTGTTTTCTTTCGTTGGTTTTGTGTAATCTAAAATTTTCATTTACAGTTAGTTGATAAGGATCCTGGAAGAGCAATTTCCTTGTTTTGGGCTGCCATCAATGCTGGAGATCGTGTTGAAAGTGCCTTGAAGGATATGGCCTTGGTAATGAAGCAACTGAATAGGTCAGATGAAGCAATTGAAGCTATCAGATCTTTCCGTCATCTTTGTCCTGCGGATTCTCAGGATTCTCTTGACAACATTTTGGTTGAACTGTTTAAGGTAAAAGCTGTTGGATCCTCTTTTATTGGTTGCTGTTTTTTGCATCGTTAACCGAATTAAACTTGAAACGCTGGTGCATGTTGTTACGTTATTACATAGCGGGGTAAGGCTGTTGCTGTATGTATGTTGGTATAACTAACACAGTGGGATAAGATTATTGTTGTTGACTTGTTGTATGTATGTTGGTACACCTTAACTAGTGGAAGTCGTATGTATGTTGATACACATGAACGAGAAGGATAAGACTGTTGTTGTATGTAGTATGTTGGTACACACCTAGTGAGATAAGACTATAATTGTTGTATATATACAGAGGTCGGGAAGGGTTGATGAGGAGATCGCGATGCTTCATCACAAGTTGAAGCAAATTGAAGATGGCATAACCTTTGTGGGAAGGACTACAAAACAAGCAAGGTCTCAAGGGAAGAAGATTCAAATAACTGCTGAACAAGAGATATCGAGGTTTTACTTATATATCCATGCTCGTTTGTAAATTTTACATTATGGACCTTTTACCTTTACTTACTTAACTCTGAATTTCTCTATATTAATGTAGGATACTGGGCAACTTGGCCTGGGCCTACTTGCAAAAAGGAGACTATAAAACTGCTGAAGAACATTACAGGTGAGCTTCTAAGATGGAATCAAAATGGAGTTTATAATTTATCTTTTTTACTTTGAAGAGAAAAGTAACAGTTCCTTATTTGTTATTACAGGAAAGCATTGTCTTTTGAGGTTGATAGGAACAAACAGTGCAATTTGGCAATATGTTTGATGCATATGAACAAGATCAAAGAAGCAAAGTTTCTACTCCAGGCAGTACGCACCGCCACAAAAAATAGAAAGATGGACGAGTCGTTTGCTAAATCATTTGAACGCGCTTCTCAGATGCTAATTGAAATAGAGACATCATCATCAGACAATGCATCATTTCCAGTGATGAGTATGCCTCAGTGCTCTCCACTAGGCTTTGAGAGCTCAATTAGAAAGAGCTCTGATAGTGTTAAGAGTAGGACAGAAAACCAGTCTGAGACATCTGAGGGGGGTGTATCTCATGCCAGGAGGAGATTGTACCAATCCCCTGATCCTGGCAGAAGAGACCAGAATCTGTATGCTCCTTGCACAAAGCCGAAAAGATGTTCATGGGGCTTCAACAATGGATATCGAAGGGAAGCTTGGGGAGATGTCCATTCAGATTCTAAACCTTCATTTTGGACACCTCCTAATGATAAGCATGTCACAAGGATGCTAAACTCCGGAGAAAATGGTTTGTCTTCACCTGCCGATGGAAAGTGGAGAACAAGGACATTGGAAGATCCTGTAATGCTGAAGCATGAAGATACAACAGTATCAAGTTCTGATTTGTCACACACTTTGAATACAGAAGCAGAAGTAGAGTTTACAGAGAAGGAGAAATCTGCTGCAGGAGACGGTTGCTATAGATCTATAATGTCAGAATCACTCATGGTTGAGAATGGTACCAATGACTTTGCTTCAGGAAATGGAAAACCACTTGAGAAGAAGAGTTGGGCAGACATAGTAGAAGAAGAACAAAATGAAGAGGAAGACTTCTCTAGTGGATACATAAATTTTGATGGTGAGAATGGTGTAGAAGTGTTTAATGATGAAAATGAAGACTCCAACATAATCTATCAAAGTCCTTGGCCACAGAATCAGCCTGAATGGTCAAGCAAAAAGCTTGAATCATTGGAGCAGAACGGCGGATACTATGCACCTGGGAGTGCCATTTTGTCAAGGAATCCAACAGCAAGGCGTTCTCTGTGTTTCAACCCGGAACCGAGTTCAGATTCAGCATATTCCATTTGCACATCAAAATCACCAAAAAAAGCTTCAAATTTGGAATTTCGGGACTCATTGATTGGGGAGAAGAAGCTAGCAAGGAGAAGCAGGTTACAGGTATTCCAGGATATTACTCTTCTCCCTGAAACCCCACGATTTGCCTAAGATTTATTTGTCTCTACACAAGTGTCCTTATGGATGGAGAAGGATCACATTCTTGGCTTAAATGCAAGATCTTATGGATGGAGAAGGATCACATTGTTAAGACTTATTGGTTTAATTACAGGGTCATGGATCACTTTTATTGAAGGAATTTGTCCACTAATGTAGCTATTCTTTCATTCAAACTCATGTTTATTTGTAATAAGTTCTGTAAATCCATGTTCATCTGCCCCGAATACTGTAAAATAGTTGCCTCCTGTTGTATGGAAACTGGAAGAGTGCCTATTTCTGGTACACTCACAGATTGTTCTTCAATTTTCTAGTTTCATTACTGACATAATGCACTGCTCCTCCTACAATCAATGGAAAAAAATTGGCCTTCTATGTAGAATTTGTAAAATATGTTCATGCTTTCCCGAACTGTAAAGTAGTTTCTCCAGTGGTATTGAAACTGGGAGAATGCCTATTTCTGGTACACTCAATATTGTTTAATCTCTGAAAATAATCATTACTAATAATAATCATGCATTCATTCATTGATTCTTCTCCCAATCTCTGAAAAAACATTTTATGCTGTTGTTTACGAACTTTTTTTGTGCCTTCTTACAACAGACCAGTAAAAAAACACAACCATGCAATTTTGATAATTTCAGTATCTTTTTCATTGTTGATGACTAAATAAATAGAATTCTTTCAAGAATAAATTAAAAAATTAATATATATTGGAAGAAAAATAAGAAGTTAACAAAAGTGTAAAAGAGGCATAATGTGCCTTCAAATTCTTATTTTTTTAAGTGAAAGTTTAATTTTAGTACGTTCTTAGTGTAAAATATTTACAACGTAAAAAACATCAGAAATAATTCCATCATCATTTTAAAATTATATTTAAAGTGATTTTTCATTAATTAATTATATAATTTATTTATATTAACAATATATTGAAATTAAACCCTTAAAATAATTATTATAAAGTTAATAATTTTAATTATTCAAACATTGAGTAAAAAAGTTAAATTTTTATAATTAAATTAAAAAGCTTTTACTCATTCTTGCATTTTTCATACATATAAAGTAAAATTAACACTTATATTTTCTTAACTTTTAAGGTGAATAGTTAACTTCTTGTTTTTATGACAAATACTTAAATTTCAGTAATCAATACTTAAAATCACCTTTAAAACCTAAACACCATCCATTCTAATCAGTTCAAAACAGAAAATTCCAAACACATTTGATATCCTTACTTTAATGTATACTTCTTTTTATATTATCATCGAAATGATTTTTAATGTATATATGAACAATCAATTCATAACCTTAAACCCGAGCGAAGTGACAAGCGAACATAGACTCTCTCTGTCCAACAACTCCAACCACAGAGACAATTCTACAACGTTGTTTCCATCACCATGGAATCTGCGGTTACAGCTTCTAACTGGAACCGTTCTTTGATTCGAATCCACAAAACAAAGCCACGCTTCGGTGCCACTCGCCCCACAGTAGTACGGTGTTCCATCAACTCGTATCGTTTGTCCAACCTCACTCCCTCTGAGCTTCAGAGCCTCAAGAGCCGACCCCGCATAGATTTCTCTTCCATTTTCAGTGTGGTGGGTATGGATTTTCCTCTTTCCCTTTCTTTTCAGATGGGTCACTCTCAAATTGTTCCTTTTCTTTCCCCTTTTCAGGTTAACCCCATTGTCGATGATGTTCACAAAAGAGGGGACGATGCAGTTAAAGAGTTCGCCTCTTCTTCTTTGAATCTGATCATTGATCTTGTTATTGTTTGTGTGTGGTTCCTTACCTTCTTTGCTTGTGTAACTTCACCCCTGTGTTTTGTAGGTATACTTCAAAGTTTGACAAAGTTGAACTTGAGAAGATTGTTGAGGATGTGTCGGAGCTCCCTGACCCTGTGGTATGTTTTTTCAATATGTATACCTTGTCAGGGCATGTCTGAATTGAAAAAGAAAAGTTTTATGTTTTCATTATTTTGCTTTTACTTTTAATTATAAAAGGTCACCTTATTGTATTTCTTTTTTTCAACTATTTGTATAGAAAATGGTGAAAACACTGTCAACCAATTAGAAATTGTCAGGCATGATAAGTATATCGAATTTTGCAAAAACTACTTTAGAACTCTACCTAGATTGGTTGACAGCATAAAACTCTATCGGCGCATAGAAATTAATCTTTTAACTATTTCTTATACAATTTATTTTAAAAAATGAACAAAGTAAAAACAAAAAATCAAAATAGATATTTCTCAAAGTTTTTGGTTGAAGATGTGCCTTTTATTACGATTCACTTTCTGTTTTAGTGATGTTAGTTTGGGTAAAATTATTATATTCTTGTTTTTGTGCCTTTTGTTTTGCAGCTTGATCCTCCTATTAAGGAAGCTTTTGATGTTGCCTACGACAATATTTATGCATTTCATTCTGCTCAGAAGTCACCTGAGAGAAGTGTTGAGAACATGAAAGTATGTCCATGCTCTTGGTTATAGGCTGACTAGGTTGGGTGGACAAACCGGGGGCTTATGATTCAAGGCTGCATTGACACTGAGCATAATTAAACTTACTCTTGTGTGTTATTGTGTCAAAATATGAAAAATTCGGTTGTAGGATCTAGTTAGTGTAGCTAAGGCTTGCAGCATTATCAAGGATTAGTTAAATAATAGTAATTGAAACATAAAATGGATAGACCATCTTTTTGAGTTCTGATTATGTACTTTTTATGTTCTTTGTTAGTCTCTATCTTTTGATTTTTTATTTATTTTTATATGTCTTGTCATTTTGTTATCATGCCTATATGTTTGTTTGTTCTTCTTGGATTTCTTAGTGTTACCCATTTATGTATCTTGAGTTTTCTGAAAATCCCAGGGAGTCCAATGCAAGAGAGTTGCAAGAAGTATTAACTCCGTGGGTCTTTATGTTCCAGGGGGAACTGCTGTATTACCTTCAACAGCTTTGATGCTTGCAGTTGTACGTTGAATAATATTTCAATACCTCTTCTGTCTTTCAATGTTGTATAATTTTTTATGTTTATCTTGCCTTATTTAGCTGATGGTTAATTATTTTGTGTACCAGCCTGCACAAATTGCAGGATGTAAAACTATTGTTCTTGCAAATCCTCCAACTCGGGATGGCGCTACATGCAAGGTGGTTATCTATTTTGTATGAAAATTGTAGTTACAATGTTGTTGTTGTTCAGACCAATGTTTTTTCTGCAGGAGGTATTGTATTGTGCGAAGAAGGCTGGGGTGACTCACATTCTCAAAGCTGGAGGAGCGCAGGTTTGAAGCATGATAATATAAGATATTTATCTGGTTTTTTCATCTGAATCTAGTATCGTTATAGTTATATTTATTCTATGTGTACATATAATTCATTATAAAATAAACTATGATTAAGATGCCATTTTTCTTCATTGTAGGCCATATCTGCTATGGCTTGGGGAACAGAAACTTGTCCAAAGGTGGGCTACCTTCTCATTTAACCCATCTTTATTGTTTGCTTCTCCATGATAATTAATGGATTCAACTTTATTTCTTATTATTTGTTTTCTCTGCATTAGTACTTTAGTATATCATATTCAAATAGCATTGCAATTGAAACTCATTCCCTGATAGATTATCAAACTTATCATAACACTCCTTAAATAGATTATGTAATCTTCTGACTGAAGTGTACTTAAAATGTAACTATAACAAAAAACTTTACACTTATTTCTTATCATTTTTAATTTTAATCGTGAATTGTGATGAAACTTGCAGGTTGAAAAGATTTTTGGCCCTGGAAACCAATATGTCACTGCCGCAAAAATGATACTTCAAGTAATAATGTTTATATTACATTAAAATATAGGGATATCTCTCCTATTACATTTCGTTTGTTGAATCTTAAATCTTCTGCATTTCTTTACCTTTTGAAAGTCTTCTGCAGAACAGTGAAGCCATGATTTCAATTGACATGCCCGCGGGCCCATCTGAAGTTTTGGTCATTGCAGACGAGCATGCAGTTCCTTCTCATGTAGCTGCTGATTTGCTTTCGCAGGTTTAATAAGTTTTAAAATAACTCCTATTTGCTTTACTTGCAAAACATTATTCACAAACTCACATTCATTATGAAAGTTTGTAATCTTTCTTTATCACCTGCTTAGAAACAAAATTCATGTTCTAGAGTAATTTGTACATTATTCTAAAAGCTTTTATTTCTAGTTTCTACATTATGATGTTAGTTTCCAAAATTCAATATAGAATGAACTCATGTTACGTGTGACATGTAGGAAATAAGAATTCATTGAAGATTAATAATTACTATATCCGGAAAGCATTTGTTTGTGTGCTTATAATTTGATAATGATTTAGAGTTCTCGTAGTCGCCATTGAATGCGCAAATACACTACACTATAGTAAATAAATGGAACACCTTTCTTCGACTAAGGCTCGAAATCTGCTAAAACTTAAAAGCATAGATAAACGACAGGACCAACTTAAACAAGTCCCAACCTTCTAAAAATTCAGCACTGATTATAATCTTTTTAGCTTCTTGTACACTGCTGATGTATATGCTCCTAATTTACAATTATCAGGCTGAGCATGGCCCAGATAGTCAGGTTGTTCTTGTGATTGCTGGAGATGGTGTGAATCTGAATGCAATACAGGAGGAACTCAGCAAGCAGTGCCAGAGTCTTCCTAGAGGCGAGTTTGCCTCTAAAGCTCTGAGCCACAGTTTTATTGTGTATGCACGTGATATGCTAGAGGTCAGTCCTGTTATCTTGTTTCTTTCTTGACCTACTAAAAGCAGAGTGACTAGATCAGGATTAAGAAATATCAAGGTAGAGAGAGAGAACAATTTCTTTGGAATAACTAGACCAGGCTGTTAGGTTTCTATGCCTGTATTTATACATTGCGCAGTCAGTGTGATTATGCCATAATATTGATTATACTTGTGTCGAGGAGACTTATAAGCTAACAAATTAGCTTATAAACTCCTACGGTGGTTTGCCCAAAACACTCTTTTTGTTAGAGAAAAACAAGAGAGGAATAAGTAAGATGGGTCCACCCCAGAAATACAAAATAAATTATGCACCTATATAAATAAACTATTCTAGGGCATTTCCACGTGAAATCTTAAGATGATCTCTTGATGTCATTACTTTCTTTGAATTATAGCTTTATTTATTTTTTCAATCAACTAATAATTTCTATTTATGTGCTCTGATTCTCCTCTCACTTGTTAAGTCTCAATTTATCTAACATTGTTATTGGAGTTTAAAAAGTTAAATTTACCTTAGCATCTTTCAGGCTATCAATTTCTCAAACTTATATGCACCTGAGCATCTAATTATCAACGTGAAGGATGCAGAGAAGTGGGAGAGTTTTATTGAGAATGCAGGTAGCGGCCTATGGATTTCCTCCTGTTAGCTTTTTTTTTTCTTCTTTTATTGAAGGATGATGGGCTTTTATGTCTTGTCAAAGATACATGTGTCTGCAATCTCTTAGAGGATCAAATCCTTTTTGATAACCTCATTTTGTATCCTTTTGATGGCATTGTAATTCAAAAATCCTAGATCTAAATGTTTGTCACGGCCTCTGCAGGTTCTGTGTTTTTAGGGCCTTGGACTCCTGAGAGTGTTGGTGATTATGCAAGCGGCACAAACCACGTCCTTCCTACATATGGGTATGCAAGAATGTATGGTGGTGTGTCATTGGACTCCTTCATGAAGTACATAACTGTGCAGTCTCTCACAGAGGAAGGTCTAAGAAAACTTGGGCCATATGTAGCTACCATGGCTGAAGTTGAAGGCCTTGAGGCCCACAAGCGAGCAGTTACCTTGAGACTTCAGGACATAGAAGCCAGGAAGGTTTCAAGATGAGATGATGCTTCAATCCATTGTTCTCTTTATCTCTTGCCAGCTATCAGCTTAGTTTTTGCTAAGTCTAGGGCCATTTGCATGATGGGATTACCTCAATTTAGGCGGTATTCGTAGCTAGAGGTTGTCATTTCAAGTTCATGTAATTATAGTTGGATTCATAATACGACCTCCTAATTAGGTGATCTTAGTTTTGATCAATCAATAAATGCATCCTATGCATTTGCTGGACTATACTCTTTTTTCCTTGATAAGCTTGCTCGACTGTAATTGTTCTCCATGGCTAATAAAGTATTAGTTTTATGACTAAAGTGTATTGAGAAAACTTGTAGAGACAGAAACCTCTATCTAAAGAATGAATTGAAATCTTGTAAGACTAAGGAAATGTTTTCTTAATGAGTATCTTTAACACATGTTGAAACAATTTTTACCATTTATTAGACGTTTTTATTGCATAAAAATTAAAATTGTATGATTTTAATTTTACTAATGCTAATTATCGTGTTAAAGATGATTAACAACATAAAAACTATAAATTATTTATTAGAAACGGAATTTATATTATATTAAAATAGAAATGTAATTTAATATATGGTTTTTAAGTAATTTTAAAAAATTAATATGATGTATTGAAAGTTAGGTAGCACACTCATTATTATGATCCTTTTAATTAAATAATTTTTTTATTTTTAAATTCTTAAAAACATCTTAAAATATTAGTTTGATAATTATTTTAAAAAATAAAAAGGGGGCTTTCTACTTATGAGAGCTTATTTCCAACTGTATGAATAAACTATTTTGTGGGACTTACGTTGTCGATTGCGTTCATCGGGATGCAGTACTTATGCATGGGGAAACATTAATCACTTTTACTGATTACTTCTCCATGGGCTCGTCTATACATGCTATTAGTCAAGTATTTTGGATTTGTCATCTGTAGCAATGCTACCATTGTAGCTTTAGCATCCATGCTACAATTGACGCAAGTTTAAAAGGTTTGGATGAATTTCGAAACACAATACTTGGCAAGAACTAGAGCAAACTGATTTTTCCAAGTTTAAGAAAACTTACTTCATAAAGAATAACAAGAAGAAAACAAATAGAGAATGTGTAAAATGGGGGAATATTTCATTTCAATTCCTGAACTTTACATTATACAGTAATATCCTCAGTCTGAGAAAAAATGTTATGCTTGAAGGATGCAAGCTTTTGATAAAAAATAAATAATCAGTTGGTGTATGGTTAGAAGCACAAGAATCACCAGTACAAAACCAAGGCAAAATTAGTGATGTTTCACCCAGCTAGGTTTTCTCTATCACTATTTATGAAAAAATGGATAAATCTATGTAAAGAGAAATTATTGGTTTGTCTCTCTTCCCCACAATTTTTCTTTTACTTTGCGAGGTCAGAAGATGCTAAACCCCTGCCTAAGATGATGTACCTGGTATTATATGAAGTTCGAAACAGATCCTATCAGAAAGAAATGATACCTCTCTTCATTGAACTCCCTAGTGCAAAGTCCCAAATCCCTATTGAAGGAATACTTGGGTTTGTTACCCAGAAAACATGCCAGTCTACCAATTCTCGAGCATGCTAAAACCATAGGACTTAAAAGCAAACCATGTTCCTCGATGGCCATAATCATAAAATGCTTTGCCTCAGCCACACCGCTATTATAGATTAAATAGCATTAGAAGAAACCTGAGTAAGTACAAATGATTTCTGCTTAGAGGAATGTACAACAATTATTTTGTTTACTCTGTCATCTTAAAGGGCTAACAACCCAGCCTGTGATAGGATTCTGCCGCCGAAATCTCAACTTCCCGTGTCCACCACTTTGCAATCGCTCGAGCACCGCATACGTAATTGAATCTGGTGTCAATCCTTGCTGCTTAAGTTTTGAATAAAGGTCCACTGCGTCAGCAGTTCTTCCACACCTTTCAAGACAGTCCAGCAAAATATTATATGTGATCAAGTTAGGAGTGCATTCTTCAGCAAGCATTTCATCAAACAACCTACATGCCATCTCAACTTTATCCGTCTTGCCAAAGCACTCGATAAGTGTACTATAAGTCACAACATCAGGATTTAATCCTTTCTCTTGCATCTCTTTAAATCTCATGTGAGCTTCATCAACATCCCCATTCTTTCCAAGGCAATTGATCAAAGAGTTATAGGAAATGACGTCAGGCTTACAATTGCTATTCTCTAGTTCTTCAAAAATTTTAACAGCAATGTCTACTCTTCCAGCCCTACCAAAGCTGAAGATCAAAATATTGTATGTAAATATATCTGGTTTGGGGCCATCTTGTTTCATCTTCTCATAAAGGTCATGAATATGTGATATTTGTTTCAACCTGCCAAGAGCTGTGAACACTGTATTATACATGATAGTATCAGTGTTTATACCCTTTTCATGAACTTTATGCAGAAGGTCTATAGCTTCAGTCATTTTGCCAGCATTGCATAAACTCTCCAACATAGACATACAAGCATCTTTGTCACCCTTGTCATGAAAGTTCCACATGTTGCAAAATAACCTATGCGCTTCCGAAGCATGACCCAATTTGCTTAAAGTCCTAACGAAGTATGCATATATCTTCTTGTCTATATATTTCCTTGATATATCCACAATATTGTCTAGCTTATTAAGCTTCCCTTCAGCAACCAGAAGATTCAAAATCACACTGTATGTAAACTCATTAGGCTGACAATCATTCTCCACCATCTTTGTGAAAAGCAGGATGGCCTTGTCAACCATTCGCCCCTTGGCAAGTGCCTCAATCATAGTATTATAACCAATCAAATTAGGAGTACAGCCCTTTGCTAGCATAGCCTGAAAAAATGCCAGTGACTCCTCAGTTTTGCCAGATTTCCCAGTCATTCTGATCATAATAGTGTAAGTGAACACATCTGGTTCACAATACCTCCGCTTCATATCCTCAAAAACTTTATATGCATTATCCACCTGCCAAAACAATACATACACATGATAACTGACAAACAGGATCACCAGATGTAAAATGTACTTCTAAAAACAGTTTACAATACTAGTGGAAGTCAACTGGATGCTCATCAATCTATTCATACAAACCTATCTTGGAGCCTGCAGACCAACATACTGATGCAAACTTCAGACAAAAATAGAGCACATAATGGAATGTTCGGGAGCACTTATTTACAACTTATTTGAATTTTCTTATGATATAAACACCTGTGTAAGGCTCTCTTTGAATAAAGTTCTACATAACATAAGCACTTGTAGAAGAACAAATAAGAAGGTAGAATGAATTGAGTTTTTCTCCTAAGCTAAAATTAACCCGTGCACAAAGCTGAAGATTATAGGTTTATTTTAGCATATAAGAAAAGTTCAATTCATTTTACTTTCTTATTTTTCTTTTCGAAGTCTTTATAACGATGTTTATCAAAATAGAATCCAAGTATTTGAGAGAGCTTACGACATGTCATAAGTTATTTTCAACTTATTTCCATGAACTCCTTACTAAAGCAACTTACAACTAATATGAAAACAATTTAATCATATCTCTCTCTTGATTACAAAACAAATTATACAAAGTGGTAACATGAGGAGAACATTTACTAAGATGTTTGAAATCCTGAGCTACAAGATAGCGCGCTAAACAATTAAACTTAAGGCCTAGACCTGGTTGGTTGAGGACTTCTAGAAGAGAAAAAAAAAAAAAAGTTTTTCGAAGTTATGAATAGTCTATCCACAAGTTAAAGATTGACAATTTAGAAAAGTTATGAAAAAGCTTCAAAAAATTAGTTTATGCATAACTTTTCAGAGAATCTAATTTAATTTTTTTTAATCTCTTTAAGAAAAAGTCTGTCGAGGGAGACCCTAAACCTATGGGTGTTAGAGTAGTCAATCCAAACAACAGGAAAAACCAGAAACAAATGAGAACGCAATGCAACTTGAAACCTTTTCATCCTTGGCCAAAGAATCCAAAAGCATGTTGTAGCCAAAAATGTCCAACTTATAACCACGCCTAACCATATCCAGATAAACTCGAAAAGCAGTAGAAGAATCCCGGGACCTCAAGTAGGCCTGGAGCAAGCACTTGTAGGTGTAAGCGTTGAGTCGGAGGTCCCACTTTTTGACAAGCGCAACGCAGCTTTCCAAGTCCTCGCCGGAGCCGAAAAAGCCGACGAGGATGTTGACGGTGGAGATGTTGCCACGGACGGCGTGTCGATGCATGTGGCGGAGGAGGTCACGGGCCTGGTCGAAGCGCGCGGGGTTGGTGGACTTGGAGAGGATGAGGAAGAGGCGGTTGTAGGTGAAGGACTCGTGGCGGAAATCGGGGGAGAGGGAGGGGCAGAAGTGGAAGAATTTGAGGGCGAGTGATGGGTTCTTTAGGGTTTTCAGGATTTCGGAGGCTTCGAGAGGGGAGAGGGAGAGGGAGAGCGACTGGAAGTAGTCGGAGAGGTCCGAGAAGGGGTCAGAGAAGGAGGAGGGCGGAGGGGAGAGGAGGATTTGGGTGGCTTTGCAGATGAGGTCGCGGCGGGGGAGGAGGTAGCCTCGCGAGTCGGAGGGGAGGGGCGGCGGGGGAGTCACCTCCGCCGCGAGGGAGCGGCCAGTGGGGGCGGTGGAGACGATCCTGGCGGTGTACTTTGTGCCGAAGTGGCGGCGGAGATGGAAGAGGTGTGGGGTTTTCATGCGTGGTTGGGTTTGGTGGAGTTAATGGGACAGTATTGGGTTGGGTTCTACTTCTTCTTCCCCATGCTTACTTGCTTGCTTTCTTCCACAATGCGTTTAGAAAGATATTTGTTTTGTAGATTTCTAAGTTACATACATTATTGAATTTATGTTTGTTTATTAATTTTTTTGTTTTATTTGAAATGTGGCCGGTAAGGATCCAAACTCTCAAGATCATCTTGCTTAGTAATGGTAGATGGATTTTTTTTAATGAATGAAATCGATTATTTAATAAAAAAAAAAAAAAAAGTTAAAAACAATTGCTTTAAAAATATTTTTTAAATTTTGATTTTGGAAATAAAAAATATTTAACTTTTAAAATATACTAGCTCATTTCCCATTCTGTATATAATAAGTAAATAGGATTTTTTTTAATATAACAACTTTCAAATACATGAATTAATTTCTTTTTGTACCATTAATATACGTGAAATAAATTAATGAGATATTCATCCATTTCTTATAAGTCATTAACAATATAAGTTATCCTTACTAGCTAAAAAACTATTCTTTGCAATATCATTAAAACATAACTACCACTTAAACTATTTCATTTTATGGATATCTTTGAAATAAATTTTATATTTACAATATAAAGTTAACTAATTTAACTAATTTGAGCAATCGTTGTGATTAGATATTTGATTGTTTATATAAAATTTGAGATAGTATTGTTTTTTAAATGAATTGAATATCCATCAATAAAACATTTATTACTTAATGGATTGGATGAATATTTATCAAATGAATAAAATCATTTTAAATAACCCAGATAAAGAAAAAATAATATACTAAGTTATCAATCTATCATAGTCAAAAATAATATTTATCTGGTGAATCTATTAATCTGTGGATATAATCAATTGCCAACCATAGAGAAGTGGAGCAGAATGTCAATAAATGGTGGGCTCGTGTTATATAAAAATAATGCTGTGCTTATTATTTAGAAACGGGAATGTAAACAACGTCTCTGAAAACTCATTATTTTACAATAAAATTGAAATTATTTGGATCAAAATGTCAACCACAGCACGGGTTAGACCCATTATTGTAAATGGCTGGCATAATCTCACACATCTATAACTATCTACGCCCTGATTAAACACGGGGTACAATGCTTCACAGTTAAACATCAATACAATAATCCCCTATTCTCTAGACCCAAATCCTGACTGTTTCCAATGACTCATTATAATTTGCTACACCGGTGGTGCATTAAACACAAGTAACTATGGTTTAACAATAATATAATCATGCACACAGATCAGAGGCATCAAGAAAAAGACCCCCAATTACAAGGTTCAACGGCAGCCCGGATCTCCTTCGTTGGTTGAAAAGATTGGTCTTGGTTCGCACCGATGCCTAATCAAGTTTGACATTAGAATATAGAAGCGTGTCCCTTGTCAGCGGCATATTCAGGAGGTAGCATATCTGCCAGCAAACAAATAAATTAATAAATATCATGCACCAATCTCAACATTACTTATCCACCATTGTATCATTAATGACGGATCCTAAAATACCTATTTGCGTAATTGATTATCACACTTATGAGTCATACTTTCCAAAGAGAGACACAAGGCTAATTGAAAGAAACTAACACTTCTGATAATTGCACCCAAGAATTTCCCCGAATAAGTTCACAAATAATTGCTTAGAAAGGTTACTACCCTGCCCCTGCTGTAATCAAAATAAAAACGATTCAGCTTGTCCTTGATGGCATTTTAAACCATACACAAAAGTTGTTTCATTTCAATTTTTCATTCTTTTTATCTAACTATATTATAATATTACTATTTATTTCACCTAATACTTACCCCCATAAGGGTTGAAACGAGCAATATTATTCCTGTTACCCAAGCAAGGGTTCTCCTAACCAGCACTACTTCTGCTTGTGTTGTTGCATTCTGTGCACTTTTTTCGGCCAACCATCGAGCAGTATGGTGAGGAGTAAAGATTACATCAAACTTCTTTCCAGACTCTTGTGACGAGCCCACATGACAGTAGATTACTCCAACAATTTGACCTACTCAGTCATTGATCATTAAGAGATTAAAAGAAAGCAAATGAACCTTTTTATATCAATATTCTTGACATCTGATGATCAGATAAGAGGTTGCTAGTTATTTGACTAGGTTTTAAAATTAATAAAGCAAATAATTGCCAATATTGCAAGGCTTTAATTTAAAATCATACAGCAATTATTTAAGCCAGACAAAACTAACCTTTGTATGCTTCTTGCAATGAACTAACTATCTTTGATAAAGTTGCATATAGCAATTCAACTCCATGCTCAGTAATACTTTCAGTTTCATATTGCTCTTGCAAAACCTGGCCCGTATTAGTCAACAAAAAAAAATCAAAATTCATCGATATAGCAAACAACAGTCAACAAATATTGCAGATAATTATGAACAAAGCATGTATCAAATTAAGCCGTAGACTGAAGAATAAAATGGTAATGTAAGTGTATATTTTATTGATTATCAGTTATGTTCTCAAACTTAAGTATGCAATATTACTTTTGTTTTTTGTTTTCTTTAAACAGATATATAAATAGCTAAAGAAATAAAAGTAATAAAGGAATCAAAGCTCCTTTTGTCATGATACTGAAGTTAGGAATTAAAAATTTACTGTGTGGGGAGATCCTTAAGAATTGGATAAATATAATGTCTCAAAAGACATCAGTGATACGTGTAAATAGAGAAAACGCATTAGGAAGAAAATTATTACTAATACTGTGTATTGAAAGAGTTGTTTCTCTTTCAAATTTGCCATCATATACATATATAACTTATCATATCGCTATGTTAAATAGAAACAGAGTGTTGTTAATTAAGCCTTGGGAAAAATGTATAGCTTGGCAGGACTTTGGATACAAAATTTCTCAGGTAGCAGCATAGTTAATGTTGAGAAAGAACAAGTGCATTGAATAATGGCCAGTCAGGGGTAAAGGTTAGGGTGGGAGACTTGGAGATGATCATGTCTCCCATAGTTGGAAACTGTTTTAACGCCATTAGATTTATTACTTTTTAATGAAGGGTTGTACTTCTTTTTTTTCATCAACTTCCCAATTTCTCCTTGAGCATCCCCTTCTCTCTCATCAAGCATCGAACTTATGTCCTGGTGGTGATATCAACACCGAAGTGGCCACGGAGAACAGCAGCAATGACCCAAAAGCCAACTACAACGAAAGGTCACCTACGAGCCTTGACAACAGAAGATTGCTTTTCTCCATTAATGCCACAATGAGGATGTTTTGTGTACCACCCCACTGATTCTCAACATGAGCATTGTCAACCATAGCCTCCCTCTCTTTTCAGATCTAGTTTCTACACATATTTCCACCCTAACCACTATCACCAACTTGGCAACCTCAGATTAGACAAAAAATAACACTGATCTGGAGAAAAAACCTCAGATCTGCTAAGAAAACTTGGGACCTCAGATCCATCATGTTCAATTTAGTTTTGTTTTTTAGATTTTAAAAACAGTTTTAGTAATCAATTTTGAAAAACTGTTTTTGAGAATAAGTTAAAAAAAAAAACTTATTTAATAACTTCAGCATTTAGATGGAGGAGAATGGCACCGGCAGCAATGAAGAGTTGCATTGGAAGCTAGAGAACGATTTTGACAAATACACAACAATGAAGACAAGCACTGTGACAGCCGCTGGTGTAGATACAGATAACATTAATAAAAACAGAAAATACATTTTATCAGTTTTCATTTTAGTTCTTTTGTTGCTGCTGACATTGTGCATGTTCATGACAGATTTTGTTGCTACTGAGTTGAAAGCATGAAGGGAACATCGCCACTGCATTTGTGCTCCAAATTACATCACCTCTTGTTTTGATGGAAAACTAAATTATGGATTCCGACGAACATGAATATTGTGTTTCAGGCTTGGTAGGATATTGCCAAGAATGCAGCCATGTGGACACTCTTGCTGACTATTTCTATTGTTATCGTGCAGATTGTGGAAAATGATGGAAACCCAATAAACCACAGTATAGCAGATAATGTTGCAAGTAAATATGATGGAAACTCTGAATGTATGACACTTATGTAAGTTTACACTGCCTAATTACACAAACAATCTTCTATCAGATATATACTCCTAATACATAATTGCCAGCAGTTTCTTTTTACACATAACTTCCATCCTGCATTTTGTAATATAGAACTAGCTACTACCAGTTATTTTCTACACATAATCCTAGAGTTTCTAATACAGAACTGTTTCTGTAGCAGTTATTTTCCACACAACTGTCATAACTGCCCCAAACCCAGTTTCCATCAAAATAGTGCAAGTTGCATGGCATTACTTCCAGAAATTCAGAAGAAAAAAACGTAAAGAACAAGAAAAGGAGTGAAGAAGAACACGGCATACCTTAATTCCATTGAAGCATCCCGTTAACAGCTCAGCAGGATTCTTTGTACCCCGTGATAAATCATCATGCAATTGAATTGCTCTTCGGACATTACGCACAAGAGACATAAGACCTAGAATGAACATCCTTTCAGACTTCTGTAAATACACACACGTGTAAACCTCAGTCAGTCTTAACACCTTCACATATAAGTAGAAAAGTAAACCGTAAAATCTTCATTATACCTTTGACAAATGGAGATTCACTGAGGCACCATTTGACAATGGAATGGAAAGCACTCCATTTAATGGCACAAAGGCATCAGGAGAATATGATCCATCTATCAAAGATGACTAAGAAAACAATGACAAAGTCATTTTCACATATAACATGATAATCAAATAATATGGAAATAGCTAACAGACATGTATAATATAAATCAAAACTAACAAAATCACTGATTTCTTTGTCAGTCCAGTCTTCATGTTGATCATCCAAAGAAACCACAGAAACATCACTTTCGTCTGCATACATTAAAACAAAATGAAAATGGAATGCCTCTTAGAAAAAATTATGAAATGCCAACCATCATTTTCATTATATTCTCTTTCTTTTACAAAATGAACTTTTCAAAGCCTCACCTGAAAGTTGAATGTCAACTTTATCAGAGTTTATACTCCGAAATGAATTGCTGAACATTGGACTACCCTGGACAACTTTTCCAAGACCTGTATGCATAATACATTACTATTATCTTTTTAAGAAAGAGAGGACATAGTGTAGAAATTGATTATTATACTTAATTCAAGGCCAGAGACCATTGATTCCATTCACTTCCAGCAAAAACACAGCACGAGGCCTATTGAACGGGTTAGGACTCAGAACCTCATTCAACTGCACCAAAACATAAAATTATCATCAATCAAACCTATAAGTATGATGTAACATGAATGGTCAAAACAGAACATCACTAATGATTTCAAGGACCTTGGAAGAGCTGGCAGCTGAAAGGGTGGAAGGAGGAGGAAAACCAAGCATGACTGACAAAGCAGCCCCAACATCCTGGAGCGACATTGAAGGTTGCTGCAAACGTGGAATTGTACCACCCAGTGAGATCATTATTGCTGATTTAAGCATTGAACAGAATGCAGCAATATCAACAGTGAAACTAACGGGAACATGGAAAAGATAAGAATGGAGAGAATATTTAACTTTAAATCCAAAAAAAAATCAATCTCTCCCAAAATGAACAAATGTGAAGATAAAATTATAATATGAGCTTATAGCATTATAATTAAAAAATTGTCCATCTAAAATATCATTTGGAAAAATTTAGAAAGGATTCCCATTCATACAATATAAACAAGAGAAGATGTTGCAATTCAGTTCTCACATCTAATGACAGTTTTTATTCATTTGTCAAGTCGTAGAAACCGTATTCAAGGCATGATTTTTTTTTTTTTAAATTGTTCGCCCCTAAATTTCAAAATCTAACTTAAAATTGAAGTTCGATAGAAACCGTGTATTCAAATAAATGACTGATGTTCGTGCATCCGTCAACGAGTTAAATTGGAATATAACATAAAATGCAGAATCGAGACAAAAGAAGAAGAATCTGAACCTCATCTTTTGATGATCTGGCACGAATGAATTGATTATTTGAGCTATCAATGAAGACGACTGAACCAGAAGCCTCTCCCTGCGATGACACAAACAACCGAATCAAAGAAAGAGGAAATCGTTAGATCGAAACCGCCATCGAGTGTGTACAGGCTCGCGAGATTGAAGAGATTACTGAGAAAGAGAAACGAACCCTAATTTCAGGAGCAAAGAAGGACACTATGAGGAAGAGGCTCCAAATAACGGAAACGCGAAACTCCATTGCAGAGAGAGAGAGAGAGAGGGAGATCCAGAGGTTCTACTTCAGCAACGTGCTTAGATGTTTCTTGCAATAATGAAACGTCAATAGCACTCTGAAAACAGAGGCTCATTTGGGCTTTCTTCAATCTCTTGGGTTATGCAATTATCAAGTTACAGGCCCAATAAGACTATGGCTTCATTGAGCCCAGAGTTAAAGCGAAGTAATTTAACAAGACCAATTCTATTTCAATTACTATTTTTTATTTTTTTAAATAACCTCCATTTTATAAACATAAAAATTCTTCCCTTCTCCCGGGCTGAAAAAAAAAAAAAAAACTGTATCAGAATATAAAATTAGGATAAAAATTATATTTAAAAAATATAGATAATTTAAATGAATTTTTTCTCTACTTATTTATAAATTAAGCAATACTATATTTCATACTACCCTTGAATACAATAACAAGTCCAGAAATATTATATTGTGAATTATTCAAAACATAAATTTGTATGTCCGGATTCATGTTAAAGATTCATTTTTTATATTATATTAACAATTAAGAGTATCATATTGATATATATTTTTTCACCACAATTAAATATGGACTGACATTGAAAAGGATGTGATTTTTAAATTAATATGATATTTGAAATAATTTTAATTGCTGTAAATAAACTAATAACATTATTTATATATGAACATTTAATTGTGAATTCATGTTTTATTTCATTTTGATTATTTTCATTTTAAATTGAACTGTTTGGAAACTATTTTTCATATTACTCTCTTCTAATAAGATTGCATTCATCTTTTATGTCAAACTAATTTTATGATCCACACTTTAATTGGAAATGTGATTATTTTTTTTTATCTTGAACAATTTTTTAAGAACATCCATTTTTATATTAAAAACAATATTAGTGGAAAAATCTTATTCTGTTACTGTAAAAATATTTATTATTTAATGTTATGAAATATAAAAGAAATTCACTAAAAAAATATTAATGACAATAAATTTAATGTTGAAAATATACCAAGTAACTTTTATTTAAGAAACTATTAATTACATTTTCTATATTATAATTACTAGTACTAGGTATCAAATTGACAAACATTTATTTTTTATTAGTTTTATTTAATTATACATATTAAAATGAAAGAAAAAATATTATACAATATTTTATTCACATTTAAGAAAGATAAAATATATATTAAGAAAATATAGATATTTTTGAAATTCTATTAATAGATTAAATAAAATATTAAATATTTTAATAATTTTTTATTGAATAACTTTTTAATTTGTTTATATTATTTCTATGGAAGGTAAAATAGTCCCCTAATCATAAATTTGATATAAAGATAAAACAAACTCTAAAATTATCCTATTTTTATGAGTTTAGTTTTAGACTTTCAAATTGATATTTAAAATAAATAAAATATTCTTATATTATAAATTATTAACAAATAAATCCTTGAAGTTATAATAATAGATTGAATTATCAACAAATAACTTTTTGTAAATTATCAACAAATAAATCTTTAGTTTATAAAATTAAAAATATTTAATTAATTATAATTTTAGTCTTCTAAAGTTTTTGTTTTTTTTTTTTTCATTTGATCATAAACTTATATAATTTTTGAAAATTTTCCTTGGTTGATATCCAAAGTTATTAATGGTTTGTGGTGACTGGAGTCATTGACTCCTTTCTTTTACAAAACAACTAAAGACACAAAAACATTTAACTTAGTTTATTTTTTATGTAAAAAGTAAATTTTATATACCATTATATATATAATTATATATTATTTTATTATAAATTTATTTATATATATATATATATTTTTTTCTGAAGAACTATACTGCACACAAAATGTTGAATAAATAAATAATTTATATATAATAAATAATTTTATAAAATTAATTAAATACATTTTCATAATTAAAATAAGAATGTAATAAATAGTTTTATCATCTTAACTTTTAATAAAGATATAAACAAGTACTTAGAAAATTAAAATTGATTAAAAATATAATAATGATATATAATATATTTTTACATATAAATTTAACAAGTTAAATGTTAAATGAGTTTAATGACTTTGGTGACAGTGGAGAAGAAAGGGATTAAAAGTTCAAAATTTACCTCTAAATGTTTGTTTTTACTTTAGAGGTAAAACACACAAAATTTTAAATTTAGGAAACTAGATTTTTAAAATAATTTAGTTTTAAAACCTTGTGAGTGTAGAACATGATTAAAGTTTAAAACCTTGTGCTTATTATCCAAATTCCTTCATTAGACAGACCTAAGTTAGTGTCAAGTAATTTTATAATTGAAAAATAGGATTAAATTATTTTATATAATTTGTAAGTTATTTTTATAAATATTTTTATAAATTATTTTACAGACCCAGTTCAAATATACAAATAACTTATAATCATATATAAACTAGTTTTATATAAATTTTCTAAATTTCTATTTAAAATATCATAAACACAATACACTGTTTGACCAAGTAAGTAATAATAAATGTCCATTTTTAAAGAAATAGGAGACAAATATTAATCAGTATTTGACATTGAAAAATAAGTAAAATTAAAAGACTGTCGGTTTAGGGTTTAGGTTTGTCAAATAGAAATTATTTTTCTTCTATTTTTTCTTTGAAAACGTGGACATATTATATGCAATTAGTAAAAAGATTCATGTATTATATATCATTACTCTTTCCAGAATTTAATTACTTATTTTTTACTAGGATATAGATGAATATTATCAGCATATAAATGGAATAATAACCACATTTATTCTTATAATTTATATTATTATTATTTTAAAAAGTATTTTTATTATTTAAAATTAAAAAATTATTAATTATTATTTAATTATATCCTTATTACTTATTAAATTTTTAAAAAATAGTATAAAAATATTATATTCATAATTAGGATAAAAATAGATTGATATAAAAGTCTCTCACTTAGAATTACTACTATACGACTAATATCTCACGGCTAATTTAATATTTTTTTTAAATATTTACCTTGTTATCTTTATCTTATATTTTAATATTAATATGTTATTTATTTTTATTATTATTCTTTAATGAAAATATTTTCCTTAAACTTTATAATATAATTATAATAAAAATAATTGTGTATACAATATACAGGTAGGTGTAATTACAAACTATTATGTATGATAATTAAATTTGTTAGACTTTATAAAAAGACTCATTTGAAGCTGCATTAAAAATTTATAAAAAAAATCATATTTTTATAAGTTTTATAAGAAAATTGATTTTTCAATTTTTTAGCCATGTATTAAGGTGAGTTTGGTAAGAGAGAAAAAAAAATAGAAATGCAAAAGTAAGAAGAAGAAGAAGAAAATTTAGATAAAAAAACATATTAAAAAAAAATAAAAAAATTGTGGGGGCTTACATAAATTTTATCATATATATAAAACAGCTAAGAAATCCTTAAAAAAATTGTGAAACTTAATACAATAAATGTAATCTAATCAATTATTTGTAATAGCATAACTCTTATCTGATTAATGATTTTATCATCACATTTATTACTTTCTTTTCGGTTCAACATTTTTACTATTTTAATAAAAATAACATAAATTTAATTCAATTAATGTTTGTGAAAACATTTACTCCAAGTATATACTATTATATAATAAAACTAATATAAATAAAGACTCATTTAATGAGTTTTTGCAAAATATGAATAAAAAAATCCTTAAAAGCAATTCATATTAATTGTTTAGAACATTTTGAATTTGACTGGTCCTGAGTAATAACTTCTGTTCATTACAAGTGCAAGCACAAACTCAACCCCACCACCTCCATATTCTCTAAACCCGCGTTTTCAATTCTCGAAGTTCAAGATTCAGTTTCAGTGAGTTTGTTTTTTAGTTTGATATTTTCCTACTTCTCTCTCCCTTTTTTGCATGCAGATTAGTTGTCATGTGCTTGATACAAATGCAAACTCAGGAAAACCATCCGTTACATCCTCAGTTTTCAAAATAAACCTTCCATTAATACATTTTTTAATCTTTCTAGTTTCTGTAATTTGTTTTTTTCTATACCATATAGCTGTTATTAGGTTGGAGTGATGATGTGTTAGAATGTGGGGTTATACAAGTTAAAGCCTTTAATTTCCGTTCACCATCAATCTAAGGAAAAGGTGGTAAAAATCTCCTTATCATTGTTTTTCTTTAGCGGAATTTATTACTTTTGAGATATTGAAATGCAAAGTGTGAGGTCATGCTAATTGGCCTGTATAAAGTAGCTTAAGAATTCACATAACTCACCACAGAAAAAGGGGTAAAGCTAAGGAAAAACACAACTCAGAAAGTTTAGTCTCTTTTGCAGGTGAATTGAAAAATGGATTTTGCTATGGGAGCTGCAGGTGGATCTGGTGATGATAACCACAATCACAATCACAGTCACAGTCACAGTCACAATCAGAGCTCAAACAAAGGAAAAAGAGCTTACAATGGTCCAAATGCTGAAAGAACATCTAAGCTTGAAGAGTAAGATACTTTTGCTTGTGAACAAGTTTTTCTTTTTTTAATTTGCTAGGTTTTGAATTATGAGTGAAGAATATATAAAAAAAGGGTTAACCTTGTCTCAATCTGCAGCAGATACCACGAGATCTACAATTGATACTTTGGAGATCTCTTGCTGTATATATAGAGCAATCTATATCATAAAGTTCATTCAGTTTTGATCTAGTGATTTTAGGATGAAAATCACTATTTTTTTGGCTTGGTCTTTTTCCTGGTTTGCTTAGTTTAACTGTTTTAAAGGAAGAAATTTTGTAGATCAAATTCTTTTCAAGCGAAATTTGGATTTTGTAGATCTCCAAATTTTTTGTGTGTATTAGGTACACAACGAGGTGAGTTCACATCTATTTTGATATAGTAAAATATGAGATGTTAATCCTTTAGATATGGAAATGTTTAGAGCATTTTAAAAAAAAATTGAGAGTGATAAAATGGTTTTGATCCGACCTATTAATTCGTCTAACTTGTACAAATTTGGATTAGATAATTAAATCTATTAAATTAGTCTAATTTATTAATTAAATGAATGAATGAGGAATAAGAGTGGGTTAATTCATTGATTCAAATTTGTTTAAAACTGATATTTTTATTAATTTTAAGTTATTATTGTTCTTGCAAGAAATATTAATCACTACAACTGTTTTGGTCAAATGAATTTCCTTTATTAAAATTAATTCATAATCATATGACTATTTACAAGTTCAAATTTAATTACCATGTGTATTTTCTCCACCTCTTCTATATATTAATTAAATATTTTATTTTCTTAATATGTTGTGTGAATCCTTAATTTTTTTTTCTTGAACATGCTATGTTGTCAAAAAGTTGGATGTCCCAAGCCTTTTAAAATTGAATGATAATTCATTAGACCCAATTAAATACTGATAATTTAGATTTAAAAGAAAAATTCTCTCAATTACCATCTTTTATATATTTTTCATTTTTAAGTATTATTGAATTTTAAGTAACTTTTTAGTTATTTTGAACATTAATTTTTTTGTTGCCATCTTTTAAAAGAAAAATCCACCACTTATAAATAAGTTTATATTTCAATAACTTTTGTATGTAGAGAACATTTTAACATCCAAAAGATATTTTTCAAGTTGAATTCAAATTATCAGTATATTTACCTATTTCCTTTCAATTTCTATCTCCTCCAATATAAATAATATATAAGAAAAAATAACATCCAAACAATATTTCAAAGAGAAAAAAAATTTCCATTGATCTTATATTAAGTTTTTTAATATATGAAACAATGGAGACAGATAGAGCAGTAATGTTAAAATACTCTATCTTTAATTAGTACATTTTTTTAGGAAATTAGGAACTTGAACTGAACCAATTAAATATAAATTAGGGAAATTAAGAAAATTTTGAAATAGAAACCCAAAAGTTGCAAATACAATGAATGAAGATGAGCAAGTAAATAATTTGCAAAATAAACATGAAGTTTAGATATCTTTTCATGTACTTGTTGATGTCTTTGTGTATTTACACACATACTTGCCATTCTGGTAATCAGTGGCACATGTTTATATCGTATCTTGGTTTTTGTATATTGTTTGTAACTTGTGTCATTTTTTAAGGGTATCTGTCATTCAACTTATCTTGCAATATTCTCTCTACTAACTGTGATCTTTATTTCTGAATTAAAGAATGTTTCGCAAGTGTCCACATCCAAGTAAAAGCACAAGATTCCAAATAGCTGAAGAACTTGGGCTTGAGGCAAAGCAAGTAAAATTTTGGTTTCAGAATAAAAGAACTCAAGTAAAGGTAATCTATATCTATCTATATTTATTTGTGTTTCCTTTGATACTTAATTTAAAATTCTTTTAAGTGATAACCATTTTATACATGTGTTTAAGACTCAAACTGAGAGAACAAATAACAGTATCTTTCGTATTGAGAATGAAAGAATACGTAATGATAATCTCGTATTGAAAGAGGCATTGAAAAATGCACTGTGTTCATCTTGTGGGGGTCCATCTACTGGGGATGACAAGCGTCAACAATCTCTAGAAGAACTTCGTCTTGAGAATGCTCGTCTTAAAGAAGAGGTTAGTTATATTGATTTTGGAGACTCAATGTGTTTTCATTTTCTATTTGATAAAAAGCTTATATTATGATTCACATTTATTTATATTTCATTTTTTCAGCATGAGAAGGTGTCTAGTACTCTTGCAAAGTACATGGATAAACCAATGTTGGAGCTAAACATGGAGTCCAATCTTACGAAGGGATCTTCATCACGTCGTGGTCGTCCATCATCAAGAAGTTTTCTAAACCCAGCAACTTTAAGTAATGCTCCTATGAATCTAGGTGGGTCAATAAGTCGGTCTTTTCAACATGAAGATACCATGTCCAACCCTGGGAGAAAAATAACACAAATGGAAAAAACAATGATGTCACATACTGCAATGGCAGCTAAAGAAGAATTACTTAAGCTTTTGTGCACCAATGAGCCCATATGGGTCAAATCTTCAAATGATCAGAGATGTGTTCTTAATATTGAAAGTTATGAAACATTCTTTCCAAGGATTAATCACTTCAGGAATTCCCAACCTCGTGTAGAATCATCAAAAGATTCACGGGTTGTGAGAATTAATGCAATGGAATTAGTTGACATGTTTTTGAATTCGGTTAGTACTTACAACTTTAATATTTTCACATGCATATAGTTTATTAAAATCTATCTCTCACCATTTATATAATTATTGATTTTTCTTATATAGGAAAAATGGGAAAATCTTTTCTCAACAATTGTTACGAAAGCACGAACCATCGAAGTACTTGAAAATGGTTCATATGAAAATCGAAGTGGAACTATGTTGCTGGTATATTTTCATGCAAACCTTGCTCTATAATAAGTTTTTTTCAAGGATATTTCATTTCATATAACAAGTCAATACCTATCTTTTGTTTTGTTATTTTAGATGAGTGAAGAGATGCATGTTCTTTCATCTTTAATTCCTTCTCGGGAATTGTTTTTCCTTCGCCATTGTCAACAAGTTGAAGCACATTCATGGTTGATAGCAGATGTTTCAGTTGACTGCTCGAAAGTGAACAACAATGATCCTAAATATTGGAAGTTTCCCTCTGGATGCATGATTCATGAAATTTCTAATCAGTTGAGCTGGGTGAGTACATATATAACAGCATTGATGAACTAAGTCATTAACAGATATTATACTACTATTGTAATTTATGGTTAGATATAAGGTCAAGCCACTAGTTCCTTAATTTTTATATTTCTATTCTGAAGATTATAACAAATTACCTTCTACTTTATATTATCCTTACTCACTTTTACTCCATTTGAAGCCACTACTGATAATTAAATCAAACTTGTACTAATATTATATGCTTCCTTTTAGATTTCTTGGGTTGAACATGTCGAAGTGGATGAGAAGATCGAAACCCATCAAATGTACAAAGATCTGGTTCACAAAAATATTACATATGGAGCAGAAAGATGGCTTTTGGAGCTTCAAAGAATGTGTGAAAGATTTAACAGTGTTAGAGCAGAAAGCATAAGCATACCTTATTTTGACACACGTGGAGGTTATTTATTTTCATTAATATTTATTCGTTAATTGAATTTGTTTTAGTATGTGTATATTAGTAAGCATCAGGGTTATAAATTCAAAGGTTATGAGTGGGCATGATAAGGGTAGTCGAGTTGTTATTTGTGCTGTTACTTTTATGAATTCAAAGGTGATTGGTGAAGTCATACTGATGGGAGGTGGTATTGTATAGAAGATGAATAAACAATTTTTTGCTTGTTTTTTTATATTATCCTTTTAATCCATAACTTGCATAACTAAGACTATATCTGTCATCCATTTTCAGTTATTATAACTCTTGGAGGAAGGAAAAGAATGATAAATTTTTCTCATCAAATGGTGAAAAACTTCTATGGAAGTTTAAATATGTCAAATAAGACAAACTTCCTAGAATGTTTAGCAGAAGAGAAAACTGATATTAAAATTTCTGCTAGGAAATACAGAAATCCCAGTCAATCCAATGTGATGATTATATTCATGGCTACTACCTCTTTTTGGCTTCCTCTCTCTTTAGAAGGTGTTTTTGACTTCTTTAGAGACCCGACAAATCGTGCTAAGGTTCACAAATTAAACAACCCACTCTTTATTTTATCAACATAAGATTCATTTTCATTGTTAGTAATTCATAGTTTTGAACTGTGGAATCATACATTCATTTATAATCTTCTTACAGTGGGATGTTATGTGTTATGAGAGCCCCATGCACGAGATTGCGCGTGTCTCTATTGGAAGTCATCCAAGCAACTATATATCAATTATTCAGGTACTTTAAGTTCTATATTTATTTCTAAACTAATGTTTTGATTATTATGTATTGAAATGATTTTATTTTATATTTAATTATTAATTATTAAGATTATAATGGTTAATTCTGTTTTCGTTTTTTTTTTCTAATTTAATATTTAGTGTCTTCTTATAACATTTTAAAATGAAAACAAAATTATAAACCAAAAGCCAGTATTAAGAATAATCAAGTCCTCAATTTTTTGTTATTTCTTTGATATGAACTTGATTATGGTCATTTATGTGAAACAGCCTGTCCACTCAACTGCGAATAACATGGCGATTGTTCAAGAAAGTTGTATTGATCGTTTGGGATCATATGTTGTGTATTCCCCAGTCAATATGTCTGACATGAAGATGACTATAAATGATGAAGATTCACCAACAATGTCAATTTTTCCATCCGGCATTGTCATCTCAAAGGATGCACAGTCTATTGCCAATGTTTGTGCATCCACCAGTACTGGAAATGATGCTACAAGAACACAGGGTTCTCTATTGACTGTGGCTTTTCAAATACTGATGAATAGTCCAACAACCATGATAGCAGAATCGAAGGCTGCTGTTAACTCTCTTATCACCTCAACAGTACAAAACATAAACCATGCTCTGATAAGTGATTCCAATTTGAAGTTTCAGTGATTTTTCCTTTCTGGATGAAAGATGATATTAATGGAAGTTTTACTTCCATAATTTATTGGAAGTTGTTGGATATTGTTTATGTTTAATTTTGGATGATGGTAGACAACAAAATTATGCATGATTTAGTTTTTTCCCATTGATTTAAGTATATTTATATTCTATATATGTATGGGAAAATGCTTTTTGATTGAGATATATGCTTCATTTTTTCTGCAACTAATATGGGAATCAAACCTATGTAGTCAGAGGTGTAGGGCAAAGGAGGATAACAAGATCATGCTACAGTGGTTGCCCCTATTTGTTTAGAATAAAGTTTTTAGGGAAAAAATAATAGCTTTTCCAAAGGAAAAAAGGATTTTAATAGAAAGAAAGCTTGTTAGAATTGAGTATGAGATTGCCAAAATATTTGTGTTTTTATCATTCTAAGTGGACATGGCATAGTGTTTTAGGATTAAGTTACTTGAAAAGTCAATTGATTATGTGGTGAAGAAGATTTTGATTAGGTTATGAAAGCTTAAATGGGGAGTTTTGGTATAATAGATGTGGAGATTTTTCATGGTCGCAGAGAGACAGACGTAAGGTTACAATTAAGGACCTAAGATTCTTATCATTATTTAGCAATAACAAATTGCAGTCCAATATTTCTTTTCAAAGTGCTAAGGTAAACCGTGCCCTTGCTTGATATGGTTCCTAAGATTAAATACTTTATGATGAGAGATTCTTCCTAACTACTGCTACTGCTTCTACACATACGAAAACCTATAAACGTTGATTTCAACACTGAGAACATATGACAGAATTTGTGTGGAAATGGATGTTACCCAACTAGTGGTTTGGAAGGTTTGGTTGAATGGCCATTGATAGAAAATGTAATACAAAAGTCTTCATATCTATCTGCTTCTTGTGGTTATTTTGGCCACTTGGGACAAAATGTTCTATCACCACCTTAAGGGAGCACATGCAATTAGTAATGACTCAACTGGTACCAAGGCACAAATTATGCAGGAAAATAGGACAATAAATATGCTGATGTATTCCTTCTTTAATTGTGATAAATTTGCGTGGTGAATGGATGATTGTGCAGTGAAAAAATCACCAATCTCTACTCACTAAAGATATAAATAAAAATACTAATCATGTGGGAATTCAAGATCCTAAGGGACACACATTTCAATTCAAGAGAATAACTAACAAGGAGAAAAATAAGACCCTCAAATCCAGAATAAGCAAAGAAATGTAGATCTAACAAGGGTCAAGGTTCAAGAAGGTTCAATAGAACATTATACAGTCGAATGTTTCTTCTAGTGCTGGCTTAAAGACAAGTGGATGAAATTTAGGTTTTCATCCAAACTAGCTAGTATTGTGATGATTAGCCTGAATAAGTCTCCCTGATTGATCATGGATAATGTTAATCTACATAGAGTTATAATTTTATTGAATAACATTTTGATTGTTTTATATGTATATTATAGGTAAAATAATCGTTAAAATTGTATGGATAATCAATTTAATCCAAAAAATTAATATAAAGGTAAAATTGTTCATGAAATTATATAATCTTTTTTATGACTAGTCCCTAAAATGTAAATGGACAGTGCATTTGATATTTAAAATAAATTATGATAAAATGATTTTTAAAACATAAATCATCAATCAATTCAGTCCATAAAATGATAGTAATAGATTAAATTTGTCTCAATAATTAAAAAAAAAAAAACTTAATTGATTGTACTTTTTTTACTACTAATTTTCAAAATTTTAAGAATTTCTTTTTTTTTACATTTTTTTATGATAAACTTATATAATTTTGTGAATTTTGTCTTGTTTATCATTAGTTTATCATTTATTGTCTTTGTTGGAATTTGAACCCATTGATTACTTGCGTCTATAAAATTACAAAATCCACCGAATATTTAACTTGTTTGGTCCACATATAAATAAAGGCAAATTATATACAATTAATATATTTATTTATTGTACTTTTGATAATTTATGTAAATATTTATATTTATGTACGAAAAATCATAAATGTTAATATAATATATTTTCTTTTAATTTTAATCATATTAATTTAAAGTTATACAAATTTATTTATTAAATATATAAAATTATGTATTATTTAAATTATATAATAATTTATAAATGGATTTATTTTAAATATTTTATATTTCTGAATAGTTAGCCTGAAAATAAAAGGGAAGGAGGATATACAAATTAAATAATTTCATATAATTGAATACAAATTTTATAAATTAAAATAAACATTTAATAAATAAGTTTGACATCTTAACTTTTAGTAAAGATATAAACTCGCATTTAGAAAATAAAAATTTAATTAATAAATACAATAATATATGCATATATAATGTAATTTTTATATATAAATAAAACAAGATGAATTTGGTGGTAATAATAATAGTAAAAAAAGGAAATTAAAGATTCAAATTTTATTTTAGCATTTTTATTATTTTTAAATGTTTAATTGTACTTTAGAGACAGAATGTGTAAAATTTTGAAAATATGAAATAAAACTTTTAATAAAGTTTAATAAAAAAAACACAACTAAATAATAAAAGATTAATTAAATTTTTTAAGATCAATTAAAATTAAATTTATTTATATTTTTATATAATTTTTTTAAATATAATTTTTTTTATTTGAATTTTAAATAAAAAATTTAATTAAATTGTTTATTATATATTTAAATATATAATTATATATTTAAAATTAAATAAAAACTAAAATAATTTTTTATTTGATTATATTATATTTATATTAATAAAATATTATAATAAATTTATATTATAATTTTTAAATATAAAATTATATAATATATTTATATTATAATTAGTTATCCATTTGCTAGTATATGCATGTATCCTAAACTTAAAAATTGAAAAGTAATAACATTTGCCATCTTTATTTTACCATTTAAATGATTATTAATTATTTAAAAAGTACAAAATTATTTATTAATTTTTAATTATATCCTTATTTATACACATATTTTTAAAAAAAAGTATAAAATTGATAGTATTCCTAATTAAGGGAAAAAAAAACTGTTTTGAAACTATTTTAATTACTTAAAAGAAACATTAATTATTTTTTAAAATATTTAATTTTATTGAATAATTTATTTATATGTAGATTAAATACACATATTTAATATTTGATATATATATATATATATATTTAAATAAAATAAAAAATATTTTTTTTATATTAATTATTTATTTTATTATAATCTAATAATTAAGATAAATTATTATATTAAAGAATAAGATTATAAAATATAAATAGTAATTATAGGAATAATTTTTTATATTATATATATAATATAGATTTTTATTCAATATTATTTTTTTATAAATATGATTTTTTTAACTTTATTCTCAATATATATTTATTTGAATTAAATGAAGTGAGATATGTTTGGATTATGTGGTGCGGAGAAGGAATGAAATGGTATGGGTTGGGGTGATGTAAAGTTTGTGAGTTAGGAATAACGCGTTGTTTTGTAATAAAAAGGTAGATGATAAAAATATAAATGTAAAAAAAATTTTCTTTCTAATTCAATTGAATTTCTAGTTGTTATTTTAATGGTTATGGATCCATGGTCTTATTTCTTATGTGTTACATAATCTACTTAATAAATATATATTAATATTCAGTAGGTAGAAAGATAATCATCTAGTTAAGTATCTAACTTTCTCATATATAAACTTTGATATTATTATAACATAAAATTAAAATAAAAAACATAAAATTTTTTAATAATAATATAAAAAAATCTTAAAAATACATAAAAAATATAAATAAAATAATATATTAATAATATAAAAAATTAAATTATTTTTAATTAATAAATATATAATATATTATATAATATTCTAACCCCTTCAAATGTGAATTAATAATTAATTAATAAGATGAATAAAAAAATAAATTTCTTTAACCCCACCTGCATATTTCATTAAAGGATTAACCCTAAACCCGCGTTTCAATTCTGGAAGTTTGAACGTCAGTTTCACTGAGTTGTCTTATAGTTTGATATTTTCCCACTTCTCTCCCTTTTCCCATCTGTTCCATACGTTACATTCCTGAGTTTTCAAAATAAACCTTTAACTTAAAAAAAATAATAAAAATAAGTGATGCTTAATAACACAATCTTTAATTAAAAAAAAATCGTATTTAATAAAACGATTTTAATAATTTTTTTTAAAAAATTTTAAAACTATGTATTTTAAAATACAATTCGATCCAAAAAAATAAATAAGTTAATTTAATTTTTTCAAATATTTTTAAATAAAAATGTCTCTCTTATCTACAAAACCTTATTTTACCATTTAAATGATTGTTAATTATATAAAAAGTAAAAGAGTATTCATTATTTTTGAATTATATCCTTATTTATACATATATTTAAAAAAAAATAGTATAAAACTGATAGTGTTTATGATTAAGAAAAAAGAAAACTGTTTTAAAATTATTTTAATTACTTAAAAAGAAACATTTATTATTTTTGAAAATATTTAATTTTATTAAAGATTTATTTATATATATATTAAATACACATATTTAATATTTGATATATATATATATATATATTTAAATAAAAATAAAAAATATTTTTTATATTAATTATTTATTTTTTTATAATCTAATATTATATTAAGAAATAAGATTACAAAATATAAATAATGATTATAGGAATAATTTTCTACATATTATATATATAATGTAAATTTTTTTTAATATTTTTTTTTATAAATATTTATCAATTCACATGATCTTATTATAATAAATATTATAAATTAACATAAACTATTAAGATAAATTATATATAAATTATATAAGAGTTTTTTTAATATCACTCACAGTGTATATATATATATATTCAAATTAAATGAATAAAATATGTAATAAAAATGAAATATAAATTCCAATATTATAATAACATAAAAATAAAAATAAAAACATAAAAAAAGAAAAAAATAAATTTTAATAATAATATATAAAAAAATCTTAAAAATACAAATGATAAAAAAATATAAATAAAATAATATATTAATAATATAAAATATTAAATTATTTTTAATTAATAAATATATAATAAGTTATATAATATTCTAACCCTCTTCAAATTCATCTAGAAAAAATGTGAATTAATAATTAATTAATAAAATGAATAAAAAAATAAATTTCTGTAACCCCAACTGCATATTTCATTAAAGGATTAACCCACTTCTCTCCTTTTTCCCATTTCCCATTCGTTACATACCTTAAATTCCTGAGTTTTCAAAATAAACCTTTCATTAATACATTTTTTATTGCTCTAGTTTCTGTAATTTGTTTTTTTTCTATACCAGATAGCTGTTACCAGGTTGGATTGATGACATGTTAGTATGTGGGGTTATACAAGTTAAGCATTTAATTTCCGCTTACCATCAATCTGTGGGTGAGGTTTACCATCAAATCTGTGGGAAAGATGGTAAAAATCTCGTCAGCATTATTTTCTTTAGCGGATTTATTGCTTTTGAGGTCATGGAAATTGTCTTTATAAAGCCCCTTCAGAAGTCACATAACTCACAACAAGAAAAAGCCTAAAGCTAGGGTAGAACCAAACTCAGATGTCTGGTCTCTTTAGCAGGTGAATTGAAGAACCAGACTCAGATGTCTGGTCTCCTTAGCAGGTGAATTGAAGAACCAGACTCAGATGTCTGGTCTCTTTAGCAGGTGAATTGAAGAAAATGAATCTTACGATGAGAGTTGCTGGTGGGATCTGGTAATATCAACACAATTACAATCCCAGTCAGAGCCCACACAAAGGAAAAAATACCTACCATGGCCACAAAGCTGATAGATCATCTAGGCTTCAATGGTAAGATGACTTTTACTTGTGAAAAGTTTCAGTTTTATTTTATGTTATTTTAATTTGCTAGGTTTTGAATTATGAATGAAGGATGTATAGAAAGAGGCTAACATTGTGTTAATACACTGCAGATACCGCGAGATCTACTATTGATATCTATACTTTGGAGATCTTTTGCTGTATGGAGCAATTAATCTGTATCATAATATCTATTCAGTTTTTGATCTAGTTCATTTCGTTTATGAGTGTTCAGGATAAATATAGTTAATACTGTTTTCTTAGTTTTGACTTGATCTTTTTCCTGACACAGGTTTTGCTTTGTTTCATGGTTTTAAAGGAAGAATTTTTGAGGATCCACTTCATTTCAAGCGATATTTGAATTTATCAGTTTTCTTTCATATTTTTAATCTGGGATTAACAGTCTCCACATTTTTGTCAGGTACGATTTGACGAGTCAGAACTAGTTGGAGTCTTTTTGGTTTTGATCTCGTAAATGATGAGATGGGTTTGAAGATGAGTTTACAATATTGAAATATAACCCATTTTGTTTAGATTTTGTTAGGTTTGGGAACATTTGAGGGGAGGGTTCTTTTAAGAAATTATCTATCTTTTCTTCCTCTTTTTTCAATTATTGAAAACCATCAAAGGATTAATGTTTGGTTTTCCTTTAATTTATTTCCAACGTTGTGTTTGAAACATCATTTTACGTTATTAAAAACAAAGTCATGCGACAATTAAATCCTCGGCATATGTTTATATATGTCTGAGTGTTAGAACATCTATTTTGAAGATTATGTACTATATCATTATCAAATTTATTTACTCTAAACACTTTTTTCCCTTTTAACTTCTTGTTCACTTTACTCCATTTTGAAGCCATTAATGCTAATTAAAACAAGCTTTTACTATAACATTATGTACTTCCTTCTAGGTTCTTGGGTTGAACATGTGGAAGTGGATGAGAAGATGCCTTTGGAACTTCAACAAATGAGTGAAAGATTTAGCAGTGATGAAGCACAATGCGACATAATCATGAGATCCAAGGAGGTTATCATTTCCATCTTTATTACAAATCTATTACTATTTATTCATCTATTTGAATTTCTTTTAACATATGGCTTACTATAAGGTGGTGGGTATTTCTTCCTGATTTTTTTCATGAAAAAAACAGGAAGTTGACTAAGCAATTTTTTCATGAATTTTCAAATTATCTTTTTTAATCCATTAAGTTTTCCTGCTAAAGATTATATATGTCATTTCATGAGTGATCACAACTCTTGGACGAAGGAAGAGTATGATAGAGTTTTCTATTTAAATGGTAAAATATTTTTATAGAATTTTGAACATGTCAAATAAGATAACTTTCTAAACATTTAGTTGGAGAGAATATTGAGATTATGATTACTGCTCGCAAATACAGAAACCCAAGCGAATTAAATGCCAAGATTATAGTCATTGTTTCTACCTTTTCTTTTGTCTTCCACTCCATTTTGAAATGATTTTGACTTCGTTAGAGATCCAATAACATGTTCTAAGGTAACAAACTAAGCATCTGTCTTCTGTTTTATTAGCATAAAACTAATGTCATTGTTAGTAAATTATAATTTTGCTTTGTAGAATCATCCATTCATTTTTTTTCTTATACTATGTGTTATGAAAGTTTTATAATATATATATATATATATATATATATATATATATATATATAATATGAAAGAACCCTTTATTATAAAATCAAATATAAAAAAAATATTTTATATCTTATTATTTATTTTACAATTTAATGATTTAGTATGATAACTCATATTAAATGTTAAATTGAAAATAAATAAATAATAAAAATAAAATCTTATATTTATTCTTAAAATAAGTGAATATATATATATATATATATTAAAAAATATAAAAATTCTCACATATATAAAAAATTATCCTATGTTTTCTTAATAAAAATAAAAAAAAATAAAAAGTCTGAAAGTAGGATTTATTTAAAAATGTAATGGATTAAAAATGTATTAAAACTTAATAAGTGAATGTAAAGCTAAAATAATTCAATACATATAGTGATAAAACATTATCTTAGAAATAAATATGATATTTATGTACTTGATAAAATCAATGTATAGTTATTAGCATGAGTTTCAATGGAAACATTTGAAATCTCGAGCATAATTTACTAACAAAGAAATGAATTAGTTTTAATAAAATAAAAGTGTGATGTGCTTATTTTATTAAATCTTAGAAAAGTTTATTGGGTCTCTAAAGAAGTCAAAAACATTTTGAGAAAAGTGTGGAAGACAGAAGGAATAGTAGGGTAATGAATATAATCGTGGCATTTGATTGACTTGGATTTTTGAGTTTCCCAGTAGCAATCTTAATATCAGTATTCTCTTCAGCTAAAAAATGTTTTATGAAATCTATCTTGTTTGACATGTTTAAACTTCTATAGAATTTTTTACCATTTAAATAGAAAATTTTTACTTACTCTTCCTTCCTCCAAGTGTTGTGACCTTTAAAGGAATAGCATATATATATTAATAGGTTAATAGGCATAAATATATTTTATTATCTTTTATAGATTAACTGTTAGGAATCTTCCATAATTATTATAGTAACAGCAAATCTCATATAATCCATCTATTAATTGTATATTCTCAAGAATATCTCATATTAATATAAAAGATATGCTATGTCACCTATTTAAGAAAAGGAGGCTGCTGAAGAATAGTATCAAGTTTTTCTACAAACATTGTATCATATTATAATGTATTTACTTTTGTCTTAATATTTTGACAAAATATATATATATATATATTTATATATATAATATATATATATATATAATATGTATATATATATATATAATATATATATATAATATGATTAGAGTTTGTTTTATACTAAATTCATGTAAAAAAATATTTAAAAAATAAGGGAAAAAAATGGTTCAAATCATAGTCATTTTTATCATGATATCATTCATTTATGATTGAAAATTTACACAATTGTTTATATGATTGTCATTCTTTTTGTGTTTTATGCGAGATTTTGCTAATTGCTGACAAAGATACTGTGTTGCTGATAATGGAAAATGGATGGAAAGAAGGTGATTGTGAAAGCTTCAATCGAGACCTGAGTTGCAGACTTAAGAAGTAGATATGTTTGCTATCATCTTAACCATAAAAGGTCATGTACATGATTGAAAAATGTTAAATTGAAATCATGGTAGAAACTTGTTGTAATTTCTCATTTTTCTCTTTCAGTTGGATGGGATTTAGCATCATAGGAAAGTGTCAGATTATTATTTTTATAATTACGAAATTTTCCTTGTACTAGTGTTAATGTAATTCAGATTATTATATATATATATATATATATATATATATATGGTGGTTCTATTTAGTCTTTTTTTTATTCTTTATTCAATGGGTCAAGTTTCTGCTTAATTAATTGATTATTGTATTTATAAAAAAAATAACCTTTACATACTAGTGTAACTTTCAAGTTTGAGTGACATGGTGAAAAAAAATTCAAGTCAAAGTGTATATTGCTCGGGACAATAGCAACATACTCATAGTGACTGAGAAAAAAAGATAATGAACAAGAAAACCTTTACCATGAAAGTGAGATTGAAGAATTATATGAAAAAAATTATTACTTTTTTAAGAAAATAATTACATAGAAGACTTTATCGTCATATAGAGGAAGATAAAAAATACATGGTTATGGAAATAGAAAAACTAAAAAATAAGGTTGATAATCTATTGCTTGAAAATGAGATCATGTATAGATTGTGAATTAAATGGTTTCAAGATAGGAAACACAAATTTATTATGACATACAGACTCGCTAACTTGAAAATAATGATGAACTCCTTTGCAAAGCTGAAAATGGTAGCTTTCTTCATGTTATTATGTGTTCTCAGGTGACTGAGATGCTATCAAAGGAAATAAGTTTTGAAGCTTTAATTTATATATTATAGTTTTTGAGATTTTTTTGTTTGCATAATGTATTAATAATATGTTATGGGATTGGCTAAATTTAATTAAGATTATTTATCATTTTGAGTATTTAATTTAGGTAATATATTTATAAAATTAAGAAGACTCTATAAACTAAACAAATTTTAAAGGTTGGTAACCTAACATGGTTTCAATATTTTGAGTATATATAGAACTGTAGATATTGACGCAACACAAAACTGTAAGTTAATTTTTCACTTCTCATTTTCTGGATGATCTAAATTCATCGGGGGTGAAGGCTTTGGGAGCACATGATTCTCTTATTCTCACCTGTGAAATAAGTTCTTTAAAAAAAATTAGAAACTTTTTAAGAGAGAAACATACATAACAACTTTATAACTTTATATGTGATGTACAATTCATTATGACTTCCTTGAATTAAAAAAAATCGTATATAATTAATCTTGTTCCTTAAACTCTCGTTAAGAGTTTGTTATAATTCTTGATAAAAGATGTAGGAAGAAAGATAGTGTTTCAGAGAAGGTGTTAAGAATCTTCTTGCAGGATTAAAGATGTATTTTTCTATAATTTTCATAGATTTTATAATTGTTTTTTTTTTCATCAAATAAAATAGTATTATATATAATATTTATATACAAGTATTATCTTATAACATTTACATTTTCAATCATCTTACAATTTAATATGTATTTATATCATTTCAAAATATAATAACTTTTCTTAATGACTAATCTATTTTACTTATTATAAAGTATTTATATATTATTGAGCAAAATCTTAAAATTATTATTTATTCTATTAATGATTTTCAATCAAATTTTGACTTTAATTATGTAAAATATTTTTTATGTATTTATTTTTTCATTTTAAAATAACACATTATTTCTATGAAGTCAAATGGACCATATCACTCTAACTTAGTATATTTCATACACTCTTAAAGTTATTTATTGTTAAACATCCAATAGTATTGTTGTAAATGACCTTTAAATTACTTGTCCTATAGATTTTTATTCCAAACTATAAATAACATTTATCTCAAACAGTATTAGTTAGCTATATTCAAAGAATAAATATTCAACATTTTCATTGTTGTTATTCCTCCTATTGTCACTCTCCAAATCAAATGTACTGCTTTAAGAATTATTTTAATCTTTCATAGTCTTGTGAAGAATTCTCCGTCCTCCTCTTACAAGTCTTGGTCTTGTTGTGAACCCTCCCAAATAAGATTATATGTAGAATGTATAGAGTAACTTCCTAGTTCACCCGTTTTTCATGACCATTTGTCTTCGTCACCCTTTTTTGGCTATTTAGAGTTTATAGTATTTATTAATCTTTCTAAGTGGAGTTCTTCCCATTGGAATCAACCCCTCCTCCAACTCATATTTCACTCTCATTTATCCTCATTCCAACAATTCATTTTTTTTACACTTTCATTCTGATTATTAGAATTAAGATACAACTTATGAAATTTGGATTTAAGTGTTGTTTTTCCCTATCTATTTATCATGCCAGAACTTTATCTTCTTGTCATTCCCCACCTTCCATTCTAATTCTTTTTTAAAGCATTTCCTTTCCATTTCATTTGCCCCACAAATTTTCCTTAAATCTCCCCACTAAATAGAGTAATCCTTTTCACTTATCCAATCATCCAGACCTCTCCACCCCATATTTTGATAACACTACTTGTTTTCATTTTCCTCCACTTTCATATCTAAGTCACCACTTCCATTTAGTAAAAAAGAACAATATTAAAACACATAATATCATTTATTCTGAGCCTCCTTTGAATTTTTTTTTTACAAAATTGTATTCCACTTCACCTAATGGATTTTTCTCTTATCATTCCCCCACCACCACAAAAACCTTTTATGTATCTTCTTTACCATTTTAATTAAGGTGTCAGACATTTTGAAGGATGACAAATAAAATAAAGGTACTGAATTCAACACAATTTTAAATAGATATATCTGATCCCATAAGATATATTTTTACCTTTTCATTTTGCCAACTTCTTCCTTATCTTGCTACAACAGGTTCCCAAAACAATATACGTCGTTGATTTCCTCCAATTTAAATTCTCAAATATATGAAAGGAATTCTCATTTGAGTGCAATTTAGAATATTTGTAAACTCTTCCAAAGCTCTTCTTTCCACCCCCTAACCCACCTAGTCGATTCTTGACAAAATTAACTTTCAAACCTAAAGATAGTTCAAGACATCTAAAAATGATTTTCAGTATTAAGACATTTTGGTATGTTACCTTACAGAAACAAAATTATACCATTAGTAAACTGCAGTAGTCTAACTTCCTCTTCTAACCTCCTTACCTTCATTCGTGTCAACATACATCTATCTTCTACATTTCTCACCAATTTTATTAGTCATTCTACCACCATAAGAAAGAAAAAAAAGGGTGTTAAGGATCGCCCTATCTAAATTTTTTTAGTCGGAGTAAACTCTTATATAGAATTACCATTATCTAAAACATAGATAGAGGAGACAACAAAATATTTTTTATCCACTCAATCCATTTCTCACAAAATCTAAATCTTTTCATCATATTCAATAAAAAAATCCAAGTCAGATACTCATGTTTTTTTTTTCAAAATCTAAAATTTATAATTAATCCCTATTTCCTTTTTCTTTTAATCTCGTTTATCACATCATTTATTATTAACATGCCATCCAACGTATATATCTCTCTTAAAAAATACATTTTAATAATCATTAATTACTATATGAATATATTTTTTCAATCTACTATATAAGATCGTAAATCACGATAGATATAATGGTTGTGTTAATGGAACCATGTAATTAGATATAACTTTTTATGATTAAAAGTAAACCGGTAAGAAAATTTTTTTCCTCTCTTCTTTATCTCTCTTCTTCAACTTATAACTTTTTTTATCTTAAAATCTTTTAATTCTCCTTTCAAAAATTGTAAATGTGTACTTTCTCTTGAAATATCTTTTAATTCTACTTTCAATTTGAAAGTGTGATTTGTTTCATCTTATCCTAATCATTCTTAAAAATATATACATAGAGTTAAAGAGAGAGTCTTGATTTAAGAAAAATCCTTCAATGAAATTTTTGAAAAACCCAAGGTGAAGTCATTGTCTCAATATCTATGTTATGTTAAGGGATGTATCTACGTTGGTCACTCAAAACAGTGAAAATCTCCTTGAAAACGAGTCTACACCTCATTACATGCTTTTCGAGCATTACACTCATATCATAATAAATGTAACACCTTCTAATCATTACAATAAGAAAAACAAATTAAAAGTTTATATTAATAAGGAAAAGAAAACATTTATTACATAAACTTTGATACATAATAAATTTAATATTTTCTTTTTAAATTATTATAACGTTTAGTATTTTCAATGGCTTATTTATGATATAATTCTGTGAAAAGAAAAAAGATAAAGACAATACGTAATAAGGACAACGGTAAACTTTTTTTAGTTAACAAAAAAATTCTTTCTTTTTATTTTCTCTTCCATTCAAATTCTGAATTTACTATCTCGTTTTACTTTCTTTCCTTTGAAGATGATTTCATTATATCTCAGGACAATTATATAATTATATATATATATATATATATATATATATATATATATTTAACATAGTTTTTATTAAGATTGAGTAATTGATTTTATACTTGTGAATTATTTTTTATTTGATTTTGAATGAAGGTACATATGGAAGGCTTTAAAAACATTCCATTGCCCTCATCAAATTCCCCAAACTATTTCTTTCCGAAATCGGTTTTTTGCCCTAAATACACGCTTTTTATAATTTTTCCTACCTTATAATCAATTAATAAAATTATCTTATATGGAAAATATTAATCAAATTTTCTATTTATCCTCACCGAAAAATCCAAAAAAAAATATATTATGTAGAAAATAATCAAATTATTGTTTTCTAATATTTATTAGTATATTAATTTTTTTTTTTACTTTTGACTTTTGAGGAGGACCAGTCACAGCTGCAAGTAAATCCAGGTTGTGAAGGACTTAGGGGCATATATAAACAACCTTAACTCAGAAATCTGCAAGAGCTGAAATTGTAGTTTGCTGCTTCAAACATGGATTCTTCAATGGCTAGTGCTGGTGCATCTGGGGATGAAGGCTCTCAAAACTTGAACAACGGAAGAAGAACAACAACCTCCTACAAACGTCTTACTTCTTCTCAAACATCCAAACTTGAGAGGTAATTCAAATCACTCTTTAGGTTAATTTTCTGTTTCATGCAATTTAATTAACACTTCATTTGCTTGATTTTAAGGAACATCTTGCTCTTTGGATTATAGAAATTAAAGAGTAGATACATAATCCGTTTAGATTTAATCGTACATTTTCGTAATTTTTTTTTTTAAATAATCAAACTCACTAGATCTCTCTTCATTTATGATGAAAATCCTCTTGATTTTGTTTTTCTTGGTTTCATCAATTTTTATTTTTTTGGTGAATTTTAGCTTCATCTATTTGATCAAGGGTTTTTCTATTAAATTTGGTTTAATGTTTTTTTGATTATCACGATTAATGTTACCGATATTGTTTTGTGTCATACCCATGCATTTTTGGGTAAATTAATTTACTTTTCGGCGATTCCATTTTGATAAAGAGAAATCGACAAATTTAATCTTTATGAAGTAAAATTGATTTTAGATGCAGGATTTCATAAATTGTACTTTTCTTAGCCTCTGATTTTTTACGATTTAGAAAACCAATTTTCACACTTTTCAGCCCAAAGCACGCTTTTCATTACATATGTACGATTCAGACCAATTTAAACATGCATCTCAATCATACCCTACCGTATTCTTCTCCATTTGCTTTCAATATATAAAACCCTAACACAAATCGATTGTTAAAAAATTAAAATTTTTCTAAACCTAAATCTTTCAGAGTCAATTTTATAAAAGTCTAAAACATGTTTAACCCTAGAATTGTTTTAAGATATACCTTTGGTGCTTGATTGTATGATGAATGCCTATTTGATGAAAAATACTATTTCACATTTTATCAACCCTAAACCATACAAGGGGTGTTTAGAAAATCCACTATCAGACACTATATTCTATATATATACTTTGTTGTATAAAAAAAATAAAAATCAATTTATTATGTACCAAGTCCAACCCAATTAGTCGAAATCACATAAAAGAGTACCAAATGATAATGTTATATTTGAATAAAAATTGACTGAATCTTCTAAAGGTAGAAATATCTAAAAGAATTAATTTTGATCTCACCTATGACTAAAACAACAAGATGTTTTGTATAATATTATTCACATCAAATATATCATCCCTCAAAAAAAAATTACATTTCTACAACTTTTATATTTCCCAAAAAAAAATTCAACTACTTACCTAATTTGTGGTATCTATTGAATTTTAGTCATTTACACTAATTATATGATTTATTTTTCAATACGGTCAATTTTTTTTTATCTATATATAATTGTAATTATTATATTTAATGAACTAGATTATCTTTAGAAATTAATGGCTCCCGTTTTCTACAAATCAAATGTCATTTAAATTCATAATTCTTTTCCTACTCGAAAGTTTAAAGTTTCATAAGTACTAAATACAAAATTATTTGAAATTATTATAATACAAATTAAAGCGAAATTAACTATTGTGCATATTATTCAGGGTTAAAGAGAATTAAGTCACAAACTTAAAGAACTAAAATCAACCAAACTCATCTAAAATCGATTGAACTCATTAAATTTCTATTGGTTTAAGTTGATGAGTTTATTTCAAATTTTTCTTTGTTTTGTATTTTTCAATAAAATAGTATCTTTATTGTAAATGTAAAGGATATTCAAACTAAATACACAAAGGAGAAAATAAAATATAATTTTCACTCTTCCACCAAACAATAAATTATAAATATATGTCATTTAGAAAATTAAAAGTCAGTCAATCTACTTGGTTCTTACTCAAACAATATGAATCACATAAAAAATACTAGAAAAAAAATATTACATTTGAAACAAAAAAAGCACAATTGAACTCAATGTGATTTTTTAAACAAGCAAATAGTTGATTTTGTAGTTATTTTACAATGATTATATGTTCAATATATATAGACTCTTAATAACACAGATATATCTAGTAAGCTCAAACCAAGATAATCAAATGTATTTGATTTCTTTTGTTATATTTAGTCTTAGTTAATCTATTTTAACTTTTAATTTTTTATATAAAGATTCATCAAGGAATGTCCACACCCTGATGAGGCCCAACGACGTCAATTAGCTATTGAGATTGGACTTGAGCCAAGGCAAATAAAGTTCTGGTTTCAGAATAAGAGGACCCAAATTAAGGTATTCATTTCTTTAGTCTAATACTTTTCATTTAGAAACTATTTCACATGTGTTCATACTTAGTGTTAATCAGTTTAGAGAAAGTGTTTTCTACAGTAAAATTATACAAAATATATATAGAATTGAGAGACAGAAGTTTAAGAAAAGAGAGAGGAATATTGTGTTTGATATAACACTCACCATATTTTATATGTTACCTAAAGAATCAACACGAGAGAGCAGATAACACTGCTCTTCGTGTTGAGAATGATAGGATACACACAGAAAATGTTACAATGCAAGAGGCTTTGAAGAGTATGCTTTGCCCATCTTGTGGGGGTCCACAGGGTCTTGAAGGAGATCGTGAACTTGCTATCTATAATATGAAAGTTGAAAATGCTCACCTAAAGGAAGAGGTTAGTGAACTCGTCCACTGATTCTTTTTATATTTGATATGAATATCATATTTTCTTCCTACTGTTTTAAACCGAAGGACTAGGGTCATTGGTTTTAAATTTTCATTAACATATATATTTATTATGAATTTTTTTTTCAGCATGAAAAAGTATCTCGCCTTCTTTCAAGGTACTTGGAGAGCCAGATGATAACGCCTGAGCAGTTCCAACAGGGTTTTTTTCCCATCCTAGGATCAAGTTCAAATGCTTCAGCACTTGGAAATTCACTGAGCCAATTGATTAATGGGAGTTCAAGTAATGACCCAAGTTTTGCTTTGCAACTTATGAATGGTGGCCATAACTCATTTGCAAGTGAAGGCATAGAAAAAACCCTTATGTCTAAGGCTGCTGCTACCGCTATGGATGAGTTAGTAAGGCTTCTTCGGATTAATGAGCCTTTTTGGGTCAATTCTTCAACTCAAGATGGGAAGCTCAGTCTTCAGTTTGAAAACTATGCAAAAATGTTCCCAAAGACCAATCATTTCAAAGGTTCCAACGTGCGTGTTGAAGCAACGAAAGAATCAGGAATTGTGAACATGAATAGCATTCGGCTTGTTGACATGTTTCTAGATTCGGTGAGCATATCATAACCCTTTTCTGTTGACTATTTCTCTCGTAGTTTTTTTTTAATATTGCAATATTGACATTTTACATCAAAGAAATATATTTACTGGTAAGACCATGATGATGACTTCATCTTTTCAGGACAAATGGGTTAATCTGTTCCCAACAATTGTCTCAAAAGCACAAACAATGAAAGTAGTTGAAAGAGGTTTGGCAGGAAACCGAAGTGGAGCCTTGCAGTTGGTATATATTTTCCTGCAAAACCTTGCTTTTTGTAATTATGCTCTTTAATATAAGTTTTTTTAAGTTGTGACAATACTTCTATGACAGATGTTCCAGCAAATGCATGTTCTTTCACCCTTTGTGCAACCTCGTGAATTTCAATTCCTTCGCTACTGTCAACAAATCGAAGAAGGCGTGGTGATTGCAGATGTGTCATTTGATTCCTTTCAGCAAAGACCCACTACTTTTCACTCTTGGAGACATCCCTCTGGATGCTTGATCCAGGATCTGCCTAATGGGTGCTCCATGGTTAGTAATTTACATATTAGTGAAGTAATTAGAAGATCTTCAACTATATGATTGAAATACTCTACATGTTAATGAGAAAGACGTTTCTATACATATTAAAAAAAAAATAGTGAAAAGTATATATCACTGCTAGGCCATCCTAGAAAGGATTGATACCCTGTTAAGTTAAATGCATAACTGGGAAACAATGTAATGGTTCGCCTCACCCATTGCTTTGTACCACTTGCTAGGGCTATAATGTCTGAGTATTCAAGACTTATTCAACAGTTAATTGAAAATTGTCAGTTTTTTAGTTTCATTTCTTTTAAAACAATTTATGTATGTGTGAATGTAACAGTAGTATAAGATCAAATTTCTAAATCTTGGACATTATAAATAAAGTTAATCTAGAGGATTATAATCTATTTTCACTGTGGTTGACTATTAGAAGTAGGTTGATGCTAAAACTAATAAACTTTTTCAGCTTATCCAGTTTTAGAAACTACACTTCTATATCTTTATTTTGCGATTCACTTACTTCATATCACAAAATCATATAATTCCAATAGTATTTATGTGAAACCCTGGGATTAATTCCGGATATTTTCGTGGAGCGTTCAGATACTCATATTCCATTTTTTTATCAGAAAAGCTAAACAAAACTATATTAAATTTTATGCTAGGTTACTTGGGTTGAGCATGTGGAAGTGGATGATAAGATCCAAACACATCAGCTATACAAAGATATTATTGGTAATGGCATTGCATATGGAGCTGAAAGGTGGATTATAGAACTTCAAAGAATTTGCGAGAGATTTGCTGCCTTTTATGTTGAAAAGATACCTGATCATGACTCTGCAGGAGGTCACTTTTTGTCATATTCACTCTAAACCCTAACACTTGAGCATCTATCTATCTATCTATCTATATATATATATATATATATATATATTTGCTTTACGATTTATTATTGTGTGCTTATAGCTAACTCAATATTCTACGTTATTCATTGTTCAGTGATCAATTCTCTCGACGGAAGGAGGAGTGTGATGAATTTTGCTCATCGTATGCTCAAAATCTTCTGTGAAAGTATAACCATGGTAGATGGCTTGGACTTTCCACTGTCTGATTTGGAGAATAGTAGCGGGGTGAGGGTCTCTATTCGCGAAAGCAAATGCATTGGTCAACCAAATGGCATGATTGTTGCAGCTGCTACCTCCATTTGGCTTCCTCTCCATTATATGAAAATTTTTGAGTTCTTCACAGATGATAAAAACCGTGCTCAGGTTTACAATAATATAGCTAACTAATCTTTCATTTCTTTAAGAATAATTATTATTTGTTAGCCATTTAAATTAACCTTGCATTGCAGAATGATTAATAGTTACTTGTTCTTTTCTTATCTACACAGTGGGATGTTCTTACCTGTGGAAATCAAGCACACAAGGTTGGACAGATCTCTAATGGAATTCACCCTGGGAACATTGTATCTATTCTTCGGGTAATTCCAATCTTTCTTTTTGTGTCATGTTTCAATTTTTCTATAAGACAGGCTTAGTTTAATTATTAGCTCTACTATATTAAACACTGTCATGAGGCATTCTTTGTTAAATTATATGGTTAAGGTAACAGCAATTTTGAATTAGGTTTTAGCAAACAAAGCCCTAACTTGATTATTGTTTCTTCAAGTACTCTTGGTTAATTTCACTTCAATTTTTATATGTAGCCATTCATCCCAACCGAGAACAATGCACTGATTCTTCAAGAGAGTTTCACAACCCCTATGGGATCGTATGTTGTATATGCTCCAACTGATGTAGACACTATGACTACGGCCATAAAGGGAGATGACTCTTCAATGTTACCAATTCTTCCATCAGGTTTTGTCATCTGTGCAGATGCTGAACCACATGCAAGTTTGGGAGCATTTGATAGTTCACATACTGAAGGATTGAGAGGCTCATTGCTGACAGTGGCATTTCAAATACTAGCTACTGCTGATGGAAGCAACTCGCCAAATAGGAAAGCTGGGGTAGCTGTGAACTCCCTTTTAACCTCAACAATCCTCAGAATCAAGGATGCCCTGAATTGCAACAGCTTGGAGTGATCTTTTGGTTATGGAGTTGTTTTAAACATTGCTCAAGGACAAAACATTGCCTTGTTTCCTTTGCATTCGTGACAAACCAGTTTGTTTGACATTTTAAATTTGTTTGGTACATTGCTTGACATTTTAAATTAAACAATATGCTACTTTCCATTTTCCCCTTCTATTTATGTGTGGTGAATAATTCTGATCCTGGTGGTGCCGATTGTTCTTTCAAGAAAAACTTATCATTTTCTTCTGATAAGCAAAATATTGAAAGAAAGTGCAAAAGTGCAAAGGGAACTACCCTACTACAAAGTTGAACCCATCATGACTTTGAGAATGAGCAATATTAGTCCTTAATCTCGTAGAAATATAATTCGTTCATTTTACTAAAAAAAACTGTGAATTGGTTCGTGTATACCAATTTGCAGTTGGAAAAGCTCTTCGCTATTGAATTTGTGAAAGTGATGAACTCAGGAAAATTGCAGAGAAGGAAGAGGCAGATGAAATGGAAGCTTGGAGAAGAAGATGATGAAAAAAAGAACAGATTCTTTTTAAAATATTTATTTATATATATAAATTAAATGATTAATCTGTTAACTTTTGTTTCTTTTGTTTACACTGCAGTAAGACCAAAAGAGTTACATCGAAATTAGAGATTTACATTGTAAATTGATACAATAACTTATATATTTTATAGAAAATTAAAAAAAAAATCATCAATCTGTGAATTAATTTATAACAGAAAATTATATTAATTAATATCTTAATAAAATATATAATATGATTTAAATAAACCATATACTAAAGCCTAATTTCACTTCTCTAAAATACAAGTTTTAGTTATATGAAAACATTTATTAGCAATATATTATTATCAAATTGGACAATAAAAGTAAACATCCTCACCCATATAGATGGAAAATTATATAGTAGATATATATATTTGTGTGGTGACAGTTAAAGCACACAATTAAAAACCAAATTTAACCTAAAAAATTATTTTGTAAAAATTAAAAAACCATCTAAGTTAATTTAACCAAATTAAAAAGCATTTTTTTAAGATTATAAATTGTGAATAATTATTTTTTTATATTATTTCAAAAATATTAGCCATGTTAATATTATTTTTTTACTGGATAATATAATGTTTTAATATTTTAAGTAGGCCATGTTAATTTCTAACACAAAGGAATGTTTTTTAATAAATTAAACAGCACTATTACGAGAAAAATGATAATAATCAAGCATACAATAGAAATACAACCTAAATATATACAGATTTATATTTTGATGAAAGGCTGAGAAATTTATAAGCATAGTTTTTATTACTGAATAATAATTATTATTATTAAAAAAATAAAAGCATATGTTTTGACTTATGATACAGGCAAACAGAATGAAAAATTACTTTAAATGGAAGTAGAAGTTGAACCTAGTCATATACATATCAAAGCACAGCAATTATTAGTTTGATGACCAAAATAATGTAATTGTTTTTCATTCCAATTATTAATCAATCTATTTCCTCTAATTCAATAATAAAAGAGAGATGTTTTAATAATATAATGCATGCCTGTAAAGGTTGAATTTGATAACTTGGTTGACAATTAATAACATTTTTAAATCAATACTGGAAGTGTTTTCATAAATGTTTTTATATACGTAAAATTTAGACCAATATTTTCCGGTGCAACATTAGTGCATTCCTTTACGTCATTTTAAAGAGATGCCATGTTCACATATAAAGTTTCTGAAGGTATGGATTCAGAACCAAAAGTGACTTCAACTAATTTAATTTCTTAAGGAACCATGTGAATGATACATATTGTTTCTGATAAGAAATTTTGAAGACCCAATTAATCCGAAACTTGTGGATTTAGATCTAGCCATGTGTGCAGCTCTCTTCAACTCATTAATTTAAGATTCTTTTCGTGCCTATAAAAGGCAATGCTCATGATATGATATCCTCACACAAATTGAAGAGCTAAAGGTACTTGAATCTGAGAATAACAACTAGAAAAACGGTTTACCTTCAATACATATGGCTCAAATAATTGTTCAAGTTTTGGTGTCAATCCTACTGGTGCTAGTGGCAAGTGTAGGGGCTACTCCACCTGGAATTGCCAAAAATCCTAGCAGTGCAAGCTGCAATATAAAGAAGTACAAGCATTGCTACAATTTAGTGCATGTATGCCCTAAATTTTGCCCTGATGAGTGTACAGTGGAGTGTGCTTCTTGTAAACCCATCTGTGTTGGGAGTGTAAACCCTCCACCCTCGTCTCCAACAACTCCTTCTACACCAGAAAACCCACCACCCTCATCTCCAACAACTCCTTCTACACCAGAAAATCCACCACCTTCATATCCAACTCCTCCAACAACCCCTTCTACACCAGAGAATCCACCATCCTCATCTCCAACTCCTCCAACAACTCCTTCTACACCAGATAATCCACCACCCTCACCTCCAACTCCTCCTTCCCCTTCTACGCCTGAGAATCCACCACCTTCATCTCCAACTCCTCCAACAACCCCTTCTACACCAGAGAACCCACCATCCTCATCTCCAACTCCTCCAACAACTCCTTCTACACCAGATAATCCACCACCCTCATCTCCAACTCCTCCTACCCCTTCTACGCCTGAGAATCCACCACCCTCATCTCCAACTCCTCCTACCCCTTCTACGCCTGAGAATCCACCACCCTCATCTCCAACTCCTCCTACCCCTTCTACGCCTGAGAATCCACCACCCTCATCTCCAACTCCACCTTCATCATCTACACCTACAAATCCGCCACCATCTTCACCAACACCTTCTCCAATAACTCCATCACCAACAACACCTCCCAGTACTAGTCCTCCCTCTCACTCACCTCCTTCAACATCAACACCTTCTCCAAGTCATCCTGGCTCCGGTGAATCTTCGTCACCAAGAACAGCAAGATGCAGGAACAAGAGCTACTCTAATTGTTACAACATGGAACATGTTTGTCCCAACGCCTGCCCTCATGGATGTGAGGTTGATTGCATCACTTGCAAACCAGTTTGCAGTAAGTCTTTTTGGTATTTTTTTTTTCAGCGAAACCAAAAAATATATTGAAATAAAGATACAAGAATTAGGAAAACAAACATATCATACACTATCTCATAACAGAAAACGAAAATAACAATAAAAAAAAAAAATCTCTCCTAATAATCACCTCATCAAGACCACCAGATATAAAAGCAACACACTCTTTTTAGTAATACATACTTCTCTATTCTACGATAAAAATGATAATTACACACATCTTAGAAATGTGGGAAGAGGGAATAAAAGACACATGAAATAAACAAAAAGTTTATAAGTGTTTGGTTGACACCATTTAAACCTTACATTTCTTTATGTTGAATGACTGGCAGAGTGTGACAGACCAGGAGCTGTTTGCCAAGATCCTCGATTCATTGGTGGCGATGGAAACACTTTCTACTTCCATGGCAAGAAAGACAGCAACTTCTGCCTCGTATCCGATTCCAACCTCCACATAAACGCCCACTTCATAGGCAGAAGAAACAACAACATGAAGAGAGACTTCACTTGGGTCCAATCCATTGCTATTCTCTTTGACAATCACCAACTCTTTGTCGGGGCCCACAAAACAGCCATATGGGAAGACCACATAGACCGCCTTGCCCTAACCTTCGATGGTCAACCTTTCACCCTCCACGAATCAGAAGGTGCCACGTGGAGATCCTCCACTGTTCCTAGTGTCTCCATTGTTAGGACCACTTCCACAAACAGTATCATTGTGGAAGTTGAAGGGAGACTAAGGGTCACAGCCAAAGTTGTCCCTATAACTGAAGAAGACTCTAGGATTCACAACTACGGAATTACCAAAGAGGATTGTTTTGCTCACCTTGACCTAGGGTTTAAGTTCTTCACTCTAAGCAATACAGTGAGTGGTGTGCTGGGGCAAACATACAAAGCTAACTATGTGAGCCGCGTGGATGTTGGGGCAAACATGCCTGTAATGGGAGGTGGAAAAGAGTTTGAAACCACCAGCTTGTTCTCCCCAGACTGTTCAGTGTCTCGATTCATTGGTAACAGCAAATTGTCTGAAGGAGATAGCTTCGCTATTTAAAGAGGGACAATTGCATCATGGGATAACATTAGTCAGAGTTTTTGTTTTCTTTTTCTATAATAAATTACCAAATCATAAAATAACTTGGATGATGGTCTAACGATCTCAAATAATGTATTCACGATTATATATATGAGTTTGTGTGTGTTAATTAGTCTGAACCTAATCATTCGGACTGGAATCATGGATTATAGTTTACATACATTATCTGCACACTAAAGTGGCCTTTACTATTATGAAAGTTTAAGATGGGAGCTTGTTAAGATGTAATATAAAACTTCATACTTTTCATTTGACCACTTATCTTTTTGGTATATTTGAAGATTTCTATCCTGTGAAGATTTATTGCGGTTATATTATATTAGATTTACATAAAATTAATAGTACACAGAGAAAAAAGATCGGTGGGCACTAATTTTTAGTTAACATATTAACGTTTTTCATGATTAATTTGGAAGAAGTTAACAAACCAAAACAAGTTTCGAATAGTGATGAACAATTTAATTTAGAAAATAAAGAAATCATTGAGCCGTTTGTATCTCAAACTTTTCTCACTCTCCCATTGACCAGAAGGTTATTCTTAATAATAACTCAAACCTCTTAACACCAAATTCCATAAATTAATCAAGTGATAGAACTTAATACCATAGGCCGACAATAACAAAACATGCACATGAAAAATGCAAAAAACTACACACATGGATACAATTCAACACGCAGAGGAAGCAATTAATCAAATCTAATCTCTCCCATGTTCTTGGTTAGAACTTGGACTGTAGATAATTGATGGTAGTCTTGTCCAAATGGAAAGCCTTAACAAGAACGTCGCTATCTATGTCAGGTGTAGACCCAAACACTGCATTAGCAATGGTGATCACTCCTGGATTCTGGCTGCTAAGTGCTGCAATGGCCACAGCATTTCCATACCCCACATTTCTCTGGTAATGGATGAGTCCTGTGGGGAACACAAACACATCACCCTTTTCTAGAACTTTCCTGAAGTGACGGTTTTCTGGGTTGGAAGTGATGAATCCAACTTCTAAGGTGCCATCAAGAACTGTCAACACTTCAGTGGCGCGAGGGTGAGTGTGAGGAGGGTTAGTACCCAATGGAGCATAATCAATGCGAGCGATGGATATGCCGAGAGTGTTCAATCCTGGAAGCTGAGTTGCAAAAACTGGTGTGACTTTAGACCCAACAGGGTTTGTGGTGTTTCCTGCTATGTGAAGACCAATAAAGTAGAAATCATTTGCCTCAACAACTTTTGGATCCTTGCATGCCAAGCCATTCTCTAACACTGCCACAATTGATCGAGGGACACGTACAGGTGTTAGATTCACACACACACACACTGATAGGCCCTTAAGCCCAATTGATGAGAGTCCAAAACACAAGCTCAAAAGGAACCGTAACAAACCTAGCTGGGTGAGAAACTACATTTAAAATCATCCCAGAAAAAGTTCCATTCCTAAAATACTGAGATTGTTACATTTGTACACTTCTCATACAATTTAGGTCATATCATTATTGTGTACTTACTTGGATTCTAATCATTTGACTGACTTTAATGAATTTATCCTAAATTTTCTTTTTCTTTACCGTAGTTTAGGGTAGAGAGACTCTCTAACAGGGCATAACTAGATTTTAAAACCCTATCAGTCGTACTTATAAGTTATAACTTGGTTGTCGGAGTACATATGAATATAAAATATGTATGAGATGCAAGAATTTATAATGTAATGTCCTGATAATTGTCACAGAAGACAGTAGTAACTAGTGCGTGCATGCATGCATTTTCTAACCTTGCGCTGTAGGGTCTCCCACACAGAAATCTTGGAGAGCACTAGCATCAGCTGCTAAAGCAACTGAAACTGAAAAAGCTAGAAATACCATCAACAATGAGAGATTAGCCATTTGACAAGAACTCAAAAAGCACTATAGTGGATTTTTTGTAGTAATAAGAATAGGTACCGCCTGTTGTATTATTGGTGAATGAATATGGCATTAGGTTAAGGCTATTTATATAGCAGTATTGAAGTACAGAATAAGTCATCTTTGAAGTGGTAAGAATATGCCGCCCTAATTATAAGAACAGAATAAATGATGTTTGAAGTGGTAAGAATATGGTGAGTGATAAGGGGTTTTGCTCAAGCTGGCATGTGGAGTGTATAGTGCTTGCTTCTTACTGTGGATATAATGCCGGCAGAAAGTGTTGCTGCCATTCGGCTAATCATTCAGAAAAGAAGGTTAGTATGGACTCCAAATGGATGACAACCTCTATTTTGGTTTGGAGCTATTGTACGTATGTTTTTTCATTTTTAATCTGCATACTAATTTCATCATTTTTATAAAGAAAATGAGAATGTAGGGTGTAGTATTCATCCTTATACCTTCATCAATCCTTACCAAACTTCTCATAATCAATTCAAATATATGTAATTTACATAAAAAAAGTAATTATATTTTTAATTATCAATTAATGATATAAAATACTATTCATCGATTAATATTAATTCATGAATTATAACAACTTGACTAAACATTTTGTGATTATGAATAAAGATTAAATGTGTATGAGTGGGTAAATCATGTTTCATTGTATGCCAAAAGAAATTACATGTGCTATAAGGTGGAAAATTAAAAATTAAAAATTGAAAAATTAAATTAATTAATGAATCTCTTTAACCCAAAATATCAGATCTTGTTTATGTTGAGCTTTTTAAATTCATCTTCTATACAAGCTAGAACTTTTAAAATCAACTTTTGTTCATATAGGAAAATAATTCTTTGATACATGTAATTTATAGTATTTCAGAAATCACATTTAAAAAAAAAATACTGAAATAACATTTTCAACTTACATATACTTATTGTAAATTAAGTGAAATATAGTTTTCATCACTATTTTAAAAAAAAAAAAAGTAAATTCACGAACTTTTAACCTATATTTAAAAGTAAATATTTTTATTTATGAATAAATTATATTTTTATTGTTCTCATATGTTAATTTTTTTTATAATAAAAGTTAACATCTTAACCACTTATATTATATTAATTTATATCTTTATATTATCTATTTATGAATTAATATATATATATATATATATATATTATTAAGGATTAATGTACTCTGATTATAATATATTTAAAAGATAAAGGTTGGTTTACAGCAATAAAGGTTTATCAATGTACTCTGATTAATGGTAGCTTATGTTAATAGAAAATTAACAGGACCCAAACAATGAAAGAAAATGGCAGGAATAATAAATCATATTACAAAATGAATCGAGTCTTTTAATTCATCAAATTTTATTTTTTTAAGATTAATTTAAAATATATATATATATATATATTACTTTTTATATTTTTTATTTATCTCACACAAATCACATCCTTTTTAAATAATAATTATTTTACTGACTTCCATCTTATTTCACAACTCTTCATCCTCTACTATATTTTATATATATATATATATATATATATATATATATATATAACTTTTACTATAATTTCTAATAATAATCACTTTTATTATTATAGTTATTTTTAAAAATTATAATTATTGATAAAATTATTTTATACTGAATATATTATTATATTATTAAAAAAATATATAAAAATATTATTTTATTAAATTTAGTTGAATCTTTATTACATTTTTAAACTTGTATTATTAAAAATATATAAAAATATTATTTTATTAAATTTAAAAAAAAAATCATTTTTTTATTTATTTAATAATCGATCTAACTTTAAGAATATTAATCAATAATTTTTTTTTACAACCCCTTATAATAATAAAAAATATAGAATAAATATTATTATTATTATTATTATTATTATTATTATTATTATTATTATTATTATAAAAAGATTTTTTATATATGAAAATTTTCTCGAAGTGATTATAAAAAAGATAATTGTGAAAGTATGCTTATTCTAACGGGAAAGGATAGTAACAATTTGATAAGGACTAAATGCAAAAACAGGCGAATCCTATAAATTCATTAAATGAGACAAATAAAATAAATACAAATATATAATGGATAATGGATAAAAACTACACACATACAATTCAACAACAGAGGAAGCAATTAATCAAATTCGATGTCTCTCACGCATGATCTTGTTTAGAACTTGGATTGTAGATAATTGATGATGGTTTTGTCCAAATGGAAAGCCTTAACAAGAACGTCGCTGTCTATGTCAGGTGTAGACCCAAACACTGCATTAGCAATGGTGATCACTCCTGGATTCTGGCTGCTAAGTGCTGCAATGGCCACAGCATTTCCGTACCCCACATTTCTCTGGTAATGGATGAGTCCTGTGGGGAACACAAACACATCACCCTTTTGTAGAACTTTCCTGAAGTGACGGTTTTCGGGGTTGGAAGTGATGAATCCAACTTCTAAGGTGCCATCAAGAACTGTCAACACTTCAGTGGCGCGAGGGTGAGTGTGAGGAGGGTTAATACCCGATGGAGCATAATCAATGCGAGCGATGGATATGCCGAGAGTGTTCAATCCTGGAAGCTGAGTTGCAAAAACTGGTGTCACTTTAGACCCAACAGGGTTTGTGGTGTTTCCTGCTATGTGAAGACCACTGAAGTAGAAATCATTTGCCTCAACAAGTTTTGGATCCTTGCATGTCAAGCCATTCACAAACACTGCCACAATTGATCAAGGGAAGTGTTAGAATCTTGTTACTGTGTATACAACATTGCCAAACTTTTTTATATTATTACAGCATAATTTACTGTCTGTGTGAATTGATCAAAAACAATGGTAAACATAATCTTTAAAGAAACTTTCATATGTAATTGTTATAAAACTAAAATATTCAAAATTCATAGCAAACTGTAATTGGATGACCGTTAAAAATATTTACACATTGTCAGTATATACATTGTTTTATGATATATTACTTTCTATACATTTTAACATTATCTCACTTTTTTCTCCTTTATGAATCTCAAGTCTACAGTCCACTTAAATATGCAAGAGTGAAAATTAATCTTGACTTCTTTTACTTATGTTGAGTAACAAGAAAATACAAAATTTAGGGTTTTAAAATAAAATGCCAACACTGTAGTGCATGCATACAAGTATTTGCTATACCTTTCTCTTTTGGGTCTGCCACACAGAAATCTTGGAGACTACTAGTACCAGCTGCTAGAACAACTGAAAGTGAAAGAGCCAAAACTGTTAGGAAAAAGGAGGAATTAGCCATTTGACAAGAACACAAAAGCACCAGTGGAATTTGTAGTGGCAGGAATTATATGCCCTAGAATTGTGTGCTTTAGTAATAATTGATTATTTGGTAGATGAATATGATATAGCATTGCATTGAAGCCTATTTATAAACGAATATACATGTGAAGCCACATATATGCAGGCATAATTAAGAACAGAATGAGTCATCTTTGAAGTGGTAATAAGAATAACGTAGGTGGGGTTTTGTTCAAGCTGGTTATTGAAATAATTTTTAGTATGGATAATGGCGGCGATGCTGCCATTCGGCTATAGATTACAACAAAGGAATCTTAATTCATTATTTTGTTTTCTGATAATTGATTAATTTAATTGAAGCACCTAACTCTTCCATTTGTAAAGAAAATATTCTAAAAGTAGAAACTGAGTGACCAATAAAAAAGTACTATAAATTTCTTTCAATTTTTGTCTCCTAATGTGAAAACAAGTTCATCGCAAAATATTTAATATTTTTCTTGATTTTCTTAAGAGTTATTTGGACAAGTTTGTCTAGTTGAAGGTTAATGTTTGATCGGATATTTGCATGTTAAGCGTTCAGAAATTACCCACATTTTAATTTTTTTTAGAAAAAAAAAATTATCAACTTTAAAGATTAATTTAAAAAAAAAAAAAGTTGAATGGCTTGGGGTTATGTGCTTCTTGGTCCACACATGGGTATGGGTTTGGGTTCTGTGGCCTCCAGCTGCCCATAATTGCATAGGGCCCAACATAAAAGCCCATCAAATTTTCAAACCTTTAACAATGACAATGAAATTTACATTTTCCTTATTTTCTCTTCTTCCTCTCCTTTTAAAATAAAAAGAATATCTCGTTTTAAAAATAAATTTCAAAATTTTATTTTGAAATAAGTAAATATCTATGCCGAATTTTAGATTCTAAAATATACTTAACGTGTTTTTGAAAGGTAATTTCTGAACATATAAGATAATTAATAATTTATTCTAACAAAATTTTAAAAATAATAAAATTTTAACTTGAGCAATGCGCAGGATAAATTTTAGTTTTAGGTAAACATACTTTCTAATAGAAAAATTATATTATAATAGATAACCTTTTTAACATATAATTATATTTTAGACTTATGATAAACTTTATATTTTGATACAAATTTATTTTAAACTTTTTAAAATTTTCAAAAAAGAAAATTAAATTAAAAATTATTTTAAAAAATAAAAAAATGATAAATTGAAAGTGACATAATGTTGAAAAATTAAAATACTTTAATTGAAGAATTTTTAAAGAAAAGTTAAAGTAATTCTAAAATGCATGACAGATAGTGATTAAATTTTTTGATCTCATTCATAAACTAAATTTTGAAGGTAGTAAAATTATAATATTTCGAAAAACTACTTTCCAAACTGTATTAGATAAGTTAAAGAAAGTGATTTCAAAGCATCTAGCAATTTTTAAAATGTATATATTTCGAAAATAATTTAGAGAGAAGAAAAAATAGGTAGAATAAGGGTGAAATTGCAGGAAATGAACCTACTTTTAAAAGTGTTTTTCGTACAAAGAGAGTAGTGGAGAGAGGTGGTTGTGGAGGATCCAGATATTGTGCATAATTACATGTACTTTTTTTCAACTTTATTAAATACCATTCAATATTCTTTCCTTTCTTCATATTAGACAAATTTCTTTCCATTCTTATAACACCATAATACTCTCTATCTTTCTTTCTTCTCAATATAGAAATTTTTTTTGCTTCAATTACTTATACATTCATAGAAATTGTGGATTTTTTAGTTATGTAAGAAAAATACAAAAGCATCGAGTATACCTTCATTCAACTGTGAAAGTGAGTATAAGTTACCCTTCCTCATATATAAAGGTACAAATGTTCATTTATAATTGACCAAAACAATGTATTGATGCTCAAACATTTTTCTGTCCACGTATGCTTTTTAAAAAATGAATAAAAATAGTAAGAAATGCTTGAATTGAAAATTGTATGTCTAGTATCTCTTTTAAATAAGGTTTCAAGTACTAATTTTATATTTAAAAAAATTTAAAATATATTCTTAATATCTGACATTTAAATATATATAATTGGTAAGAAATCATTAACGTAATCTTAAAATAAAAAAACAAAAAAAATTGTTGAAAAAGTATCAAATTATAAAGAAATAGAGCAAGTATAATAATAGATTTAAATACAATTGTTGTCAAAAATTAAAACAATAAATATTTATCATTTATCGTGTTATAATGGTTTACCAAAATATAACATATTATCTCCTTCGCTAATTTCCAACATGCTTAAAATTATATGTTCACATATTTAACTTAATCAAATCTAATAATTATATAAAAAATTATATTTTTTTTACTATTATTAAATGATGAAAGTCTATCAAAATATAAAAATGTTGTTTATCTATGTATGAATTTCGGAATAAAATTATAAATTTATTTCATAAAACAAATTTTGCATATTTATTTTGCAAGTAACCAGATCTAACTTGATAAATCCGTAATTCATCCCGATAGTTTGATTTGAAATTTGAATTAATTTTAGAAAATATGAATCAATCCGTGATAACCTAGTGTAAACAATGAAATTTGATGGAATCAGACATATCAATTAATAGAAACATCTTTTGTTATTTATAGTTTTTCTTTAATACAAAAAGAATGAGATAAGATTGTCCATATAAAATAAAAAACAGTTTTTAAAATTCGAAAAGGAAAATACTTGATCCATACAATGTCAGAGACTAACTTTGATCACTGACTTCGATAAACTGATGCAGCTTTACAATCTTAACTTGCCGGGACCGCTGAATGATGCCACAATCATACGATCACAACTTCCCTCGCGGTTCTTTTACTTTACTATACCCGTCTTCACATCATATTATAATACAAATTAACTACATACCGTTGTATTCACATCATATTCATATAAAAAGCAATATCTTATTAATAATCATAAAACATTAATTTCAAGATAAATTAAACAAGCGTAGCTTGTCTTAACATACTCAGGCAATTTCATCAGTATAAATCTTTAGTCAGTCAAAGCTTCCCCAACCAGGATAAATCACGCACTTATTGAACAGCATGTCAATAAGAACCTAAAAACATTACTTTTTAGTTCACAGGAAACTTACTATAATCAACATATCAAAACGGGAGAGGGGGTTAGAGAAAGACATGTCATTAACTATTACAAACATCCAAGACTTGATCTCTCAACAGAAGCATTGTCAACAAAACCCAGTTTATACAATGTCAACAATCAATAATAAGCATACACATAATCGAGTCAATCTAATTTGACTGCATCACAATTAAAACTTACACCACTCGTTCAAAGCCAACCACATTGATATTTGAAACAATTTTGACAAATGAATTGCCTTATGCAGCAATCTCCTCTTCTTCCTCTTCCTCGTACTCCTCGTCATCAGCAGTAGCATCCTGGTATTGCTGATACTCAGCAACAAGATCATTCATGTTACTCTCAGCCTCAGTGAACTCCATTTCGTCCATTCCTTCCCCAGTGTACCAATGCAAGAAAGCCTTGCGCCTGAACATAGCCGTGAACTGCTCACTAACTCTCCTGAACATCTCCTGGATTGAAGTCGAATTACCAATGAAAGTGGATGCCATTTTAAGACCCTTAGGTGGGATATCACACACACTGGACTTCACATTATTAGGTATCCACTCAACGAAATATGAAGAGTTCTTGTTTTGCACATTGATCATTTGTTCATCCACCTCCTTTGTGCTCATCTTACCACGGAACATTGCTGATGCAGTCAAATAACGACCATGACGAGGATCGGCAGCACACATCATGTTCTTAGCATCCCACATTTGCTGTGTTAATTCAGGAACAGTCAAAGCACGGTACTGCTGAGATCCTCTAGATGTCAAGGGTGCAAACCCAACCATAAAGAAATGGAGCCGGGGGAATGGGATAAGATTAACAGCAAGCTTGCGAAGATCAGAATTCAGTTGCCCAGGGAAACGTAGACAGCAAGTAACTCCACTCATGGTGGCAGAAATGAGGTGGTTAAGGTCACCAACTGTAATCAAAACAAGAAAATAATTGATTAGAAAATTGAACTTCCAACTAATGTCCTGTTTGCTTCAAGGCCCCAAAGAATTCATTCATAAACTAACAGTTATCTAGGTAATTTTTGGAGATTTCAAAATCAATCCACCAAATAGCAGAAATGTATAACTGATCAAGAACTAAAAAGAATTAGGTGTTCTGGTGTGTAATAAATTTGATTCAAGTGAAAGAACCACAAAAATATAACCTTCAAGATGTTTCTATTTTATCATCCAAATAAAATCAATTCTTACAAACTTACTTTAAAAATATCATCCACATACACAGCAATTCTTTCAAAATCAATTCCATAAAAATCTCAGATAAAGCGACCATATTCCATTAGAGAAAGCGACTGAAAACCAAATTGATAGAAGAAGTTGAACAACACCACCACCAGCAACGAGCAAGACGCAAGACCTAACCCCACTTGATTCCCCCCATGGCCCCACCAACACAACGACATTTCATCCCTAATAGAATAAACTCCTCCATAAAACTTACACAAAACAAAAATTAGTTAAAATGAAATCAAATTCTCCCACAAGCTAAATTAGCTTCACATAACCTATTCCTATAAATTTTCTCTCAACATTTCCCGAAGTTGATTTTAACTTACACTGAAGTTACTTTTACTTTGTTCTTCTCATTTCCTTTACTGACAAGTGATAATAAAGCAAATTATCCACGCAGAGCCATAATCCTAATTTGAATCGTGAAATTGAAAGAAAAAACACATAATTACAGCAAACCTGTACTCAACAATTCAGAAATTTATCTGCAGCAAACAACCACAAACAGAACAACACCAACAAAATAAACAGCCATAGAAAAAAAAAGAAATAAAAAACTTACAGGTGGGCGTAGCGAGCTTGAGGGTCCTGAAACAGATGTCGTAGAGAGCCTCATTGTCCAGAACCATACACTCATCAGCGTTCTCGACAAGCTGGTGAACAGAGAGCGTAGCATTGTAAGGCTCCACAACGGTGTCAGAAACCTTGGGAGAAGGAAACACCGAAAACGTCAACATCATCCGATCCGGATACTCCTCACGAATCTTCGAGATCAGAAGCGTCCCCATGCCAGAACCCGTTCCACCCCCAAGAGAATGGCATACCTGAAACCCTGCCACGTCACCAGATGTCCAATTCCATCAAAACACAATTAAATCAATCAAAATTGGTGAGAAACCGGGAAATTAAGAGTGGCAGTTGTACCTTGCAAGCAATCGCAATTTTCGGCTTCTTTGCGAACGACGTCGAGGACGGAATCAATGAGTTCGGCGCCTTCGGTGTAGTGACCTTTAGCCCAGTTGTTGCCGGCGCCAGACTGGCCGAAGACAAAGTTGTCGGGGCGGAAGATCTGGCCGTAAGGGCCGGATCTGACGGAGTCCATGGTGCCGGGTTCGAGATCCATGAGGACGGCACGTGGAACGTATCTTCCGCCGCTGGCTTCATTATAGTAGACGTTGATGCGTTCGAGTTGGAGCTCGGAGTCGCCGCTGTACTTTCCAGTGTGGTCGATGCCGTGCTCGTCACAGATCACCTCCCAGAACTTGGCTCCGATCTGGTTCCCGCATTGCCCTCCCTGGATGTGCAAGATTTCTCTCATTTTGGATCGTAGAGTGTGAGAGAGAGTGGTTTAGGGTTTGAGGAGACTCTGGATTGGGTTCGAAGGAAATGGAAATGAATGAGGGGTGAATGGTGGGGAGAATTTGAAGAGTTGGTCTATTTTGTAATTGTGTGATGTCCTGAGGGTGTTTTCGGAATAGAGGGAATTTTTTTAAAATGATATTTTTTTTGGTGCTGTGCTGTTCTTAGCTGTGAATTGTGATAAGGAACCAACCCAAACGACACTGTTCTATAGCCGTTTCGTTCTCTCTCTATTGGTGCCACCACCATAGACGGTTACCCTTTCTCTTTCTCTTTCTCTTGCGCTACCTCTTCAAATATAAGACGGCATAGCTATTTTATTTTAGAAATTGTAGCATTGTGATTTATTTAATAAAATTATATAGTTGTTTATACAATAATATACTTATTATCTTTATCCCTCACATTATTTTTTTAAAAAAATTCATATATTCCAATTTAGAGAAAGTAGTTGGACCAAACGAAATTTTTAATTTGAATTTTATAAAAAGAAGAGATGAAAGAATAGTTCATTATGGAAAAATTTAATGGTACGAATAATAGATATTTGGAATAAAAACATTATTTATTTACTTTCATGAATATTCCAATTTGAATTATAATTTATTAAGAATTATGGCGTGAAAAATTAAAACGGCAGTTGAATGAGTGAGGTGGGCCGGTGACAATTGATGGCTTATAGCCCAACCCAGCTGTCAATAATTTCTCCAATTTCTGGATTCAACATTTCAATGAGTTTTAAAATTGACGAGTTTTAAAATAAAAAGTAAATATTTATTTAAAATTTAAAATTGCATGATGCTTAACTAAAAATATATTAATAGGAAATTATAAAAAATAGTGAGATATTAAAATATATTTGCTCTGCCTTCTTTGATTTGAATCTTTGCGCGGCCTGCAACAGAGGAGGCTCCTCCCTTTGACTTCATCATCAAATACACAAATCACAAGTCCAGAAGCCATTCACAGTTTTCAAATCTCTGTTTCATTCCGTTTAAATTTTGGGGAATAAAATAATTGTCATCAAACAAATTGAATCAGACAAACATTACGCAATCATGAACGCAGAACTGCACCCAAACAATTCTTGAGTATGACCACAAAAATGGTAGCGTGAAAACAAAAATATTTAACACTGAAAATAACGGATAACCTACGCCCAGATCTCACTGCATTCGATCTAACGCATGTATGCACTCTTAGTCGTAACAACTATTTATATTATTTTCGAATTATAATTAGAGTTTAAGTGAAATAATATGTATTGTATGAAATTAAACTCTTTTTTAAGATTAGACTTATATTTCAAAAGAACAAGAATTAAATCTTGTTAATAGTATGAAATTTTCATCTCACTTCTTATGATTACATTGAAAATTATGACCCTATGACATCCCTTTCTTCACTTTGTAAACTTTCTCTTCTTACTTTTCTTTTTGGTACATTTTTTTAAAAGAAAAATGAAGTTGGTGAATTCATTAGAATGACCCATACCAAAAACAAATTTAATAATTATTAAATGCACCTCCATAACTGCTAAATATACCTTTTTTATATTTTTAATATATTTTTTCAAAATAGGTTTTTATTAGAAAATAATTTGTGGATAGATTTTTTTAATGTTTCTGAAATTGTTTTAAAAATTAATTTATATAATAAAATACATTCGAAAATTAATTTGGGAAGTCTACCCATGTGTTAAGTCTTTGTTTAAGCATAAATCCATAATCTAATAAGCACTTCATTTGCTTCCAGTGGAGAAAGAAGCCCAATAGAGAAAGAAGCCCAATAGAGAAAGAGGCCCAATAGAGAAAGAGGCCCTATCAGTTGGTTATTTTATCAATATCTAGAACAATAAAAAAAACGTAGTTAAAATAATCAACTGAAAATTGAAAAATAAAATAACAAAAAATAAAATATTGATAAGGATTAATAACTTGAGGGCTTTTTGAAAATATTAAATAAAAAGAAAATTATATAATTTAAATAAGGAAAGACATCCAAAAATATTATTTGATTATTAATTGTTGAAAATTCCGTCATAAATGCAAATTGTTGTAACGTGAAAAGAAGATAACAAATCCCAAAAGAACAAAAGTACAAATTGTATCATCCTACGAGACATAAGTTTCACAATCAGTGACCGAACTCATCAATTACATTTAAAACGTGTTAATTTAGAATTTGCGTTTCAGAAGTAAATATATAATATTCATTATTCATTAATAGTATTAGCAAAGCAAGTTGATGCAGAGCAAAAATAGTTAATAAATTGATTAAATTAAAACTTTAAAAAGTTGATTTAATTGAAATTTGTTAAATTATCTCTTTTAAATCAAAAGCACATAATAAAAATAATCGATTGAAGTAACTGATACAACATAATAAAAAGCTTCAACATTTTAAATTCGAATCCAATAACAATTTAAAAAAAAATTAATGAGACCTAAAACAAATTTTAAGAAAAACCTTTTTAACGTTAAATGAGAGTTATATGTTGAGTTTATATATATATATATATATATATATATATATATGTATATATATATTCTTTATAAAAAACAATTAATTTTCTAAATATTATATTATAAATATTTTTTAACATTAAATTCATTACAATAACATTATTAAAGTAAATTACTACATTGAAAATATTATATTCTAAATAACTTTTGGGTAGGGAAAAGTTTCCATCATTCAATTAATTTCAAATGGAAGATTGATTATTATTTATTTGGTTTGGTAAGGTTGCTAGTGTCCTAAGAATGAGCACGGAAGATCTTCAAATTTGATAACTCATCTTGGCCCCTCAACCACGAGACATCAACGTGTGGCACCGCTTAAATAAAAATACCATACCTTCATGCCTAGCTCTGTATTTGCAAGGAACCTTATCCTATGTCCAACACTGCTGCATAACCCTGTCTTGAAGACCAGAAATCTTCAAATTATTTTGTCACTATAATCAACCAATTTGCATTAATTATGATATTAAAGATGGTCCATCTCCTGCATTTGATTAGAGTGTTAACAGGGAAGCTTAAGTGAGAAGAAAAAATTATTGTTAATTAGTTTGGTTTGTTTGTTAGCAGGCTTGATTGACGTGCATTAATCATGTGTGTTGTTGTGTTAGGTGACGAAGATTGAAATTTTGGGATAATGGGTGCCTTGTTTTGTCTGATTGATCCCCCCAGTTGCCTCCAAACACAATGAAATTGAAGAATCTTGTGCTGTGAAAGTTGTTTATTCAAAGCTAAAGGCTAGGTGCTTGCAAAGGTTAGTAATGGCTAATTAAAGACCATGGGTGGCCCATAACTTGAAGAGTGACCAGTGACCAGAATCAGAGAATCAGTTTCTCTTAACATCAGACAAATTGCTTCTATTAAATGAGATGTGCTGGGGGAAGGTTTAGGCAACATCTCAATGCACCGGACCCCACAACTGATCCAGCACCAAAATGCATGGAATTCAGCAATACATTTGATTATAAGTTGAGATATTTATGAATATAAATCAATAATTAATACCTGTAGTACGTATTCTAACATTTTGAGTTAATCGTTATTATGAATTTATAGAATTAAAGGCTTTTAATCTAGTTGTTCATGGCATAAAAGCGAGTGTGAACTACTCTTTTCTCCTATGATTGTTCAAAAGAGAATTCTTTTCCCTGTTACCATTCTTTCACGGTTGGTGATATTGGCAACAGATCCATTTTGGACTTGTGGGAGAAAAAAAGATAACTGGCGAGTAAAAAAGGGTTATTTTGATAATGAGTAGCAATGACGTGATTCGAACTTTACTTGATCCCTGGCTTCCAATCTGCATACACAAAAGTGCACTTATATATCCATTTGATGTGCCTCAAGTTCCTTTAGATGGAACAGATGGTTCATTCACCTTTTTTAGGGAGGTCAAACGTTCTTTTCTTTTGTATGGGTAACATGTTCATAGCTTTTACTCTTATTCCATATCGCAGTTGTGAAGGATCTTGTGAGAAAATTGGAGTTATTTGGTGTTTAAGGGAAGATAAGGCTCCTGATTCCCTTTCCTTCAAGTTCAGGGATGAGAACTCCTCTCTACATTTCACTTCTTTCTTGATATGGCTTTTCCCTATGCCAGATTAACTACCCTAATCACCATTATTAGGGGCTGTTAAACATTTGTAACTATCCTCCTTGTAACCTTGATTTGTTGCACTTGGTGCTTCTGCTGCTGCTGATGGCTTAAGTCATTTGTGGTATCAATTTGTGTTCTATAAGTATTACTTAGTGCTGTATGTTAAATAAGTAATTTTTAAGTTTATAGCTTTAACTGATTTATTAGCCAGTCCCAACTAAAGTGCCTTCCTTAAAGAAAGATTTGTCCATTAATTTTCACATGTTTCATTTGAAAAAGTAACAAAATCAGCAAAATTTCAGGAAATATTAAGTGATATTCGGGATCATATGTGAACATTGTAGTGATTAACAAATGAATTTAGACAAGTCAACTTCACCTTTTAGCCGAAACATTCCACACAAGAAATTTTTCGTATGCTGATCATAGGACAAAGATATTTTATTGCATGCTTATTTTCAGCTTTCTGAAAAGCATATTTCTGCTTTTATTGAAGATAAAGTGAGGAAGTTATAATAGTCAAAGAGCAGAGCACTATGCTACTGATAGAAGAGAGAAAAGTTCAAAAAGGAGGCTTAACTATGCTTTAGATTAATACATTATGATAGTATTAGTGTAGTTTATTTCAAATAAATATTCAACTAATTTGATCAGTTCTTTAAGAAATTTTTCAAAAATATGTGGTCATTTCTCTAACTTTAATCTTTATCAAGCATACCTATCTAAGATAATAGGTTTGCATTGGTGGGGACAAAAGTAATGTAAAAGAAAATATAGGTTGGGGGCCTAGCTGGAACTCTAAGAGTAAAATAAAATAATATAACTGAGTAAATGTTTTAAGGATTTGTAGTCTTTGAACTATGCCATGATCAGCAACTGCAGACAGAGTTAGAGGCTATTGATGACAAATCTCTGTTAAAACAAATTCATAAGAAAAAAGTGATAAGTACTTATGATTTGATTCATTTTTTGATACCAAATGCTGGTCATAAGCATGGCATTTGGTGGGGAAGGAAAATTATTGAAAAGGGTTTCAATTGGCGGGTCTGTCAAGGAAACTCCATATCTTCTTGATAATGTTTTGGATTCGAATACCTTTTGGATTAGGCCATGTCTTATTTGTTCAAAATTGGTCTCTACTTTGCAATAATTAATGGTGGCACCTTGTTAATGCCACATTGGTCTCTCACTGCTATACTCTCTTTTCCTCCAAATTTGGAGAGGATATTCATAGTTTGAGGCCTTCAAAATGAGATTGCCCTGTTGAAAATATCTTTTATTAACCTACTTTACTCAATTATATTGATGTATTATTAAATTAATGAAGTATTCTCAATCATTAACTTTTATTGAATAAAAGTTACACTGACCAATGTTATAAATTTATTATTATCAATGATTTAGTACAAGAATCTCTCGTGTTCTACATTACATTCTGGTCATAGTGCTATATGACCAGAGAATCAATTTTTTCTTGGTCCACAGTTCACATTCTGTGACACAGTTCATTGGTAAAAGAACAACCTAATAGGGCACAAACAAAAATAAGTAAATAAAGAAACAAAGCACTGATTTTAAAGCTTGAACCTATGACATATCGAATACGGAGCTTAGAGGAATATGAGTGAAAACTTGAGGTAGGGGATGAAAGGAGTAGACAAGGTATCACTTTCTCATAGCACGAGACCAAGAAGAGTCAAATTCCGTATGATTTCACGTGCTTCTTGTTCTAATGTTCCACAATGATTCTGACTTGGCATTTACATCTCCTGTTGTTGTGCTCAACAAGGCTTGTATTATAAGGTCCAAGAAAACATGCTAAATTATTCGGTTTTGTTTTTGTCTTAAAATGATTCCTTTGTTCTAAGAAACTCTGCCTGCGTGCCTGGGATACCCACCAACCCCACTGTCACTCACTCACACACACAACCATAATCATAGGTTTTTTTTCTTCTTTTTTAGCTTGAAGGGTTAACTTTTCTCTTTGGGTCTTATCCCACTTTTGGGACCCCAAAAGTCAATCTTTTTAATGGTCCTTCCTTCCAATCCTAAAGCCTGCATATACATATCCATTACATGTAATTTGATGAACAGGGAAAAAAATGACCAAATGGGTCCCTTAAACAATTATCTAGTGTACTCCAATTATTAAGGTAGCACCTAGTGTTCATTGTGTAGTGGAAAGAATTATTTAGTCAATCACAATCAAGTGATATCTAAAGGCTGCTTAAGAAAAAGAAGATAAAAAAAGAATAGTTGTTGGTGTTCACTGTGGCAGCTCCTGTGGGTTACATTTGTATAGTCTTTCTGACAACTTTTCTTTTCTCTTTTTATCTTATTTTGCAAATTAACAAATGTAACCTCACAATTTTTAGTTCTTGCTGGCAACCAATTATGATGGAGGAAAGTGATATAATCCATATTATAAACCCTAAAAGATTGAAAAGGAATGGGTTGTGTACTGAATTAGGCAGCTCATAAAGAGACAAGCAAGTCCATATCAAGCTGCCCAATAATTGCAATAGCAAAATTAATTGTGATGTTACTTATCCAAACTAGGGTTAACCTCTCTATTTCACATTCTAATTTGTGGTGGATCACCACTTATTTTCACATTCTTAATTCATAGATTTATTGTTACTCCCTCATCAACTTTATCATACATAGATCTTGGTGTTGTTTTTACAAGTTGCATAGAATTTTGTTAGAGTAGGATATATAATTATTGTAAATGACATTTGATTTTAGATTAGCCCGATCACACCCAAAGATGTTTACAACAAAATTGATAAAAAAGAAACTAAAAATTATTAAAAAATCAAAAATTGATTCAAATTAAATTTATTTTAATTTTTTTAGATATATTTTTTTAAAATTGTATTATTTGATTTAAATTTTTTATTTCAAATAAAAAACTAAATTACTTATTATATTTAAATATAAAATTATATATATTATGAAAAATATATTTTTATTTTGATTATATTATATTTATATAAAAATTATAATAATAAATTTATATTATAATATTTAAATATAAAATTATATAATTTATTTATAAATATAAGAATAATTAAAATTAAATCAAATATAATAATTTTTATATTTAATTTGAATAAATATTTAATAAAAAACTGAATTAATAAATTTAAAAAAAATATATGTCTTTTGAAAAAATAATCTATATCTTAAAAAAATATATACTTTTATAATAACATATTTCTAACTTTTATTGTGTATATGATATTGTCAAGTATTCTTTAAAAAAATATATTAATTAGTAAAAATGAATAGATTAAATTTTTATATATACAAAAGTCCATAAACTCTTCAAATTCAGGAGAAAAAATCTACATCAACTTTGAAAATAAAGACAAGAAAAGATGGATAAAAAGTTGAATAAATAAATAAATTGTATAACGTGTTTGAATGAAATCAGAAACAGTTAATTTTCATTATTATATCATGAATATTAAACAATCTCTCTCATCCTCACCCATTGATCCGATATTTTCAAAGATCAATTCTTTAATAAAAAATAATCTTTAGTTATGTTTTTATTTACTTTCAGACTGAATCAGATTAATGTAATTTTAAAACACCAGAAATTAAAAACATTCATCCACTATTGATGGGTACTTGTTATTGGTTTCCTCTTACTATTTCACCAAACCAAAAACCAACCCACTTTCTCCTAAAAATATATATAAAATACTTAAAAAAAAAGAAAAAAGAATCAACACTCCACAAACACACATATTCACAAAATGAAAACCAACAGTAATCAAAACATACTAACTTTTAAATAAAATAAAATAAAATAAATACAAATATTAATTATATGATTGCTTTCAATAACAAATACGTGAATGTATGGTAATAATTAAAAGAACATATATCTATCCATCTAACAAATTTAACTTGACTTAAATTTTTGAAACAATAAATTGAACAATTAAAAGAAGCAAAAGTGACGTACAATAAATGGTGCTATCTAAAAATAAAAACCATTAAATACTTTATAAATTTATAAAAGAAAATAAAAAAATAATTAAAGCGCTAATAATTCCAAAATTTAAAATATATAAATTAATTAAAGAAATGAAAAAAAAAGAGAAAAGATTAAAGATTAAAACACAGAACAGTGTTGAGGTCGCATTCTAGTGACAGAGTTTTCAACTCACAACAACCTTCTTTTTAAACAAATTAATCCATTCACACACAGAAAGACTTAATAACTCTCAGGCGCCTGCGTGTGTTCCTTTTCTTTCTCTCATTTCATGGAAACCGCTTACTTGTTTCCTTTCTTCAATTGCTTCCTTTCTTTCAAGTTGAATCTTAAAACAAAAATGTTCCATAATTATTAATATTCCTAACCTAAAATAAACCCACTCTTGTGTTCCATTACTTTCACTCTTCTCTCTCAACCACGATGCCGTTTCCATGGAAGAAGAACCGCGTCCCTCGAATCTCCCAAATCGTCGCCGATCTCCAATCGCCAAAACGCGGCGGCTCCCTCGTCGTTGAGACCGGCTTCCCCACCTCCCTCATCGACCTCTTCGTAAAAAATCGAAGCCGTTTTAGAAAACACCGCTCCAAAAAACCGCCTCCGCCCGACTTCCCCCATCCGCCTCCTCCTCCTCCCTCTCCGGCCACCTCTCCACCGCCGCCGCACCCCGAGCCGCGTCTCTCAAACCCTCTAATTGAACAAAACCACGTCGTCTCGGTTCCGGATCAGGTCGCGGAGTGCTCTGTGAACGTCGTTTTGGTTGTGAAGATTCTGATGGTATTAATTGTGGTCGCGAGCGTCAAGAGGCTCACGGTCGGAATCACCGTGTCGACGTTCGCCCTTCTGCTTCTCGAATACGCCGGGCGACGCGTCGTTTCGTTTCCCGTTGTGGAATCGTGGTTCCAGAAGGTTCGGGTTCTGAAGAAGGACCGTGTTCGGGAGAGTGGATTCGGTGAATTGACTCGGTTGACCTTCTCCGAAGGTTTTTTAATTGATGAAATTGAGGTTGTGAGCGATGTGGGGATTTGTTGTGAAATGCGTTCTGTCAGTGGTCACGTGGCATCTGAAATGATTGAGGATTGTTCTTCACCTGTTCTTGAAGAAGCTTCTGAATGCAAGATTAAAGGTAGTAGAAGTGGTAGGTTTGGGTCGAAGATGGTGAAGAAGCTTGTGCCTAAGAAGTTTCGTGGCTCTAAGAAAGAGAAAAAGGATAAGGTGAATAAAGAAATTGAGGATGAGTCAGGTAGTGAAGTTTCAAGTGCTTTGGAAGAAGATAAGTTACCTATGTTAGAAATTGAAGAGGAGAATAAGAACAAGAATGGGTCAAGTGACACTGAACAATATGAGGTTGATTGTGGAATCACTCGTGCCTACAATGAGAAGAGAGTAGCAAGGGTTGGGACTTCAGGTTCTTCCATGATTCTAGTTATGATTGCCCTTGTTGGGCTTCTTCTGGGTCGTTTCCCAGCTTTGATGCTTTCAATGACATGGTGTTGCATGATGAAGATAGTTAAAACATTACGAAGATCACGCAATGTGCCTCTGAAAAAGTGTTCTGTTTCAAACTCTTGATGGGGATATTGGTGAAACAAGTTTTTGGTTTTTTTTTTTTCCACTTTATTTCTAGATGATACTTAGATGGTAAAGATTCTTCATGTTAGTTTAAAAAACTGAGGAGAGATCATTCCCAGGATAGGAACTCCAACCATTTGTTGGGAATCCAACTTCATTCATACTTTGTACTCTGAAATGTAAATTTATAGATAGATACTAATCAAACAAGTTACATTCTTTGTTTGTCTATTCTGACTATAGTGATGTGAATTGTTGTTCTTATGTGTGCTAATAGTTCTTGTCACTAGACGTATGTTTTGTTCAGTTGTTAACTTGTAACGTTGATGATTAAAGATGAAAAGGTTGAGATGACATGGAGTAGGATTGTTTAGGTGTTAGAAGATGCAGATAGGAATGAATAGAACTTGTGGTTTTATTCCCCCTAATGTTAAATCAGGATGGCAACGACTATGAATTATATTTTTATTAAGCAGATTTGTTAGGGTTCATTTGATTGACATTAAAGTACATGACAAAGAGATTGTATATTTTTTTGTGATGTGTTGTTTTTGAGAGTAAAGAATATCTTCTTCTTCCATAAGAAACTGATTACAAGGATTCAGTATAAAATATTAAGGATGAAAAGTTTGAAATGAAATGAGGTGAGAAGAATACAATTGTTTAGATGTTAGAAGAGATGCAGATGGATTATAATAAAAAATGAAAAGAAAAACTAAGGATGCCGATTGGAAGGAATGGATCTGGTGACCTTATTCTCCTTCATATTCCGTAATAAGGAATGTTGCGAATCTTCCAGATTGGGATATGAAGTTATATATTTTTTTTTATTAAGCATATTTGAGTATTTTTTAGGATAAGGTGGAAGTGAGAAATGATAAATTTATATTCTTTCCATTTTATTCAAATTTGGGAAAATGTCCTCAATTTAATTAATGTGACCATCTAATTTTTTGTTGTTAGGCAAATTAGTCACTGCCGTCCAGGTTTATTAACGGCACTGAAGAACAATGTGATTCCTTAATTTGTGAAGTGTCCTGAACTTAATTAAATAATGGTATAATTTTATTTTTATTTGGAGAACTCCATTAGGATTAATTCATATAAATTCTTTCATATGTAAAAAGTTGTACTCTATAGTTCGATTGTCCCATATTGAGAAATTCCAATAACTTACAGTTATTTATTTATTTTAGTTTAGACTTTATCATGGTATATATTATATCTTATTATGCAAAATATTATATCTTATTGTTGAGAAATATTTTCTTGCAAAAGAAATATATTTCAATTTTTAAAAAATTCATTCCATTATGTAAATTCTTTACCTCATCAAGGAAACTCTTTTTTTTTTTTTTTAAATATTAAATTTTTTCCGCTATTACGAAATGTCATTTTCGGATTAATTTTTATTATTATTTTGACACTTATTCTTTTAATTATATCTCAACTGATAACTACCTATTTAGCATATGTGTCATGTTATCACAAAATTGACTTGGTAGATTGATGACCAAAATAAATATTTATTATGATATGATAAATAAATATATATATATATATATATATTTCTAATTAATTAATTAATATATGAATAAAATATTATTTATTATATCTTATTAGAATAATATACATTTTCATTTTAAAAATAAATTAAAAATAAAAATAAATAAATAATTATTTAATTCTTATGTTATTAATTTCTATTATAATAATTATTATTATCATTATCATTATTTAAATTAATAATTTCTATCATTAATATTACTACCATTTAATTGATATAATAATTATCACTATTTTTATAATTATTATTCAAAATTTTATTTATTATTATATTATTTTCATCGTGATAACTATTATTATATTATATTGTCATTAGTTTTAGTATTTATGTCATCATGAATTATAGTAAATTTGGAAAAAAAATTAAAGGATATTTTTTTTATAAATTTATTTAAAAAACTATAATATTTCATATAAATATACTATTTTACATAAAAAAAAGTATAAAATATTAAAATTTGTAAAAAATATAATTGTGTTTTACATATTTTCTTAATTTAAAAATATTGGATAATTTTTTCATCAATAATTTTATTAGAAATATTAATTAGATGAAGTGATTCGACAACTCAACCTCATCATCTGAGTTAAATTTTATTTATAATTAAGTTAAATTTCACCTAATTTAAATTTGACATAATCATTTATCCATTGGATAATGATTATATATATATATATATATATGATCCAAAACTTAATTTTACTCAAATTTAAACAAAATTTATCCTATGTTTATATAATTCTAAAAATGAGTTTTTAATTTTTTTTCATTGTAAGATTAATGATTTAAAGAGTATGAATATGTTTTTATAAAAAACAAGATCCTTGTTACATGAAAGAACTTTATTAGAAAACGTATTTCTTTTAAATTTTGGGAAGAATTTATGCATTATGAGTTTTATTAGTTTATACTTTAAATTATATTCTCTATTAATTTATATTAATGTTTTTTTATGATTATGATCGATTAATTTTGACAAATTATATTGCGTTTTTCTTTTGTATCTTGAATTAGTTTGAATAATTGTGATAACTTATTGACTTAAAGTTATTGTATGCATTATATTTAATTATTTCTCTAATTATTTTAATTTGATATATATATATATATATATAATTTTTAATTTTACTTATAACAATTATATATTTTATCTTTTGAAAAAAATTAATAAAAAAATAATAATTCAATTAAACTAATCCAATTCAAATAGATTGAATTAGATGGAACAAAGATAAAAAATAAAATAACTCAATCCAATCTAAAACTATTTTATTAAGTTAGATAATAAGTTTACTCAAATCTGATCAAATCTAATTTATATATACTTTTAAATTTTATTCAAAATATCCTCACGTGTTAATTTTCCTAAAATTAATGTCATACATAAATATATAACTAAATACTAATATTTGTTTAATTTTTATCATTTTTTAAAATCAGTAAATTTATTTAATTTTAAAATTAATCATTACAACAAATGTATTTATAACAAAAATTTTATTATTTCTTTATGTTAATTTAAAATAATTTTTATTATAACAATAATTATTATTATTGATAAAATTTATTATTAATATTATTGTCATTATCATTCACATATATATTATTATAATATTTGATTGATGTGATTATCATATATTATCGATATCATTATCAAGAATATCACGATAACTACTATTATGATATATATTATTATTATTATTATTATTATTATTATTATTATTGAATCTTTATCACGATAATTATTCTTACGATCTATCATATTTTTATTCGATTATTATATCATATCAACAAATGAGTTTTTAATATATAAAATAAAAACAAATCAGAACACTTTATACATTTTATTTACAACTGATAATATTATATTACTAAAGAAAAAGAAAAAAAAAAATCTCTGGGCAATGCGTGTGTGGTGTGTGGATTCCAAATTTTGAATGGATAAAAGAAGTTGATTTTTTTGAAAGGAAAAAAGTGGTTGTTGTAAGAACCAGAAGCTTGTGTCGGCATTTAATTGTGAAAAGGTGAAGGTTCATGGTATATAAACGAAATAAAGGGGGAAGAAACACCATGGATCATGCTCAATTGGTCATTTAGAAGTAGATGATTCTCGTGAAGATGAGTCAATTACCTCTTTAGTTGGCTACATTTATTGGAGAGGATAAGCCTTCCAATAACTCACCTTCATTTGCTATGCTATGGGACAACATTTGTGGTGCTACTGAACTTCTTTTCATATATTATTACTCTTTCTTACACCACCCTCTTTTTTCAGACAATCATAACTACCAATTTTCTCCTACCACAATTTTCTCAACTTCATATCTTCCGATTCATTCAGTTAACATAATCTTCCATTAAACATAATTCGATGGGCCGTATTTCATGAATTACAACAAACTATTCTTTTGGGCTTAACCACCACCTTGCAAAGCCCATTCAATTATAACTAAATCATGTAATAATGTATTTGTAAAAGAAAAATCTATTGTCAAGCCAATCTCATGCTACTTCTAATAAAAAAAGTATATTTAAATTAGTTACTGAACCTAGTCTAAAATTTTAATAAAGGATAAAAATAAGCATAAGACAATTATTATGAACAAACCCCATGGCATTTATTTGAGAATATATTTACATATTCATGATGATAAACTAATAATTATGGTGATGGGAATTCTGGGTGGACTTGTGGAAGAGAATGTGATGAAGCTTTTGTTGTGCTTCCATGTCGAGAGCACCACATTGACAGATATCATTAATGCAAGGACAACCAGGGCAATACTTGTTGGACCCCAAGCAAGGTATTTCCAGATCAATTCCTGCTTCTCCATCTTCTTTTGCTTCACACTGCAAAACTTAAAATCAAAGAGATTGGTTGAAATAAAAAGATAAAACAAAGTTTTCGATCTAAGTTTCAGCATACAAAAATTATAACTATTTTAAGTCTATATACCAAGAAGAAAGAAAGTTACCTGAATGAAATACCAAGAAGAGGAGAAAGAAACTTAATTTAACAGAAGACTTGTCCATGTTTAATTTGTACGTAGCCTCAGACTCCACGTTAATTTATAGGTGTTTTCAAAACACATTAAAACAAGAAGAAACAGAAATCTTAAATAAACTAAAAAAAAGATTGCATGAAACTCTCATAGAATTGATTTTGATGAATCAAATGAGAACAAATTTATTAAATAACGTAATAGAACAGTCAAAATATTAATTGCGAGAATCAAATAGTATTATAAAAAAACACGCTGAATTTTAATAATATTTTTCAGAGATAAATTTATTCAAGACTATGCTTTGAATTATTATTTATTTTAATCTCTAATATTTATGACAAGATTATTTTAAGTTTGAAAATTACAAAATAATTATTTTAACATTTGTGTTTTGCTTTTTTTTCTTAATCTCTTACCAAATGTAGTAGTTTTTTTCTTAAACGGAAGGTATAATTCATGACGTTAGAATTTGACTTGTAATAAACCTAAGAGAGATGTATTTAATAGTATAGTAATATATTAAGTATAAAATAAGTTTTATTTATAAGAAAAAAATAATTATATTCATGAAAATTATTATTATTGTTGTCGAAAATTATAAGGAAAGATATAAATATAAAATATATTGAAGAATAAAGATTAAATATCATAAAAATAAAATAAAAATAAAATAAAAATAATGAAATAATTATTGTTTAAGGATGATATGATTTATGTGAGATAAATAAAATAAAATAAAATAAAAAATATCTTACCTTTTATTTTTTTTTATAAATAATAAAAAAATCTTAAACTTTAAACTGTGTATGTGAATTATGCATTAAATAATTTTTTTCACATAACAAAAAATGATAAGCGATCAATTATCTATTAAGTTATAGAATATTATGCACTGATATCTATCTTAAAATACTACAATAATATTGGTCATGATAATAATAAATATTATATCAATTAAATAACAATATATTGACTTTATTGAAAATTTGAGTTATTAAACATAATTATTTATAAAATTTATTAAGATTTCTAATGAATAAAAAAGTTGAATTCCTCCACACTTAATAACATTTAAATTTTGAGTTTGACCATTTCTAATATATATCTATTTGTATAGGATATATTTAGAATATAATTGAGAAATATTATAAATAATTTATTAATATATTAATTAGTAATGATAAAAATAATATTTTATTTTATTATTTATCCTAAAAAAATATTGTTTGGGACATATAGGATAACATTTTAATTAAAAAGTTTATCACTTTAATTTTTTATTGTTTTTAATTATTATTATCGTACCTCATAGATAGAGTATTTTTTTGATTGGGTATTTTTTTTATTGGAATTCTAAAGTTTAATGACTCTACCTCATCATTCTATTTGACTCTATAGGTCTGATTTTCAGTAAAAATAATATCCTCAGTTTTTAAATGTTTTTATTAATTCTTAATTAATTTTTTTTATTTTTATAAATTTCTATTTTCTAAGTAAAATTTTAAAGTTGAAAGTATGGTCCAAAATTAATGATTAATCATTAATGATATGGAGAGCTACAAAAAAATTAATCATGACCAAGCTTGTTCATAATTTTGAAGATGCAATTTTTTTAATATAAAACTTAAAATATAAATTCAATTATAAAGATAAAAAAAAAAGACATAATGAGTGCAATATAATTACCCAACATTATTATTTTATTTGGCAAATGTGTATGAAAAGGTGTTATTATGAGTTACTGTGAAAGTAATTTCAAAATATCTCAACACTATCACATTAACCTGTGGAGATTCTGCTGGTCCCACCAGAAAGAACAACGACTTCTGAGAGACAGATCAAGATCTTCTACAGTTACATTTTCAACTGCACAGATCTTAACCATTTAATTATTATTTTTTTTACATGAAATTTCCTTTTCAAAACTATATCATTCGTCAGATGTATAATTGTATCAGATGCAGTTTAATGAATAACTGCAGGGATCGGAATACGAAACGCAAGACTTTAGTCTCAAACTGGGATTCTTTGACTCCAATAGAAGCTGGCCACGTCAGCCAAGCACAGCACAACTTAGTGATCCTCACGTGAGCCTCCTCGCAGGTAATCCTGGCACAGTTCCAGGCTGTCACGGGCTAGAATCCAACGCGAAGAGAGATATTCGTTGATGCCGTGCAAACGAACGGTTAAGATTCCCTCTCGCTCGCTTTCTAAACTCATAACACAAACGCGCCTTCTTCTCCTTCCCTATCCCTTTCCATTGCTCGAAGTGGAGAAGGGTGCGGTGCGGCGCAGTGCGGTGCTGCCTGCCTACAGTGTTTCCTCTCTGGTTAGGTTCGATTCCGATCTCACCGCATTGCCTTCTCGCTACCGCTAGGTTTGTTTTCTCGATTCACGTACTGTTTATAGATCTGGAGTTGATTTCGTTTCAGCATTCTGAAGTACATACGTGTTTTTAGAGTTATCATGTGCTATTGGCTAGATATGAATTTCAAGTGTGTCTGTTTTTGCTTATTATGATTTTTGAGATTTTTTTCGCTTGAATCAGTACTTTCGTAGATACATGTTAATTTGTTGGCATTGTTAATCGTCTGCTAATTAGAACTCGATTCCGCTTTGTATTGCACAAACGTGGCAGTTTTGGAAATTTGCTTTTGTTCTACAGCTATCCGCGTAGTATTCTGAGAAACGATGATTGTTGAGGATAAGAAAATGTTTATTTACCTTTTTTTTGTTTTTAGTTTTAGTCCATAGAATATTAATCTTGGCGGTATTTGTGCATGTGAAATTATTGTATGCTTTATCTTTGACATTGATGCTAAGTTGTTTTTTGCATGATTTTAGTTGGATGAAAACGACCCTGGTCGTTTCTGGTAGCTATAGGGGTGTTGTAGGGGTCCGTTTCATTTTTAAAATAAGGTGCGCCTTATCATTTTTTGCAAGTTAGGCAGCATGAAATAGTGCTTAGAGAAACCACCACGTAAGCTTTAGCCTGAAGCAATGATAACTGGAACCTCTTTTTGCATTGTGGCACTGTATGCCTACAAATCTGTAATCAAATAAGGTTATTAAAAATGAATTGTTTGTTTGTTCTTTTTGACAACACGCCTTCCTAGCTTGTTCGCTACAATAAAGGTTAAAATCAATGCCGTCAGGAAGGCAAAATAAATCAATACTTGTGAAGTTTCCTAACCCATGTGGCCTGTAGTGACGGTGCATGATATGCTTTTATACACGACGTTATGTTTTTTTCATCGTTAAACATATTTCCTTTTAGGTGTTAACATTTTTCATTTTGATCTTTGAACTCAGTCCCAGGATGGTTGTGCAGAACTTTGAAGTTGATTTGAACAAGGCCCTTGTTTTCCAGGTAAAGGCAAAACCCCTTCTAGTCTCTTTCGAACATGTTCTCCATACTCGGTCTTCCATTAGTTTTCAATTTTCATATAGGTCCTGTTTCTGTTTATGTATGAACTTAGGTCGAGATAACAAGTGGGTAGTTTGTACTTTGTATAGCAAGTAATCTCTTGTTGAATCTTACTGAATTCTCAATGCTTTAAAGGTGGGACATCTTGGGGAAGCTTATGAAGAGTGGGTTCACCAGCCAATTGTTAGCAAGGAAGGTCCTCGTTTCTTTGAAAATGAAATTCTGGAGGTATGCCCTTTAACTACAGATAAAACTACAACAGCCAAGCCTGGCCTTACGGTTTGGCTAGATGGACTAATTGATGCCATTGGCTCAATTGCAACCCAAGCCTTTAGTAAAACAATTTAGAGCAAGGTTCTTTTCAATGTTTTTTACTAGCTCTTCTGCCTTTTAAATTTGACCATCTTCTACTTGATCTTCTTTTTCCCATGAATCTTTTGTTGATTTTCTTCTTACATGATTAAACTTTATTTGGTGAGTTTCAGTCATCTTGGTCTGAATAGTTTGCTAATCCTAGTTTCTCTGTGGCTATTCAGTCTTTCTTTCCTTCTCTTTCTCTTTCTTTACATTTTCTTTCCTTGCAACCGAATATAAGCTTAATCTTGTTCATTTCTTATATGTCTATTTTTCACCTCATTTGTTCACCTCAGCATTCCCATACCTAGTGTTATATTTTACTCTTGTTAATGCTTCTGTGCTCTACATTTACTAGCATGGAACAATTGCTGGTTTCATAGTTTTTTTGACTTTGATCATGATCCTATGTTCAATTCTTTTAACATTGAGCATGTCGCAAACGGATAAAGATTTTAATTTTATGTGGTAATATATTGAAAAAATTTAATGTGATATTGAGTTGTTACTTCTTGGAACAGTTCTTGACGCGCACAGTCTGGTGGGCAATACCAGTCATTTGGCTGCCGGTTGTATGCTACTTTGTGTATAGCTCTGTACTAATGGGCCTCAGTTGTCCTCATTTAGCTCTAATGGTGGTTCTTGGCGTTTTTGTTTGGACACTCCTTGAATACTCGTTGCACCGTTTTCTTTTCCACATTAAAACAAAGACCTACTGGTTAGATCTCTTTCTTTCCCTTTACTTTCTATAGTGTGAAATAATTTTTTAATTTTTGCTTGTAAATTGCCTTTAACTATATCTACTTTGATTCAACACTAAAAGTTTATTTGCTTTTTATTTTGGGGGATTGAATGCTGCTTTAGGGGAAATACCTTGCATTATCTACTGCATGGCTGCCACCATAAGCACCCCATGGATGGCTTGAGACTCGTTTTTCCCCCTGCTGCAACAGCTATATTATTGATGCCGGTATCTCTTCTCTATCATACTATACACAACATTTCCCATTCTTATTTGGTTGGAAGAGAATTGTGGGATTGAAATTTTCATCCAAGTTTTTACTTTTTACCGTCCGTGCTTCCTATAATTGGGAAGACCGAAAGAGTTACTTTCTTTTTATTTCCCTCTGCTATCTAAATTACACTTTTAATTAGAGTTAAGTGTGTCATTGAATTTTTCTTGTATCAATTGTTCAAATGACTTTGATGCAGTTACGGGATATGTCACTATTTAATGTAATAGTTTTGTCGGGAAATCACCAATAGGACAAACATTGGATGAAGTGAAACTGTTTTAGGTACGAGAGTGAAATACAAGAGATGCTGATAGGATCTTCAGTATGTTCGAATAGATCTTTTAATAGTTCAGCAATGTTTATACCACCCTCATTTTGTGACATTAGTTTCAGAAAATCTTAAAAAAAAAGTGTTGCTTCTGGATTGGCTTTCTAAAATCACGACAATATATTCCATAATTTGTAGCTACCTTTTGAAAATAACCAGAAAACTTCTTTCTTTGACAATAAAATTATTTGATTAGTCTGCAAAACAGATATGTCAGTATTGGTAAGACTTAGACATATTTTCTGCGCATATGGTTCGAAGTTTCGTGAAGTGATGATTAATGTTTTTGTATGCTGTGTCCAGTTCTGGAACTTAGTGAAGCTCATGGCGACCCCTTCATCTGCTCCTGCTTTGTTTGGTGGCGGTTTATTGGGTTATGTAATGTATGATTGCACCCATTATTACCTGCACCATGGTCAGCCAAAGACTGAAGTGCCCCGCAATCTCAAGGTAAAAAATACTTCCCTTCAACTTTGGAAGACGATTTCATTACCATGCATTGCTTTGATATATGTTGCCGAACAAAATCATCTTGTTCTTGCTAGTCATGCAAGTTAAATAAACATTCTCATTTTTCTGCAGAAGTACCACTTGAATCATCACTTTCGGATCCAGGACAAAGGCTTTGGAATCACTTCATCACTATGGGATAAAGTTTTTGGAACGCTTCCTCCTTCAAAAATGGATGCCAAAAGTATGTAAATTACTAAGGGTAGCATATATTCGTTGGTGAAAATAATAGCAAATTCAGGAAATCTTGCTTTTATTTATCTTAATTTATTTGATCCCCACAATCATTGATGTTTTTTGGGGGTGTTAGCGTGCCATCGTTTGTCAATTTTGTGGTGCCAAAGTTCTACAAGTAAACATTTTGTATAAATTGATTTCTTGTATCTTAATGATTTATGATGGAAAGCTCACCTTGTGCTTGTTCCTTTCTGGTGTAGCTTCAGTATTTTACAATTTACAACACTAATATATTGTGAATTAACTATTAAGGTCCACTACCTACTATTAATTTGAGGTGTTCAAAATTAAAGAATTGATGATAAATACTCTATTTATTATAATTATTTTAATGAGATAATGAAAACTAATTGAATGTTTGGTTATAAAAATAAAAAAATTAAACTACATGAATTTACGGATTTACGTGAAATTGTTAATTTCTTGAAATGAAATACATGAATTTCAAGAAAATAAAAGGAATCATTTTTTTTTTTTGCATTTAAATAAAAAGAAAACACTTAAATGAAGAGAAAGGCAAAAAAAAATGCTAATAATAAATAATTAAAAAATAATATTTAAATCATAAAAAAATTATTAATAATAAATAAAATTATTTTATTATTTTTTTCATCTAATTTAAATAATTATAATTTTCATTCTCTATTAATTTTTTCTTTTATTACTTTATTTTTTATATCTCATCCAAATAAATTATAATGGAGTAGAAAAGAAAGAAAAAAAGAAAAAAAAATTTAAATTAAGTAAAAAAATAAAAATAAATGAAAAATAAAATAAAAATATTTATTATTAATAATTTTATTTATTATTTTAATATTATTTTCAATTTTTTATTATTAAAATAAAAAAATAAAAGAATTATTAATAAAATTTATTACATAATAGATGATCTCTTTAAATATATACAATTTTATATTACATAATCTATTGTATCAAAAATATATATATATTAATTTTATCTTTCGTTTCTTGAAATTAATAATATTTTGTTAATTTTTGCTGTTAACTTTTTATGTAGGAAGCAAATACACGTTTAGAGTGTGTTTGAATTGAGGAGATGATTTGAAGGAGTGGAAAAAAAAAAAAAATAAGAGAAAGTGAGTAAAAAGTAAAATTGTTTGGATTAAGAGAAATGAGTAAAAATGAGGAGAAAGAAAAATAATTTTATTTATTATTAATAATTTTTTTTCGAATTTTTTTTAAAATATTTTAAATAATTTTTTTTAAAATATTTTAAATAATTTTTTTAAAAATATTTTAAATAATTTTATTATTTTTAATAATATTTTAATAAAAAATAAAAAATAAATTTTATTTTAATAATATTATTAATAATTTTATTTATTATTTTAATATTATTTATTATTATTATTTAAAAAAAAATACCAGTTTTAACAAATTTAAATGTCTCTTAAATATTACAGTGAGTTTTTATGGTTTTCTTTTTAATTTTGTAAAGAAATTCTCTCTCTTTCTTTATTTTTATTTTTCTCTCTTTCAATATTGTTAGAAGACAAAAATTAGTTTTTCTTTCTTCAGTGGGAAACAAACACAACTCGGTGTGTTTGGATTGAGGAAATGATTTGAAGGAGTAGAAAAAGAAAGAAAAGAAGAAAAAGTGAGTAGAAAGTAAAATTGTTTGAATTAAGAGAAATGAGTGAAAATGAAAAGAAAGTAAAATAATTTTATTTATTATTAATAAAAGTTTTTATTTTTTTAAAAATAAGTTTATTATTTTAAAAATATTTTAAATACTTTTATTATTTTTAATAATATTTTAATAAAAAATAAATATTATTTTAATAATATTATTAATAATATTATTTATTATTAATTATTTTTTTAATTATTTATATTAAAATTAAAATAAATAATTATTATAATTTTATTTAATATTTATTATTATTATTTTAATATTATATTAATTAATTATTATTATTATAATATATAAAATATATTAAATTATATAAAATATATAATTAATTAATGCAGAAAGAGACTANAGAGAGATCAAGCTGATTTCTTCTTGAAATCCACACTCTTCTACGTTGAAGTTTGAGCTTTTCTCTCTAATCCGCGCCCCCTCCTAATCCGTCCGCGGATGCAAACACAACATTAGTGTTTCTGATAAAAACACATATTAACTTCTCTTTGTTTACAAATATTTAAACATGTTTAAATAATTTTTTCTATAATTATTTTCAGAAGATAAAAATAAGAAAAAGAAAAACTAAAAAATATTTTATGTATAGTTAATTTTAAGTAATAATTAAATTATTTTATTTTTGTTTCTTATATCTTTTCCTAATAATATGTGCAGAAAAATTGATAGCTTAAAAAGATAGACTGAGTATTTTGGAAGTAAAGCAGGACTAGCTTGCTGAGGTTTTTTGTGCTTATAAATGTGAATTCTATTTGTCACACATGAGTACCTTATTAAGAGAGTGGATCCTTATAAAAAAAAACTTTAACTAGTTACACAGCTCTTGCTAGTGAAACAAAACTCGTCACTAGCAATATTGTCACGCACAACCACAAAGATAGCCATGATTAAGCAGTTCAATAGTGTTTTACATCATTAAAATGACCAAAAGCACAACAAAATCCAAATGTATCCTTTATTCATCTATCTTAGCTAATCAACCCCATTACAAATTTATAGAAACCAGTCCAATGACTCCATTAGCAGAATGCCTCATTCCCAGGTCTTGCTTTTCTTGTCTTTTAGCTTCATACTTGAAACTGGAAGTGGTGGGATACTCTGCTCATGCCTGAACACATTATCAGGATCCACTTTGGTCTTTATTTTCACCAACCTGTTGAAATTATCCTTGAAATACATATTGCCCCAAGAAGTTGCCTGTATGTAATTTGTGCTGTTCTTCTCGTTCATTCCCAAATCTAGATCTCTATAGTTCACGTAAGCCTCCCTCGGGAACTTAGACACATAAGGAGTCATGTAGTTGTAAAGCTTCCTAATCCAGTCTATATGCTTTGTGGCATTCTTATCCCCATCTTGCCAAAGAGTTAAGTACTGGATTTTGTAAAGTGTTCCATTCCTGTGAGGGAAGGGAATATCAGACTCCGAAAATTTGCTCATCATTCCACCATATGGGTTCCAAATCATCAAGGGACTGTCTTCTTCCAGCAATCTTTGCCACAGTCCCTGAAGCCCCGTTTCTGGTATTGGTTCTCTCACAAAATCTGACTTGGCTTTGAAGTTGTTCTTGAATGTTGACTTTCCTTGAAGCAGAACTTCAGGGGGAGTGTCATTTGGATAACCAGCAATATAGAGCACAGACTTGATCCAACTAGTTTCAAGGCAATCTTTTCTTGTCAAACCCAATTCAGGAAAGCTTTCCTTCATCACTTGGAGGAGTCTGTCAGCCCCACCAAGGAATTGAGCATTATAAGATGTTGTGATGGTTCTCTCAGTTTTGTTCCCAACAGTGGCTGGTTGAATGATGACTCTGATGAACAGATCCTCATCAATATAAGGTGCCACTTCCTGCCATCTATGAAGAATCTTTGTTGCATCTTGCTCTAGGCTCCTTGTAACTGTAAACACTGTCACAGTTTCTGGCACAGGAACCAGCTTTATCTTCCACCAAAGAAGGATACCAAAGCTTGCTCCTCCACCTCCTCTAATTGCCCAAAATAGGTCCTCCCCCATGGCTTCCCTATCAAGGATTTGGCCATTTGCATCAACTAGTTTTGCATCTAGGACATTATCAGCTCCAAGGCCATACTTTCTCATCATTGATCCATATGCACCTCCTGTGATGTGCCCTCCGACACCTAAGCTTGTGCAAAGGCCTGCAGGGAAACCATGAACTGAACTTTTCTCATATATTCTGTAATAGACTTCTCCAATAGTGGCACCAGCTTGCATCCAAGCACTATTGTCTTTTATATCAACATCAATGGCGCGAAGCTTGGACAAATCAACAATTATGAAAGGGGCCTCAACTTGAGAAACATATGAGAGTCCTTCATAGTCATGGCCACCACTACGAACTCTCAGATGGATACCAAGTTTCTTTGAGCAAATCACCGCCACTTGGACATGTGAATCAGTCAAAGGTGTGAATATAAACTCAGGTTTTGGCGCTGAAGGCACCAAATACCTTAGGTTCTGTGCAGAGGATTCGAGGATGCTGGTGAATGAAGCATTTTTTGGAGTGTAAATTGAGGCATAAAATGGAGCTGCTTTGTCTGAATAGAAGCTGAGACATTGGACGAAGTTTTCTTCAAGTGAAGCTGAAGCTGCTAATGAAACCGATAATAGGAGAATTAAAGTTGCCAAGTGTGAGGTGGGTGACAACATGGTTTTGTGTTCTGAGGTTTGCGTTTCTATATTTTGTGCTTAAGGAGGCTACCACAAATGTTATATTTATACGAACACAATGAACTAAGGTCACAATGTGTCATACTATAGTTTACGTATAATTGAGCTAAGAAAAACGTCACAATACAGATGAAGAGTGTTGGCATTATCTTGTAGTTAATGTTCTATTCTTAATTATGACAGTGTGGAAACATGAGCTTTCTGATATATCTTTGATTGCAAGAACATCGACCACTTTCACATTTAACATAATCTGAAAGGACTTATCTATGCTTCATAGTTGCTAAAAAGAATGGTATAAGCAAAGCAAACAGTCTTCAATGGTCCCACTACTTTCGAAATATTTTTGAATTTGTCTCTATTCTTGCAGCATTTTATGATCATACAACAACTAAAGAAAATTCTGCATAATTTTTTAATTAGATGCTCCATATTTCATAATACTCAATTCATTTCACGGCTTTGTAGTGGGGGATAAACGGCAGGTCCACAGCATCACATGCTCATTGCCATTGGTATATATTTTACTTCACTCGATGTTACGCAAAGTATAATGGCACACTAAAGTTTCGTAACACTTTTTTGTGAAGCATAGATAAGGTAAAATAAGAAATTCCCATTGTCAAAAGGGGTTGTGTAGAATTCTATTTTGAAGATGACGAGTGATCTTCGTTTTATGTATAAACTTTTAGGGATGAGCGTAACCTATAAATGTGTTTTACTAACAATATTGAATTTGAAAATTTCCAAAATTTGAGGGTAAAAGATTTTTTTTCCGTAGAATACATTTCTTCATTTGGAGTGGGAATATATTTTTTGTTAGTTATTAACATATTATATAAGCTTTGGAATGGTAAATAATTTTATATTGAAACTGGTTTTTCTATATTTTGATAGTCACTTGGCTTAAGAACAAGAAGAAAGCAAAGCTTAACGAAAAGGGAAGGGAGGAAAATGAAAGAGAGTAGGAAGTTTATGTTCCTTTACGATTGGGGATACATGGAATCCGTGTAGTATACGCAACACACTAATTCTGCATAACAAATTGCCAATTTAACCAAATGCCTAACATTAACATTTTAGTTATTATTATTTATTATTACTTTTTATTAATAATTATTAGTTTTTATTGATAAATATTAAAAACTAAAAATAGTGAGTTGAAATTATGAAGAGATGAAAATCAAAGGAAGATATTTTATAGGGATTAAAACCGAAATTCACACATTTTATAAGGAATAAAAATAGTTATTTCAAATTTTATAAAAATTTAAAATAAAGAAAAAAATTATAGGAACCAAAATTAAAACTCATTAATTTTACAGAAAAAAAAAAAAAATCACAACCATCTATGTGGCTCCATGTAACCACAAATTTGCTGGTGCCTAACTTGTTGGACCAGATCATGGTCAACATAGTGATCAACACTAGGGTTGGCTTATAGAAGTTAAATCTGCACTGTTTTAAGGTTGAACAATTTTGATATAGCACGTTCTCATTCATGAAGGGTAAGCAACATATAATTTTATTGAATAAATTATACTAATCATCTTTAAAGTTTTTTGAAATTACATAAACATCATTTGTTTTTTCTATCTCTGCAGTTACAGTGTTTATAATTTCAGAAAAAAAATCATGAGTTTGTCAGCTTAATATACTATGACATTTTATGTGGTAAGAAAGTGATAAGTGGAGACTCCATGTTACTTCACATTATGAGAAATAAGGATTGGAAGATAGAAGTAATAGAAAAAAAAGTGTTCATAAAGTATTTGTTAAAGAGATTTCACATTTTATTTCTCTTTATTATTAGCCATATACTCAACTTTGAAACTGGTACAGAGAATGTCTAATTTATAGTAAGATCAAAACGTTGAACTACAACCTTGGAGACCACAAAGCAGACAAATGTCAAAGAAATTTCCATATAAGTAAGCATTGTACTCCAGAATATATTTTCATTGTACTCTAGAAGACATTATTTAAGAATAAAAATGGGCCAAATAATTGTTTTAGCTTCGAATTAATCGTGTAGTCAATAGTAGGAAATTCTTGAAACAAGATGCAAGTTCAGTCGATCATCATAACCAGATAAATGCACAGGACAGAACCCCTTTGCTGCATTATACACAAATAGTACTACTGCACCATATATAGATTTTTGGTGTCAAAATTTTCAATTGAAACTCCACGCTTTCACCCACACAAACATTGTTTGACAAGTTGAGATGCACCAGTTGTTGGTGTTACACATACATTCATGTATCTGTGAATTAGTGTAACCTCTAGAGGTTCGTGCAGCACTTAAGAATCCACTAAGTGGTAAATCCTGGGAAACTTTTGCCTCATAATGTAAATGGTGCATCTCTGCAAGTCAACCACTATGGACAGAGTTTTTTTAAAAAAAAATCTGTCAAATTAATTATTTGGGGTGTAACATGGGCCACGAAGGAAGAGGCAAAATATTCCTAGGAATTTTGAATTATGAGTGGATGATAACGTGCCATTTAGTCCAGTAGTGGATTATGTTCTAATAGGAACACACCAACCCTATCAAGTGGATGTTTTATAGGAACTTCCGATTAATTGGAAGAATGTGAAGTCCAGTTGGTGTACATCTTAGGATCTACTTAAATAATTTCACATGCTACAAAAATGCTTCAAAGTTCCGTAGGTAAGTTTCATTATTTTTTTTTCTGTGAAAAGTAAAATCATGAGTTGTAAATGAAATGCTAGTCTAGAATTCAAAAGATTTTAAGATAATGAACTTGATTATGCGTCTCCAAATTCGGCATTTCGTGAAAAAGGTGGCAAATTGAAGACATCCAACATCAGAAATGTGGCATTCAATCACCATAGCAGAATATTCTGCTCTCTATTCTACAAAATTTCTAAGACTATATTAATTTATCTCAAGATTATATTAATTGCAAGACTATATTAATTATATTATATCAATTATTTTGTAGAATATTCAATGAATGGAGCCTTGGATGTGTTGCTTCAGAGAAACCAAACATTCAGAAGCTTCAAAGCAAAATCAGATTAAGTTACAGAACCTATTCCTGTAAGGGTTGTGGAACATATTGCTTGAAGACAACCCAGTCAATGGATCGACATTGATCCTGACACCATATGGAGGGAGAATGAGTGAGATTTCAGGATCAGAAACTTCATTACCACATAAAAATGGGAGCATATCAAACGAAGAATCACCAAACAAGTATTCGAGCCTCCCAATTTAAGAAATTAACATTTGGACTCATACCTAGGCCCAATGGGCCTATATAGATATAAGATCCAACCTCTTATGACAAATATTCACTCTAATTTCTATTCCTTAATTTAAGGGTATGTTTATTCTAGTAATGATTCAAGAATAAATATATTTATTATTATTTAGTGTGTTTGGCTTGGACTTGAATATAGTGTCATTTTTATTATTATGTCCAATCATTTAAAGTGGGATAGGTATGATTGCATTATTAAGTGAGAGTGATATATATATCAGTTCCCCCTGTTGAATGGAAAACCAAATCAAATTCATACACTTCAATTTTGAAATATTCAACAATCTTTATTTCTTTTTTCAGAAAAAAAAAAAAAATCAAACTCTTTCTTCTTTCTCTTTGTCCCACCAATTAATATACATTATTCCTTTCCCACCACATGCCACTTCCTCACCTTTTTTTGTTTCTCACAAATTTTTGTAAGTCTTTCTGGTTGAATTTTCGCTTTCTCAAAAGCAAATCGTGCATGTGGATTAGTCGTGTTAGGCATGTTTAAAAACTAATCATATATTCTAGATCTAAATACCATTTTTTATATATAAATTCCTTTTTTTAATTTTTTTTCTATGTAATAAAGATAATATTTTTTATTTATCTTCGGAAACATCACCATAAACAATCATGTTACTCGTAAAATGGAAAGAACGAGATCAAATTTGATGAAAATGTTAAAATCCTTAAGGATATGAAATTCTTATGTATTACAAATTAGTGGTTAAATACTGTTATTTCCCGTAAAAGGTTGCGTAATTACAACTAAAAAGAAAGACACAGTTAGTTATATTAGTTATAGTAGATAACATTGATTTTTCACTTTCTAGAACATCAAAACCAATCGCATTTAACGCTGCCCGTTGATTAAGGGAAAACAAAGGCAAGAAATTTCTGATAGATTATGCCTTTAAAAAACTTTTACAAAAGTCAACATTTTTACCATACAAGAAATAGATACATATAGTCGTAGAATAATATTCCTCTTCACATTATTTTATTCGTTGAAACTCACTACTCTTCTACCAGAAAAAAACAACTCCTCCTATTTTTTCTCTGTAATCTGCAAAATTAGTCAACGAAGATAAGTCACGATTCATGGATCATTGCCATCATTCATAAATCCAAACAAAGATAACGAATCATAAATTCCTAATGAGTAACGTAATATATTCTTACCAGTTCCCTTATATTTTTTTATTATTTTATAAATTTAAATTATAAACATATCTAATAATCCTATACAAATAAAATACGATTATTAAGGAAGATATTAGAAATAAAATATATTATTAACTTTTTCATCTGTAAAGGAGCGTGGACAAGTCATGAGAATAGGAAAAACACAATTCCTCCAAATATCCTTCTCATAAAAAGAAAAACTCGTTTATGTTATCACAATTATCACGTTCCCTTAGGCGCAAAGGTGGACTTGGACCAACACGTCCCAAACACTCCCTCTTCTAATGCATATAAAAACCCCACTCACCCTCTTCCAAGTCTCCAACAAAAAAAATTCATAGCCCACAATGGCTAAACCCTGTTTGCCTTATTTCTCTGCAGCTTTTCTTCTTCTAACTGTATTCAATTTTTCCTCGGCACAAACCCCAGATTCTTCACTCTACGACAATTTCCTTCAGTGCCTCACACAGCACACAAATTCCTCAACCCAACTTTCCAACATACTCTTCGCCCAAACCAACCCTTCCTTCTCCACCGTCCTCCAAAACTACATTCGAAATGCGCGTTTCAACACTTCCCAAACGCGAAAGCCGTTACTCATCGTCACTCCCCTCCAAGAATCGCACGTCCAGGGCGCTGTAATATGCGCCAAAACCGTCAACGTTCAACTCAAAATCAGGAGTGGAGGCCATGATTACGAGGGTATCTCGTACATCTCCGAAGAACCCTTTATCATCCTCGATATGTTCAACCTTCGGGCAATCACGGTGGACATAAAAAATGAGGTTGCGGTGGTCCAAGCTGGTGCCACTTTGGGAGAGGTTTATTATAGGATCTGGGAGAAGAGTAAAGTTCATGGCTTCCCTGCTGGGGTGTGTCCCACTGTTGGTGTCGGTGGCCATTTCAGTGGAGGAGGTTATGGTAACATGATGAGAAAATACGGCTTATCTGTTGATAATGTGATTGATGCTCAAATTGTTGATGTGAAAGGAAATGTTCTTGATAGAAAATCCATGGGAGAGGATCTGTTTTGGGCTATTAGAGGAGGTGGAGGAGCGAGTTTTGGTGTCATATTATCGTTTACAATAAAGCTAGTTCCGGTGCCTGAAACTGTTACTGTTTTCCGTGTTGAGAAGACTTTGGAAACGAATGTGACTGCCACTGACCTTGTGGTGCAGTGGCAGCAGGTGGCGCCGTACACTGACGACAGGCTTTTCTTAAGGCTCTTATTGCAGCCAGTGAGTTCGAAGGTTGTGAAGGGAACGAAGACTGTTAGAGCCTCGGTTGTGGCCTTGTTTCTGGGAGGGGCTGATGAGGTTGTATCGATTTTGGAGAAGGAGTTTCCGCTTCTTGGATTGAAGAAGGAGAATTGTACTGAGGTGAGTTGGATTGATTCTGTTCTGTGGTGGAACGATGATGAGAGTTTGATAAACGGTGACAAACCTGAGACCCTATTGGATCGGAATCTGAACTCTGCTGGTTTTCTGAAAAGAAAATCCGATTATGTTCAGAAAGCCATTTCAAGAGACGGGTTGAATTGGATATATAAGAAGATGATTGAGTTGGGAAAGGTGGGGTTTGTTTTCAACCCTTATGGAGGGAAAATGGGAGAGATTCCTTCTGATGCGACACCGTTTCCTCACCGTAAGGGGAACCTCTTCAAGATTCAGTATTCTGTGAACTGGGACGATCCTTCATCTGGTGCGGCTCAGAATTTCACGAATCAGGCTAAGAGACTGTACAGTTACATGACCTCTTTTGTGTCTAAGAATCCCAGAAGTGCTTTTTTGAATTATAGAGACCTTGACATTGGAGTCAACAACTTTGGTGAGAATAGCTTTGAAGAAGGGGAGGTTTATGGGTCCAAATACTTCAATGGCAATTTTCAGAGGCTCGTTAACATTAAGACCAAAGTGGATCCTGAAAACTTTTTCAGGAATGAACAGAGTGTCCCTGTACTTTCGAGCAAAGCGTAGGGAATCATAGTTAGTGGTATTGTTAGATTATAGTTATAATTTTTGTGTCTATAGGCTATAGTTCTATTTGAATGGTTGGCATGTAGACCCGTGCTACTTTGCCCATTATTGATTCCATTATTATATCGTTGAATTTCAAAGTTTGGAGTTATTCGTTACTTTTCTACTTACGGATTTCCATTTATCATATTTGTTGTGTTCTTTCTTGTGTCTTTTTGCTCTTCCATTTGCATCAATCATATATGGCTTGTGTTGTGGCCGTTGGAAAATCTGTTGAATCCCTCTGTTATGAATATAATAATATGAAAGAAAGCAAAGAACTGGGTATTGGTTGAATTTTCTGAACAATACTTGCTGTGAGTAGTGGAATTCTTCCTTCTCATGCTGACCACATCTTTTATATGGTTCTTATTTTGTCATGTCGTTCCTGTCTTTAAACTTTTCTTGACTTTTGTCCCCCTGATTTTTTAATCTGTCATGTTCAGTAATGGATTTTTATTTTTTAGTTTTATAATTCCTCCTGTTTTAGATTGAACCAGACATACGAAATTACCAAGCGATTTCCTTGGAACGCGTCACAGGAATTGTTTTAAATGTTTTTATAAGATATAGTTAATTTAGTTAATACGAATATTAATAATGATGTATATATTATTTTGACAATCATTTCATATGACCCTAGGACAATTTTATAATTAGAGTTTGTTAAATATAGTAAATCAAAATTCAAAATCTTGTAAAAGTTACATATTAAAATATGTTTGTTTAATTCGGATTATTAAATTTGACTGGACTTGTGTCAATATAATTAGAAATGTCCACGAGTCATACGATTGCGTTTTGAGAAACGATAACACGATGAGAGACAGTGACGAACAAAACGTTTGACTTTCAATGTGTGGTAAAAATAAAAATAAAAATTTATGAGTTTTTTAAAATTTCGTATTATTAAAATAAAATAATATATAATTTTTTTAATAAATGATGTGATGTATTAGCCTTTCCAAAATTACAAAATTCCATGAATGTAAGTAATGAATGGTTAAAATAAAAGATGGTTGAGAAGGAACAATTATAGCCGCATCCGCATGTGACTTCGTACTATGAATCATCTTCGAACCTCTCTATCACCGACAAGACCCTTCTTAATAAATGGTTCAGTTCAGACACATTTTTATCTTTTACAATTTTTAGTTCTTATTATTAACTATGATTAATTTAATGTTAAAAAATATTAATTTTTATAATTAAGATAATCCTATTTTTTAGACATTGAATAATATAATTATTATTTAACGTAAATAATATATTATATGAATAATTTAATAATACACTTTAAATTTCAGGTGGTTTTTTCATTAAAACTTTCCTAGAAAATCATATAACTTAAATTTATTTTATTTTATGAATTAACTTATAATGATTGAATAGATCGTGAATCATGAAATTCTTGATATAGATATTATTATTATAATGAAATTCTTGATTAATAATACCAATCTTATGAGATCATCTATAATCATTAAACATTTTCTTTTGCAAGCATACATAACTAAGCATGTCGATCAAATTCATCCATCCTTTTCAGTGTCTGTTTCCTGTATCATACTTTTAGGGATACTTTGTTCATTTCTGAAATAGTTTTCAGGGTCAACCTCAGTTTTAATCTTGACCAATGTATAGAAGTTGTTGTGGAAATACTTAATACCATAAACCTCTCCTTCTTGGTAGCTATTATTATCATGATGATTGATACCAATGTCAAGGTCCCTATAATTCAGAAAAGCTCTTCTTGGATTTTTGGACACAAACGGGGTCATATAACTGTGTAACCTTCTAATTTGTGTTGTAAAGTTCTTGTCTGCAGCGTCTCCCGGTTCAGCCCAATTAACAGAATATTCAATTTTGAAAAGATTTCCGGCTCGGTGAGGAAATGCTGTAGCGTTTGTTGAAATCTCATTCATTCTTCCACCATATGGATTGAAAACAATACTTGTTTCTCCCAACTCAATCATCCTTTTCCATATCCATTCTAACTCATCTTTGGAAATTGGAGTCTTCACATAATCAGATTTCCTTCTGAGGAACTTTGCGGAGTTGAGTTTTCTTTTAAGTAGAGCATTTGGGTGGGTACCATTTCGAAAACTAGCCCACCAAAGTGCGGACTCAATCCAACTCATTTCAATGCAATTATCTTTTTTTAGACCCAAAATTGGAAACTCCTTTTCCAAAAGTGACACAAGCTCATCTGCTCCTCCTAGAAACAAAGTCAAAACCTCAGCTCTAATAGTTTTGTGCCTCCCTCCAACATTGGAATTCACAGGATGCAACTCCAGCCTCATGAAAAGCCTTTGATCCGTGTATGGTGCAACCTGTTGCCACTGGACAACAAGTTCAGTGGCATTTTGGTCCAGAGTCTTCTCAACCCTAAAAACAGTAACAACTTCTGGCACAGGAACCAACTTAATAGTGTATGATAATATGACTCCAAAACTTGCTCCTCCACCTCCTCTAATATAGCCCAGAATAGGTCTTCCCCCATAGACTCCTTGTTGAGAATCCTACCTTTGACATCGACAATCTGAGCATCAATGATGTGATCAATAGATAACCCATATTTTCTCATCATATTGCCATATCCTCCTCCACTAAAATGACCACCAACACCAACAGTGGGACACACTCCTGCAGGAAAGCCATGAACCTCACTCTCCTCCCATATCCTATAATAAAGTTCTCCAAGCGTGGCACCGGCTTGGACCACAGCAACCTCGTTTTGCACATCCACTGTGATGTTGTGGAGGTTGAACATGTCAAGCATGATGAAAGGTTCATCAGAGATGTATGAGAGACCCTCAAAGTCATGGCCACCACTTCTTATTTTAATTTGAATATCGATGCTTTTGGCACAAATGACTGCTGTTTGGACATGATATTCTTGCAATGGTGTGACTATGATTAAGGGTTTTGGTGTAGAGCTGGTGTTCAACCGGGCGTTACGAATGTATGCACGGAGAATGGAAGTATAGGAAGCGTTGGTTGGAGCAAAGACTATGTTAGAGATGTTTGGAGAGTGAATATTGTTTCTTAGACAATCAACAAAAGTTTCATATACTGAGTCTGTTGCTGTTGGGGAAGCACATGAGGCATGCGAAAGTAAAAGAACAATGACAAGAAGAAGCATGGAAGCCATGGAAATAGTGGCCAAAGGAGTTGGTTTTTCCATGTTGGTGGTTCATCCGTTTCTGAGTGAAGATGAAATGAAATAGTGCAGGCTAAGTATGGTTGTACCGAAAGAGACACAAAGTTAGGACTTGGGAGGCATTAGCACAAGGTGTTGAATGGTAGAAAAGGTTTTTTTTCATCACTGTTTCATAATTTTTTACGATAGAAATGTAATGACCATACATTTCTCGAAGGACACTAGTGATTGATGAAGATTCTTCTTTGAGCTTTGCCGTTTGCTCAGCCGGCGCATGCAGCACAGGCTAAAATTCCTCAGCTGAAGTTTGACAAAAATTAAAGAACGCAGGGAAAACGTTAAATTATCGCTGTCTAAAATATATTACATGTTATTAGGAGCTAATAATATCGTTTTCTCTTATATTTATACGCGGAATTTCTGAATTACATGCACCAACTACAACACATTGAACAATAGATACAACTATTGAGATTTCTGCCAATTGCCAAATAATAGAATGCCCTAGGAAAATATTTGAAGTAGTTAGAATAATAGTGTGTACAAGAAAAAAATGTGAAGATATTATAATACTAGTGTGTACAAGAAAAAAATAATAATAAAAGAAAAATGTTCATTTGGGTGACAAAAAACATACCCAGTGAATGGGTGTTTTTTTGTAATAGTCAGTGTATTATTGCCCGTAATGAAAGATTAATTCACTGACTGCATAGGCGGTAGATACGATTGCTGATAAAGTTAGACAACTCTTACTGAATATTAGAATAAGGCTATTTTTTCATTCTCAGAATTTCTTTGACATTAGAAAATGGATTCACTGTTCCTTTCGAGAGTTATATGCTCTTACTGAACTAAAAAGGAGTTGAAGAAAAACAAACAAGGCACCATTTTCTTTAACAAGTAGTCAACACTATTTTTTGAGAATAATGGATGGCATAAGAACTAAAGAAGTGTGAAATTATCTATATAGAAGGAATTCCAAAGAAATGTCAAGATACGCGTCATTTTAAATATAAAATTATAACATAAATTAAGTTAATAAAAACGAAGGAGTATGAGATTGTTAAAAACTGTTATTCTAAATAACTATTAATGAAAGTATATAGTAAAAATATTCTTGACAAGAAATTTTCTTAAAATTTTTGTTTTTGTCCACATAATAGAATTGCCTTTGAACAAACCAAAAAGTCTATGTACTTATCAGTGAATGAACTAATGGGTTGTCTAAAAGCATATGATCAGCAGTGATTTAGCAACCAAGTTGAGGATTGTATCGAGAATGACTTTCAATAAAAGTTCAAATTACTGTTTTGAAATAAAAAAAATGATTAAAAAAATCTAAAAATAAAGAGAATTCTAGACATTTTTAAATGACCAATTAAGATGAATATCCTTGAAAAAAAGAAAAATGAAAGAAAAAAAAATTCTAAAATAAAGAGAGTTGTAGAAATTTTTAACATAAACAAAAAGGAGAATTTTTTATAAAGGAGAATTTGTGGCTACAATGTCTTCCTGCACTATGATCTGAAGCAAAATCATTGTTTGACAGTTTTATCTTGGGCTGCTAAATAACATCTTCATCATATCTGTTTTGAATTGGACTGCAGGTATGTTTTAGATGGCATGATTTCAAATAAGACTTTTAACTTGAATTTGGATACATTTTGTCAAATGTAAAGAGATTATTCGTGTCTGTAACAACTCTTATGTGTGTTAATCCACAAATGTTTGAGAACATTCATACTTGTATTGATCATGCCATTATTTTGAATGAAATATCACAAGCTTTCTATTGTCAAAAAGAAAAAATACACAAAGAGATGCCCTAAGTAAGCAAATTCCTCACTGTGTGATTCCCTATGCTTTGCTCGGACGAACTGGAACACTCTGTTCATTCCTGAAAAAGTTTTCGGGATCCACCTGCGTCTTAGTATTCACGAGCCTATCAAAATTGGCATTGAAGTACTTGCTTCCATAAACCTCTCCTTCTTCAAAGCTATTATTACCAAAGTGGTTGATCCCGATATCAAGGTCTCTATAAGCCAAAAAAGCACTTCTGGGATTGTTAGACACATAAGGGGTCATGTAACTGTACAAACTCTTAGCCTCGTTCGTGAAATTCTGAGCCGCAGCAGGTGAAGGATCGCGCCAGGACACAGAATACTGAACCTTGAAGAGGTTCCCGTTGCGGTGGGGAAACGGCGTCGCATCGGAAGGAATCTCTCCCATTTTCCCTCCATAAGGGTTGAAAACAAACCCCACGTCTCCCAACTGAATCATGGTCTTGAATATCTCCTCCAACCCTTCTTTTGAAATGGCATTCTGAACATAATCAGATTTTCTTTTCAGAAAAGTAGCAGAGTTCAGATTCCGATCCAATAGGGTCTCAGGTTTGTCACCATTTTTCAAACTCTCATCATCGTTCCACCACAGAACAGAATCAATCCAACTCACTTCAATACAATTCTCCTTCTTCAATTCAAGAAGCGGAAACTCCTTCCCCAAAATCGATACAACCTCATCAGCCCCTCCTAGAAACAAGGCTACAACCGAGGCTCTAACAGTTTTCGCTCCCTTCACAACCGTGGAACTCACTGGCTGCAATAAGAGCCTCATGAAAATCCTATCATCAGTGATTGGCGCCACCTGCTGCCATTGCACCACAAGGTCAGTGGCACTCACATTCGTTTCCAAAGTCTTCTCAACGCGGAAAACGGTAACCGTTTCTGGCACCGGAACTAGCTTTATAGTAAACGATAATATGACACCAAAACTCGCTCCTCCACCTCCTCTAATAGCCCAAAACAGATCCTCCCCCATGGATTTTCTGTTTAGAAGATTTCCTTTGACATCCACAATTTGAGCGTCAATAACATTGTCAACAGATAAGCCATATTTTCTCAACATGTTACCGTACCCTCCGGCACTTATATGACCACCGACGCCTACCGTGGGACACACCCCTGCGGGGAAGCCATGAACTTTACTCTTCTCCCAGATCCCATAATAAAGCTCTCCCAAAGTGGCACCAGCTTGGACCACCGCAACCTCGTTTGTTATGTCCACTGTGATTGTACGAAGATTGAACATGTCGAGGATGATAAAGGGTTCCTCGGAGATGTAGGAGATACCCTCATAATCGTGGCCTCCACTCCTGATTTTGAGTATAACGTTGACGGTTTTGGCGCATATTACAGCGCCCTGGACATGCGATTCTTGGAGGGGAGTGACGATGAGCAACGGCTTTAGTGTTTGGGAGTTGTTGAAACGCGCATTTCGGATGTAGTTTTGGAGGAGGGTGGGGAAGGAGGGGTTGGTTTGGGCGAAGACTATGTTGGAGAGTTGAGTTGAGGAGTTTGTGTGTTGTGCGAGGCACTGAAGGAAATTGTCATAGATTGAGGGATTTGAGGATGGTGCTGCGAAGGAAGTGGAGAGTGTTAGAAGAAGAAGAAGAAGAAGATAAAGCAAAGAAGGTTTGGCCATTGGGGTGTTAGGGTTAGTGAGTTGGTGATGGTGGAGTTTAATTTATACTGAAGAATTCTGCATCATCATAACTAGAGAGTTGATTAAGGATAAGATGATTAAGTCAAAGACTGTATAATAATTTATCATTCACAAGTCTTAAATTTAGAAGAATAATAAATCTCCGTCAATGCCTGTAAGGTCAAACATTTTTATGAGTCTTCTAAACTAGAAATAATCAAAACGTTTATGGAAGTTAATTATGAACAGTCTTGACTCATTATATAAAAAAATTTATGACTTTTATTTCTTTCATTTAACGAAAGATTTATTCATTTCTTTTTCTCCTTTTTTCATCTTTCTCATCATATAGAATATTTAAGAAAATTTGACTTAGAGCTTGATATTGCTAGGTTAACATATAAACTGGATTATCATCAATAATGCTGATTATTTTCTAGATTTATGTTCTCTCATTGCAACATTTTGCCATGATTTTTGGAACTTCACATTTATATATATAAGTAAGTTAACTGCATATATAAATTACTTTTATAGTTATGTTTTAATTTTTAATATGCATAAAAAATTATACTATTTTTGTTAAACAATCGTTGTTTTTATTTAAAAAATATTTTTTATCCTTGAGTTTTTTTTTTTTAAAATTATTTAAAGAAGATATTTACGTATAATTTTATATCTTATTACATAATAAATTATGAGTTTATAATTTTATATATATAACATAAAGAATAATACTTTTTGTATTACTTTTGAATTGCATAATGATAGGAAAAATAGTAGTGTTATTTTTTTATTATATGTAATTTTTAATATATTACGGTCAGTAATTTTAAAATATATTTGATAATTTTAGTCTTTATCTTTTAAGACAAAATCATTATTTAAAATATATTAAAAATATAAATTCTATTACCATCAATAAAAATATAAAAATAATATATTAAAAGTGAGATATATAATAATTTATCATTTACAAGTCTTAAAATTATAAAAATAAGAAATATTAGATTGAGTCATGAAAACGTGTATAGAAGTTAATAATAATCTTGATTTATCGTATAAAAAAAATCTATAACTTTTATTCTTTCCTTTAAACAAAGATTTGTCCTTAATCAATAGTTATAACTAGTACTATTACTTAATTCACATTGTTTATTATGGTTTTCCATCTCATTTAACATAAAAATTTTATATCCTTGGGAAAATTCTCATGCTCTGTTGTTAATAAAATAAATTTATATTAGTTTTAAATAATAAAATATTTCCTTTACTATAAAAATAATATGAATAAATTCATTTAAAAATAAATCTTTATAAAATAAAATTTTAGCAATATATAAATATATATATATATATATATTTTTTTTTTTTTGTGTTTGTTTTATTAATAAAATTTTAGTGGTTTTTTTAATAGTGTAGTGGTTGTATACTTCATCATGGTTCTCAGCCATAAAAAAAGCAGAAACAATATTATTTAATTATTAATATAAATTTTAAATTGAAAACATTTAAGACCAAATAGTAGGTGTAAAACTAACATATTATTGGTTTGGATTACATAAAAAGTATTCAGCCTTTGCTATTCAAATTAAAAAAAAAAAAAAAAGTTTATTACACGAGACGTGACCAATTTGCATCCACATCTCGCTAAGACGCCATTGATAGACCTCGGGGAATTCAGTATCAAAGAACATAAATTAATTTGTATGAATATATAGTATACGATGATTAACCAGAAAAATGAGTAATTATAATATTATATTAAATAATAGCATTACATAAACTTGGCATTCTTTTCTGATCCTTTCAAGAAATTTTATTTTTTTACGTGGTAAGTGAGAATAAAAATAACATTATAAAAGAATAAATAGAAATTTTAGAGCATTTAAAAAACTTAATCTCTTAAATTAGAAATCAAGCAAAAAGTAAATACCCAATGGAATAAATCTTGAATTTAGCAGTGTACAATAGTTTAGCTTCAACACTTATAACTGAAGTCCTTTCCAATAAATCTCGACCCACCAGTTTTGTTTTGCTATTAAAAGGTAACTTTGTTGGTTCGTTACAAAGTATTGAAAAACATGTAATTCAGAAACATGTATAGAGGAAGAAAGAAGAAAAGAGGAAAAAGAGTGAAGTAGTAAGCCAGATTGGTTACACTGAAGTGCTTATTACAGTGGAGAGGTGTGTGTGAGAGTAATATATTAAGTAGTAAACATTGCCAAAGGATCATTGGTTGCCCTTGAAGGTTAAGGCATAGAACTATGAGGTAACTATAGGACTACCATGAAGAACATGGTTCTTCCTTTGATGGCATGAAAGTTGATGGTTGGAAATTGTGTTCCTTGATCTGAAGTTGGGATTCATGATGAAGTGGAGTAGAAAAGAAGAGATAGTGGGAGAATGGTAGGTTGATGATGAGAGGAAAGAGATGAGAATAATGAAGAATGTTGGTGAAGTGAGGTGATGTTAGTGGCTTTTTGTAGGTGATAGGGAAAGTGGATGAAAGGATCTTCCTCGCATATGCCTTACTCACTCACTCACTCACTCACTCACTCACTCACCTTTCTCGTTTCTCTTTGCTTTTCTCTCATTCATATTCACTCTTTTTATATATCTTTTTCTCACTTCTGCATTTTAGGATTCAACTACACAAATTCACCCTACTTCCATTTATGTGTTAGGGTCTCAGTAAATTTAATTTAGCTTTCTTTTCAAATTATTAGTAATTCATCAGGAATCCACCTTTTATTATAAATGATTAATAAATAAAATGCATTGTAATAATCATATTAAAATAAAAAATACATTAAAATATTGCTTTAATATTTTAACTAAATATCCATTAATATAAGCACCAAGACTAAAATAATTATACGGCCCGTAATTACTTTTTGGTCTGCTATTTTTGGACTCTAGTAAATGGGCCATAACATACAACCAAGGCCCACTACAAGACTTGCTATGTAGTACTCCGCAAACAAGGGGCAAATCACTAGCCGCAAAGATGAGTATGGTTCATGTACAATTTCATACCAAGGAATATAAGTGAGATATTTTTTAATATATTTTCTAGTAATAACTAAAATTTATTAAAAATTATAATTTTTTGTGAATATAATTTTTTATTTAATGATTTTTTAATTGATTTTTATATGTATATTTTTTAATAAATTTAAACTAATATGTTATATACATTTTAACTACATATAAGAACTTAGCTTCAATTCTCATTCTTCTGACTATATTATGAAAAAAAAATGTGACGAATCTTCATTTTAAGCACTAACCATATATCATTTTTTTTTTTATCAAATGTCAGTATCTTGGAATAGGACACCTTGCGATTTCAAAATGAAATGCAAGTTGTGAATTCTCTCGTGCTTAAAATTTATTAAATAAAATTTAAAAAAGATAAAATTGTCATTTAATTATTAAATCGAAGAATTAGATTCATGCAGTTCTTTTACAAAACTATAGACTATCTTAATCACAGTATTTTCCGTGGCCTCAAAGTTCTAGGTCAGTGGTCATTTCCAGTACAATATTATTAGTATTGGTATACATAATATATTTTTTTAACATACAAAAATCTCAGAAATCAAAAGAAAGGTTTAAATTAATTTATATTTACCAAAAAAAGTTAAATTAATTAATAAAAATGTTGTAGAAGCATGCAACATGGTGCCCATATATCACTCTGAAAGATGAAGCATTTTATCTTTCTAAGTGCAAATGCGCTAATAGAAGTATTAAATAATAACCTTTTAGCTTATTAAAAAATATTGAAGCATCTATGCCTCCTAAGCACTTAAATTTCATCATCATTTAATAATAAAAATCATATTTTTAATCTCTCATTTGCAAAAGCATTACATTCCTTTATTCTTCAACTTTTATCGAGTAAATATTTCTTAGCATCTTGAAGAGTGAGGTATACCTCGAGGTTAGGATCTTGCAGTGTACAAATCAAAGTACTACCAAATACACTACAACGATTATTATGATCTTCAAAAGTCGTGTTGTTGTAAAACCTATATCAAAATATCAGTTACAATTAAATCAAACAATTTGTGGGGCCTTGGAGAGGAGGGCCATATGTCCAAGGAAAAATCGCCCATGGATTATGTACGACCACAGACATGGTTTTTTTAAAATTCATTTATGCTCAAAGACCATGAAATGATAGTATGGTATACACGTCCGTGGGAGGTCCTTGTGAATGAAAGTACTTGTATTGAGCATGACAATTAGCTACTTAATATTGTGTGTAGGGACACTCAGATAAAATTTGGTATTCTTGAAGTCATCCAAGAGTGGGTTGTATCCATCCTTGGTTCTCGTTTTTGTGGGTAAACCAAACTCCTCCATGAAAGATGATGTTTCCAGCTACATCAAATACAAACCATTAAGCTAGAGAACAACGTTGCTAACCATTGGAAGCAAAGCACATCTTGCCTTACCGTAATTGTTCTCCTTTTCTTTCCTTTTTTTGATGTACGATCACCATGAAGTTTTAGCCACCCAGAACAATAATGATCTATTCGCTCCAAGAGCCAAAAGTCTGTAGGAAAAAAGATATCGGCGTCACCCTGCAAAAGATAAATTACAAGCTTTAGTACAACCATGTATTTTTAGAAGTTCAGGAAGAAATTGTTCTGTGTCAAGATCATCACGTATACAAGACAGCATGCATAATTAGTTTTGTACTCCTGTGAAATGATGATTGAGCTTACATAGTTGTATGTTGCAAGTGGAAGCAACACAATGATCAAGAAATTACTATGAACCATTAAATCACTGGTGATTAGTAAGGATAGGTTAATAATCATGAGGATAATTTTTATAACATCAGTGCATCTGGCAATTTAAAGAAAATTATTAAAAAATTGCAATTTAAATTAACTAGTATCAAGCCATTTATGCTCCCAATGCATCGGGTTCTTTATATTATATCACCAAGGTATGCTCCCAAACAGCCTTCTAAGTCCATTCTAAGGAAATATATGTTTGAAATTTAGATCTTCCTGATCATTTGTATCTAACGAAAATTGATTCCTCTAGAGCAGAGGGACAATGTATTAAAGCAGTTCCTAGCCTGTTTGAAGGGATTTTCTATCAGTAATAGATAAATAAATAAACAGAAAAAGCAGCTTAGTGGTTCTTCTACGCTACTTTAGCTTGCACTCTTATCCTCCCTCGGATGTACGTTTTCAACAAATTAAACTTTTTCCAAAAGCACCCAAAAAAGGAAAGTTCCTACTTCCTAGGTCATACTCATTATCATGCCATACAAATTTATTGAATAAAATTATTAAATGTAAACTTCTGGTATGCCATGTGCAACGGGTTTTGTAGCCATTACCTTTAGCAAATCATGAGTGCTTCAGCATAATTTACAAAATAACACTTACATAGAATTAAATTTAAACAAGATTGTGTCAAGCAACAAATAGAGTATCCACTTATCATGTACCACACTAGACGAAGTGAACAAGTGAGAATAAGGAAAGAATGTTGAAAATGAAAAAAGCTAGTGGTAAACTGAACCTTTGCCTCCATATAATTGTCATAATCTGAGCTGCTCCCATCTTTCTGCCATTCATAAGAAAAACTCAGTTAATTAAAATTCGCTCTAATGTTTCCAAGATTCAAAAGCAGACAACTGCAGTTTTGTTAAAAGTATAACAAGAATATACTTTAGTTGAAACCAAGGGAGCTCTTTCACCAGGTAACTTCACATCTGGCAGGTAGCTGAAATCAGAAGCAATCAAAGACATCTTTGGTAACACCTCATGGAGAACCTCAAGTAATTTCTGCAAAAGTGGAAGGATAATAAATGCAATAATCAATTTATATGTGAGGGACTTAAGGGAGATTAAGAGACTCTTACCAAGCAACCAGTCGGCAGCCAACATCTACGTGGTTTTGGGTAAACCTTAGACCAAATGCTTTTCAGAGTAGTAGATACTGCAGTGCTTTGAGTTGTGTTGGTTTTATCCGAGTCCATGATCTCAACACAACGTGTAATTAGTGAGTCTTGCATTGGCTTGTATAACTCACTGAATGTTTCACTAATAAAGATAGAAAATGATTGGTGATGGTCATTCTCATTTAGGTTGTATAAAAGAGGCCACAAAATAATGTTATGATTTAATAATCACCTAAATGATAAACGAAAACATCTTTGTTCTTTTTTACTTTGTGGTTACTACCCATTGAAATGAGGGAAAAATAAATGATGTTGAAACTGTGTCTTGACTACACAACGGAGTCCATTTTGTATAGAATTAATGCAATAAATACAAATTAATATAAGAGATAATATTCCAATTGACATCATATAATAGGCCTAAAATTATAAATATCCTAATTAAATAAGGAAACATATCACTAAATAAAAAATAAAAATAAATCCTAACATATCAACTCTAAAATTTTTATGATATAAAAAGATATCATCAGATATTCCTCATATTTTCTAACACTCCCCCTCAGACTAAATCTTACTAAGCTTTCAACTTGTTACAAGAAAAACAATTCATCTCCACAAATAAAGAATAATTAGAAAAAATAAAAATTGAGCTCCACTAAAAACAATTGTTGGAAAGGTAACTCAGGGATGCTGGAGAAGTCAGAGAAAATTGCTACAAAGATAGCTTAGCCAAATAGCTAGAATAATCATCAAATTGAGAGAAATTTCTTGGTAAACAATCAAGCAAAGCAAGGTCTGACTTTCTCAACCACATTTGGAAGCTTCAAACCAATATTATTGGAGACCTAAAATATTTTAAACGTGAAACTAAGTCTGACAACAACATCTGGGACTGAGAGCTAGGCTAGTAGGAGGCATAATCAACACAATTCACCATTCGAATAATAGTCTGCAGGAAAAGAAGAAACCACCACTAAATACGATTTATTTGTCGCAAAAGAGTCACCACCGGAATTATCGTGGATGGTAATGGATGTCACTGTTGTTATCCATTGGTGAGAAAAATGTTGCAGAAGAAACACCAAAGTAGTAGAACCATCGGTCTGGCTATGCGCATACCAGTATAGGAAATCTTCATAAATAGCAAAAGATGTCCAGGAATTATCAATGGACTAAGGTATAGTACTAGTACTAGAGGAAGCCATGATCAGAAACAAAAGGGCAACAAGATTGTCAACAGAATAGTACCTGAAAGGAGAGCACAAGGTGTGTCGCTGACAAACATTACCTATTGGGAAAGTTGATCTCGGCAAACAATGCTTGCCAGAGATTTTGCTAGAAAAGTGGGTGTCGAGAAGCAGATCATAGTCCTAACCAAATTAGGATATAGCAGCAAATGCTAGAAGAGGTGACTAACTGGTGTTTCAAAATTTTTGAGAAACCGACATATAAGTGACCAGGTCACGAAGGTTGGTACAACTATAATATGATGTTAAAAGAGAGAAAAATCGATTTGAAACTAAGTTACTACACAATGGAGTCCGTTTTATAGAGTTAATGCAAACAATACAAAATAAATATAGGAGATAATATTCCTATTCATATGATATGATAGACCTACAATTACAAAGATCCTGATTAAATAAGGAAGCAAATCTTAAAATAAAAAAATAAATCAAACATATCATCAAGGATATTCTAAGATATAAAAAAATATCATGAGATATTTGTTAGATTTTCTAACAGCTACTACCTAATGAAGCACTAGAATGTGTCAAAGGGTATGTGCACCAGTATATTCAGCATCCACACATAAAGCTGAGACTTACTGGTCATGTTGCCTCTCAACCCAGACTTCCATCCATGAGGAAATTTGATTCTCTGCATAGATAAGATCATGTGGAAGATTATCAAGTACCTACACAAAGTAAATTAATTGTTGTTAAATACCTAAATAATAATAACAATAATAATAAGAATGCATCATTAATGCGAGAGAAGACACCGGCAGAAGAAGATTTCTAGTCTGCAACATTTAATACCAAAATTCTTAGCAAAACACACAATTAATTCAATTTTTTTATGACGCATTTGTATTGATAATGGTAGACAACCAAATGCTAGCTAGATCTTAGCTTCCGAAGGTGAACTACCAGCACAAATTTTTAATGCCAAAAGCTGTCAAATGGCACCAGCTTGAGCTATGAGAACAGGCTAGTCAGCTCTCAGTAGGGTTCCCAATATTGGCCATTATCATACATGTATGAATTAGAGCAGCTTCTAGCTACACCTGAATGGCTGATTGCTTGTGGCTGACCATTTCACTAATAGCAGTTCAGACTGCAGCAATAGCAGCTAACAGCCACTATATTACGGGAAGCCCAATAAAACACAACATACATTGGCTGCACCAAATTAGGGACTTATAGGTTCATTAACATCTACAAACTAATTTAGGCATTTGAAATCACATTGAAAGTTGAGCAGCATACAAAGCACCACACACGCTTTCCCTGTTGAAACCACAGAATAGTGCCCTATAGCAGCACTATAGCAGAGCAAGGCAGCCATGCGCAGCTGTGGGATTTAAATACTAGAGTTTTCAATAGTGACCACTGCAGCCAAAATAGTGGCTTTTGGTTGCTATAGTGACACTACCATGATATAGGCTTCTAGCCAACTTTATCCCTAAAGCATCATTGTTAAGGAGTTTTAGAGGTACAAAATGTGCTTTCTACCCCATTTTCTAATGCATTATTTGCTTCAATAACACCATAGGATTTAAAACTCTTCTTCCTTAACCATTCACAAAAAGTTTCCATCGTTTTCAACCTATGTTCTATTCACACTTTAAAGAACTTTTTCTCCTTTGTTCTGTTTTATCTTTCTTCCTTCAAACTTCCCACATCCTGTCCTCCCTATGGACATCAATAAAGTGGTTCTTCCTCTTCTACGGTAAAGTCCACTGCTGATGATATCGATATAGAATGCAATGGACTAGTTTGAAGAAAACAAGAATAATAAAACCAGAAGTCTGTTTACTTAGTAATTAAATAAAACAAATTGAAGTATTTTCCTTTAATGGGAAAAATCTTTGAACTGGAGGACATAAAAGAATCTCAATTGAAAACACACCTCGAGCATTATTACCCAACATGGTTGTTGCTCCACCTGCCCTGTAAAGAAGGGAACAATATTAGCGTTATTGTATAAACTTATCTTTGACACACTGCAAAGAAGTCCCCACACATCCAAAATAAGAGGCTGGAAGTTTGAGAAAATTAACTTTTTAAAAGCAAGATAGGTAAATAATTGAGCTTCATGTACCATAATAATTCTATCAACCTTGAACAGTCAGTTGCCGTTATTAGAATATATGAAAATATTCACTCAGTATTATCTTGATCATATCTTAGAATATCTTATATTATACCTCAGGATTAGTTCAGTTTCCCTATTTCTTACGATTGGTTACAAATATTCCCTTATCTCATGATGTGCGTCCTTTTCAATTAGGAGTATGATTAGTATAAATAAGGATTAGTGTTCTAAGTTTTAAGAACCTATATTGCATTGTAAGACATCACAATACTCAATAGAATATTATCCGAAGTCTCTCTCCTTTTCCTCCCTCTAGACCTAAAAGCCCATAATTTCAACAGGTATCAACAGCAATATTGGAGCTTGTCTAGCATCTGAAAGTGCACCATCATCCATTCAACTCATTGATGTCCACGATCTCCTCCCCTCCTCCATAACATTGAACCCCAAGAAAAATCATACCCTCGTATACAGATTAAACATTTGAAAACACAAAATGAAGCAATAAGTGATTCCAATTTAAGCATTCCTTTAGCATTCAGATTTCTAACGAAGCAAGTATTGATACAACATTAAGATCTGTATACTACAGAAATAAGGAATAAGGAAATTAAGTAAATAATGGAGGTGATAGACATGATAAAAAGTGATAAAAATAGGATTATATTTGTAGCATTCGTGGAGGAAAATAAAAGGAAGATATTTATTGTTCCGTTGTTGTCATTTTGTCATAAACTAATAATAAGAAAAAAGGCAGCAAAATACACCTAGTGCTTAAGTCTTCCACCTAGTAAGATTGAGAAAGCGAAAATGTACACAGCCTTATCCACAAGAGGTTGTTTCAAATAGTTGAACCCATTAACTCCAGGTCACATGGCAGCAACCTAACCGTTGCAGACCCTTAGCAATAATAATAATGAGACATAAAATTATTATAATAGTAAATACAATAACTATAGGTTAGCTTAATTTTTTGATTCTGAATCACTTTAGAATTAGAAGCTGAACAATATTTAGGTAATTCAGAAGAATTATAATTGCAGCCTACCCCATCCACTCCGGTCAGCAGCATCACGACATTCTACCCTGAACTTTGGTATATGGCTGCGCACTTCACCAACAGTTTCTCTTTGCACCTCAGCAAGTGAAGGACTAATCTCAACTGAGCTGTAGTTAAAAAACAGGATAGTAATTTAGATGTAAAGATTCCAATGAAAGATAGGTACACAAGACAAATTTACTAAATGAATCTACTCAGGGATGGATCCACATATGACTGTGGGAGCAGCTGCTCTCACTAACTTTTTAACATTTGTAAATATAATCCAGTATAAACTATAAATTATTATTATAATTTTGAAATGTAGTAAAAATTCATAATATAAATACTGTCCCCACAAATATATTCCTAGTCTAATTATTTTCACCCTCTCAATTAGACATTCACAATATTTTCTCTCTTCTTTTCAATGGATATACATTATTCCTGCAAGGCTGCAACAAACAACAAAATCATTTCAAAATATCATTCTCTTATCTTTGTACTTGAATTTTTATTTGTCTATCTTTTTCATTCTACCATCTTTATATTGAATTTTAATAGTTTTTTTAAGAAATTATCAATGATTAAAACAATCTAGTACCAAATTTCAAACTGTTCATTAAAAATTCAAAATTTAATTTATATATTTAAAGATATTATTTATTATAAATTTTAGGCTTAAATATGTTTTCAATCCCTCAAATTTGGGATAAGTCTGTTTTAGGTCTCCAGTATTTAAAATTAATCTTTTAAGTCCCTGTAATTTAAAAAAAATTGTTTTAGTCCATTTGCTCCAAAAGAATTATCGTATATAATCTACAAACTAAATACTAATTTTATATGAGTAGTGTCCCCTATAACTTAAAATGTCTAGATCCATCTATGAATCTACTCACATTCAATAGATTCATAAGACTAAACATTAATGAGATATAACACCAAAATTTACAATCAAATGTACACAACACATTTTGAGAACGACCAGCATAAGATCAATAAATCTGCAATACATCATACGTTATTCATCTTGTTTGTGTACAGAGGCCAAAACATAGGATTTGACTGCAGAAGGAACTCTGGACTTCCAACAAAAATATTTGTCAAGATTAAAGAAGGAACCTCTAATGCATGTTTGGTTGAAGGGAGATAAAGGGGAAGAGAGGGATTTTTTCAATGTTACCTGGTTTGGTTCAAATATTTGGAGGGGAGGGAAGGAAAATTGAGGGGGGCAAAAGGATAAGGACTTGAGTGTTATGGGGTGACTAAGTCCCACATCAATTAGTATGGAATGCGCTGTTTAGTTCTCCCTCATTTGTAATTTATCTTGTTGAGTACTGAGACCAAAACATAGTATTTGACTGTAAAAGGAACTTTGAACTTCCAAAAGGATTTATTGAGATTCATGAAGGGACCTCTAATGCATGTTTGGTTTAAGGGAAGTAGAGGGGAAGGGAAGGATTTTTTTAATTTTATCTAGTTTGGTTCAAAAATTTGGAGGGGAGGGAAGGAAAATTGAGGGGGGCTAAATGATAAGGACTTGAGAGTTATGGGTGCCTAAGTCCATGCAGTATTGAGTACTTATCAATTGGTATTTGAGCCCCCAGTTAAAAGGATAGAACCAAACATTTAAATATTCCATTAACATCCCATGATACTTGACACGGGACTTAGACATCCTCCCATAACACACATTTTGTCACTCCTCCAATATTTAACAAGCTTTAAGGGTGAGTTCTCCAAGTGGGGAGAGAACCAAACATTTAAATATTGCATTGAACATCCCATGATACTCGGTGAGGGACTTAGACATCCCTTAACACCCATTTTGTCTTTCCTCCAATATTGGGATTATTTAGAGGAGACACGAAGTGGTTTATAATTTTTGGACTGTATGGACCAAATTGTCTTCATATTCTCTCATCTCTTCTATAACTATTAATATGGGTATAACAGTATATTATCCATATATACCTTCACTTTTCCCTCTCCCACCTTCCTCTTCCACTTCTCTTAAACCAAACCAGAGAGAGGGACCTCTTTTTCCCTCCTCTTCATTCAAATCCCTTCACTCCCCCTTCCCCTCCTTTGAACCAAACACACTGTTAACGTTAGAAGTAAAGTTGTCAAAATGATCCATCCAGCCTATCCGACACAGCAGGACAAAACCAAAAAATAAAATACCAGGACAAAATAGGTACATTAGTTTTCAGGACTGTATTTCATCAGCCCAGTCTGACCCATATATCCCATCAAAGCAAGGCCACATTGGTCCTGTACATTTCAGGCCTAATGTTAACCCAGCCTTGTCTTGCCTGTTGGGCCAGACCAATTTTGACAACTTTAGTTGAGGGCATCAGAAATTGAAAATAATTTATAATTTACAAGTAAAATCAAAAGGGACACAGCTTCCTAATTTCTAATTTTCTATAGCACTCATCTTTTATATCTCATTATTGCAATGAAATTATTAAAAGGCCCAGAGTAGAGATTGACCCTAGATAGAAGTTACTAATGGGAGAATTATTCAACATATGAATTACACAGACAATAGAGGTAAATAAAATAAGTTCAACCCACTATAATTTTTATAATAAGATATATATTTCATTGACTATCAAAGCACGTACGTGTAAGTCATACTGTTATAAACTTTTGCAGGAGCATTCAACATTATGTAATCCATTATACCCTTGGCACAAGTTCCAGATCCACCACCAATTTCATATATCTGATTGCAAATCAGAGGATAGTATCAACTACTGATTGAAGTAGGAAAAAGTAACAGCCTGTGTAAACAAGATAAATTTAAAATGCTTAATTATTATCAAAATGAAAATATGAGGCTTACATAGATAATATAAAAGCATGAAACATACTCATATAGAAGTGAAACACTATCTAATAAGTGGTTTAGTGCCGAATAGCAGCATAATGCAGGGCTCTCATATAGCCCAGCTGCTGAATGAAGAGAGAACCAGATGAACCTAGACAAGAAACAATGATCAAATGCAGCAAGATTGTAAGACACTTACTTTCAGAGGAACTGAGAAATTTGCAGTGCGCATGATGGCTTCAGCAATAGCATGAGCATACCAAGGCTAAAAAAGTAAATATATAAGTAAATAAACATAAAAGAGCTAAAGCACTGCATTGGCATACACAATTGAAAATTACATAAGACTCTACAACTGTTTCAAGCACCAGAAACTAATTTCATTATAATTTGATAAACCAAAATAAAATACTTGCACAAATTCTGAAAAATTGCATACCAAAGTTTTCGTGCCCAATATGTGCCTGATTTTCCATTTAGATTCCAATGATGAATTGGGTGAGTTGTAGATGGTAGAGTAAATTGGGTAGGCAATACATAGGGTTGTTGAGAGAATTTTTAACTATAATTTTAACATCCAATTTTTCCTTGTGAGTTTTGTAGTTGTTGGGAATCTAATTCAGACTTGGTCCTTCAATACCATTGATGCCTAGGTTATTTTTGTTTTTGTTTCCAATTTTAACTTAGATGTCTTTAATGTTATAACCTACAAATTCAACTATCTTGCCTAGTCAATTCTAGCCTGAACTTTCCCTAGATGCATCCATCTTAACAAATTTGCAGGTAATGCTCACAGCCCCAAAACAGAGCCCAATTGATCCTATAAATGAGTTTCTATTGTTTGCAGTCCCCTGTTGACAAGAAGGGTGAGCTTGAGCACAATAATAGCTCTTAAAGATTGAACGTTCACGGAAACTATAAATTATTGATTAAATAAATTATTTAAAAACATAGAAAATTTCTCCATACAAAACTGAGAACCATAAAAATCACATTCCGAGTCATATTTTTATATATATCAAGGACTATAAAATTTTTATCACATAGAGACGGTACCTTAAAAAGTTCCACTGGTGTAAACCATGATATGTCACTCTGCCTGTAAATATTATCCAAGTACCTCATATAAGCTTTACGGCCTGAAACGTCATCACTCTATTACATTAGTACAAACGACGGAAAATTTGTAACCAATGAAAAATTAAGTTATTGAACTTCTTAAAAGCATAGCAAACATTTGAACAGAATGGATAATAGTTTGGGAATTTTAAAAAGTTCTATGTGTTGGCTTTAATCCAGAGAACTGATCAATTGTCTGAACTGAAACAATCTGAAAGCAGAATATTGAAAAGCCAATTCCCAAGATTATGATTTAAACCGAGTGTCAAAAATGTCAAAAGGTCATTATCATTAGGATGAAGTACACTACTCCCCCTCCTTTAGAGATAGTAAAACAAAATTAACTTCATTTTATTCTATAAAAATTAATTAACAGTATTAATTAATTCTCGAAAATCAATTAACTAAAAATAGATAAAGAAATGCATAGAGCGGGACCTTGAAGTTGATTGAACTTGATAGCATTAGGAAGAACTCCAACGGAACCGGATCTTTGGGAGAAGTAGCCATGTAAGGGATGGTAGAGTGCGGAATGAATAAAATCCCGAACCTGGTGGAACAACAGTGGGTAGCAATGGCGCAGGCAAGGCTAAGAAATTTGAATTCTTGAGAAGAGAATGGTTTACTTACCAGAACGGGCTTATCGCCGACAATGTGGGTGGAGTAGAGAGCTTCGAGTGGAGAGGCACACACTTGATTGGGAATCGCGAGAGAGAAATGGCGTTAGGTCAATCAAGAAAGAGAAAGAGAGAAGAAAAAGAGCAGTAATACCTTTGGAAGCGATGGGAATGAGAGGAAAGGTGCGAGTGCGAGAAAACATGGTTCAAGCAAATTCAATAGGAGGAGCCTCGTTCGATACGCTACTCTATGCTCTTAAACCCCTCAATCACTGTTCAAGGGTTTTGTTTTGTCTTTTTTTTTTTTTTTAATTATTTGAAGTTAATTTAATATTTTTTATGAATTGAATATTGTATAAATACCATGTATTCTTTTTCTGTTTTAAATTTTTGTGGCTGAAATGATAAAATTAATATTTGTTTATTCATTTCCCTTTGGTGATTTTTTTAGGTTTAATAATTACTAGTAAGGTTTCTCCATTATATGTTAATTTCTAAACAGGTCTTTTGGAATATTTTGTCTTTTCTTAGTTTGAGATGCACTTTTTTATTGGTCCAAAAAAAAAAAAGAGTAAGGTTTATTATTATATTAATGCATTTTGACTCACATTCTCAAATCTCCATCGATATTCTTGGAGTATTATATTCTTATTCATAGCCATGTTGACACTATTCTGTAACATTTATTTGTAATACAGAAACTGACTTTTTATGGATGTTGAGGTGGTGACTTGAGAAAATTACATCCTTTATAGTGCCATAGCAGCGGTAAGAAGAAAGGCCTCAGCGATGCAACCATAAAGAAAGCACAAATTCTTAGTAGGAATTCGCTATCTTAAAGTACCCTTCTAGATTTCTATCTCCAACTTGAATTCCTCTCCAATAAGAAGTGATAATTTAGAAACTTGTACATTAACAAACTGAGAGGAGCTATCAAATTGTGACTTCACAACTGCCTGTCTCATTGAACTTGTTCCATTCACAATATTCGACTCTTTCCCTGATAAATCCACTCCATTAAATCTGTTATGCTTAGATATTCCCAACAAAGTTACCTTGTCTATGATCCAACTTTGGTCCAGAGCAAATCTTCCATTGGTCACCTTAGATGTAACAATAACGCTATTGTTCTGTAGAGCCCCATAAAAGCTTACGAATGTCCACTGATCTTTCACCCCTGCAATGTCAGGTGCTTCCCCATCATCCAAATACACTTGACCATAACTATTTCCACTGCCACTGATAACTACCACAAGTTCAAATGCAGTTTTCCGGGCAGCATCAGTTGTCATTGCTTCTCCTTGCAAGGCCAAAATATTACCTTCCCCAACATGCACATTTATGTGATCAGGTGGAGCATCCAGAGTCATATACTTGCCTGATTCTGCACTCACTGAATTTGAAACATTAAATAGGTCAAACCAGCTTCCTTTAGGAAAGTATGCATCAACAGTGGTTGCCCCAGATTGTAGTACCGGAGATACCAGAACCCCTTTGCCTAACAGAAACTGAGAGTTTATTTCATATGTTGTGACATCCTCAGGGAATGAAAAGAAAAGGGGTCGTGCAATGGGTGTCCCTTTTGTATGTGCTTCGTACATTAGTGTGTAGAAATAAGGGAGAAGACGGTAACGAAGGCCAAGCACTTTCCTAGCTGATGCTGCAACTGATTCCCAAATGTAAAGCTCTTGTCTGATGGAGCTTATTTCTGAATGATCTCTCGCAAAGGGGTAAAAAGCCCCCAACTACATTGATAAAAATAAAAGGAATTAGATATGTATGCTATGACATTTCATAGTTCCTTTCTGCATGTTTTTTCAACAAAACAAAAATCATATACTTTTCAGTTTTCACAAATGACTAATTGTATATTTAGGAAAGGAAAGCATTGAATACTTTATAACATTTTACACTATTAAAATAATATTCCATACTACTGCATTTGAGGATCAATTTTACCTGAATCCAGCGCCGACAAAGTTCTTCATTTGTATTTCCACCAAAACCACATATATCTGCTCCAACCATTGGAATCCCAAAGATTCCAGAATTTAATATTGATGGAATGGAGTATGCCAAATCGTTCCATGTGGCAGCATTATCTCCTGTCCAATGGGCAGCATACTTTCCAGAACTTACAAAAGTTGATCTTGTTAGGACGAATGGCCTTTTACCAGTTATATCCAACAATGCCTTGTTAGTAACTTTGGATTCTAGTAGTCCATACAAATTGTGGGCATCGTACTCAGTGATATTACCATAGTGCAAAGATGTTGCTGGGACTGTTCTGTCATTAATGGGTCGTAGGCCTCCAGCATTGTTAATTTTATAGGGAGGGTTATCAAGATTAGAAGACGGAATAGGAGGAGAAGTGATGAAATTAGATAACTCATTCATGTCAATCCAGAGACCATCAAAAGGCAGAAGGTCCTTGAATAATTTGATTTCCCCACCCCAAAATTCTTGGCTGCGAGGGTTTAGAAAATCAGGGTAATAAACTTGTCCAGGCCAAACTTTACCAAGATAATTACTTCCATTTCTCTTTATGTAGACATCAGCCTTCAAGCCTCTAACATAGGTTTCATATGTCTCATTTACACTGATACCTGTTTCCAAAATCTGCCTCAAATTAATAAAAGATGTAAAGATGCTTCCTCAAACATTAAGAGCAGAGTATGAGTTTGACTGATATGAAAGAATTTCTACGGTGTCAAAACTATACCTGGATCCAAGATAAGCACATATTTCTGACCATTTTCGTGTAGAGTATCAACAAAAATTTTCATCTTATCCAACGGAAAGTTGATCGGATCAAATGTGAAATCTTTATATGCATCCATGTAATCAATATCTGTCCACATTACTTCAAGAGGTATAGCTGCTTTTGCATAGTTGGCAACCACATCCTGGAGATCACTTACATTCTTGTAGCCATATCGACACTGATGAAAACCTTCACAAGGGATATTACAGTGGATTAACAAGGGAAGTAGATATAATGGATTAGCATGAATAAACAGAAAATGGCAATTTCTATGTTATATTTTGATGTGTGTGACCTAAGCCATAGGTAAAATCATAAAGTTCACATGGTACACCAATACATCTTAATTCAATGAGGCAATGAATCACGCGACTGATCTTGGAAGAAAATGAGTAGCAGGATTCGTCGTTATCAAAACAAAACAAAAATATTTGATCACTTGTTAATGCTAAGGAAAAGAAACGTTATTTGCTGATACTTTTACTTCTGATACTAAAAGGATTCACGCTATAATTACTAGCCTCTCGTATTTAAGAAGACACGTACATCACTTCCTTTAATTAATGCCATATCCTTTTTGTAGCTCATTACTCCTCTGTCTTGAAGAATCTATAGTATGTATATGAGAACCAATATATATCCACTAAAAAACTTATGTAACAAAAAGTAAACAACTTACCAATGGCATAGCTAACTGCTTAGTTGCCCTGTCATTTATCAGTTACCTCGAAAACTGAACATGTTAAGAATGACCCTAGATATGATTTTATCTGTAGGACAAATCACAGTCAATTATGGAAACTATTAAACTATAGAAGCAAGCTAAACAGTTGAACTTGTCGTGTGATAAATGATTGTGTTGGGTACCCAGCTAATATATATTTGGACAAACAATGTTTCGGTAATTTACCTACATCGTTCACACATTCAAATTTTTTACTAATTAAATCACAATCATTCTAAAGTTCCCTCTCCCAAACCAAATCCTAATTAGCTTTTACAGCTGGGCATGGCTTGTGAATACTCTAGAGCATTGTATTATCAATGATACAATATAGAACCGTAGAAAAACTTACAGCTCCTTTCAAGTTTCAAAGCTTTGTCATGTCTATATATTCCTTTTTCTTTCTTTTACTTTAACCACAGTTAATAATGTAATCAAAGACTCAAAAGCTTTAAGAAAATGGTCGGCACTGAAATTTTGACCGCAATGTTAAGGATTTTAGAATCTCTGACATCATCAATCGCATTTCTCTATAACTTTTAGTTATATCAAAGATTGCAAGAAAACTACTACGATTGTGACTGCAATTTAAAACTTTAACTTGAGTACTAGGGTGTATTGTGACTTACCAAAGGACCAATAAGGCATGGGAGCAGGCCTACCAACGAGTTCAGTGTACTGTTCCAACACCAGTTCTGGAGAGGATCCAGCGAAAAAGTAGAGATCAAAAACCCCACCAATGGCCTTATAAGTAATGCGATCACCGCCATACACAATATCCATTCCATTGCTGTTGAGCAGCAACACCCCATGAGTGGTGCCAGCCTTCACTGTTCCATCAGAGGAGGGCGATCTCACGTCCAAGTAAAAAGGGTGAGAGCCATAAAGGTTCACATCCGGGGTGGCACTTGCAATATCTGCATTCCACAGTGTAAGGGTCTGGCTCGGTCGCAGCTTGAAGGAGCTCTTGGTGTGTTCCCCGAGGCCGTATAGAGAGGCTCTTTGTGGTGGGAGGGAGGAAGAGAGCTGCAGGTACTGGTCTTTGAAGACAAGAAAGGTTTCAGGGTCGGCAGGGTTAGGTGCGGCGTTGAAGAGGACATCGTTGGAGGATTTGCGTGAGACAGTGAAGCCAAACGGGGTGGTGTTGTGGAGAGTGAAAACAAGGTCAGAGTCTGGATGTGTGAGACTGAGAGAGTGTTGGGAACCTTGTTTGCTATTGAGGAAGCGAAGAGGGTAATATTGAGAAGAGGAGCCTCTTGGAATCACATCTGAAGGAATTTCCCATCTTTGGTGATCGGAGTCAGTGATTTTCACTCTCAACCTATCCTTGTTCTCAAAACTGCATTTCAGAACAACCAGTTATTTATCTAGATAGATAATAGAAAAATACATAGGTGATATCTCAAAATTATAGTACAAGACAAGTTAATGGTACCTACCAATCATGTATATGAATGAGTAAATAAACAACAGGGAATAAGGCTAAGTAATTAGCTGTTGTTGTTGTTACCTGGCAGTGAGGTCGAGGTGTGGAATGTCGGGTCCAAAAACAGAGGAGGATTCGATGAGGTTAAGGTTTGCAATCAAAGAGTTGGTTACGGGATAATTGTTAACAGTTGAGATGGTGTAGCCATAACCAACTGGTTGTGCTTCTGAGGATAAAGCGCAGCAGAGGAGAAAAACACAAATAGTGAAGATAGTGGTCGTGAGTGGAGTGTTGGATGGTGTAGCCATAGTCTTAGAGTGGTATTGATAGAAAATGATAGCATATGGATAGTGGATTTATTGTGAAGGTTGGTTCTTGTTGGAAGCAACGAAAGGAAGAAACTTTGATTGGTGGAAGCAAGGTGAGTTGACTACTAGTGGAGTTTGTAATGAGCCAATCATGTTTGAAGGGAAATTCGGCTATTTGTCCTAATAAGGACCCTTTTTTCACCACTTTTTGTAGAAATGTAGAGACGTACTAACATGTCACAATTTTTAAATAAAAATATTCAAAAGTAGAATGATGAAATACATTTTTTTCTTATTTTTCTTCTTCTCTGTTTATAATGCATGTGTATCCTCTCAATATTTTCTAAATTAAAAGATTTGGCATCGGCTTCGAAAATCGAAAATCCTTTCTTTATTTCAATGAACCCAATAAGGCAATGATAAAGCATGAAGAAATGGTGTCTTTTTTTGCGTTCGAGTTCAACTTCTCTACGACTTGCTTTGCTTGGAGCCAATTGTTGAAACTTTGACGTTGGGAGTACTTTTATTATCATTGGTGATTTGGTGGTCCATACTATCTCCTACTTATCTCTTTTGTCCCCACCATCTTCAAAGTAGGTTTCCTTCTTCTTTCTTAACAATAATAATTAGGGATCTTAGAACTCGAACTCTATTTCATATAAAGTGTTATTTTCAATTGCAATTTTATTGTCTTGAGAATTGAACTCTCGATTTTTATTAAGAGAAACAAGTGTGAACTCTTATATCAATGATTTTTGGTACAAATAAACATTATCTTTTTATCTTCTTGTGTAGTTTTCTATGAAAATGATTAATTTAGTATATATAAGAAAGAATACATGAACTTGGCGTATGGAAGACTTCAAAGACCATAACTTTGATTTTTTTTTTTTTCATAGTTTCATTTTCAATTGATAATTTAAAACGAATTGATTTAATTGATTAAATTTTTGTGCTCAATTTGATTCAATGATGTAACCAAACTAATCTCATGTAATTAGTTTAGACATTGAATTTAAGTATTGTAAACTCGTAAAAATGGTTTGGTTTGATCTATTTTTCTTTAAAATTGATTTTTTTTTCCTTTTAAAGGATTGATGATTCAATTATAACCTCTATGTCTATACGAGATCATTACCATTTAATTGAAATTTAATAACATAATATAATTAGATTTAACATAATTATATATGATTCACTTTTAATTTATTCATACTCTTTTATAGATTTTAAAATGTCGTTTTAAAACAATCCTTACTTTTTAAAAGCATTTAATTTAATTTAATATATATATATATAATTTATTTAATAAGTTAAAAAATTTCAATACACAATTTTTCTAGTTTTGTAATTTGGAAAATAATTTTTTTTTTACTTTCCATTTATAAAACAGTTTTCAAAACAAAACTACAAAACATGTCTTTTTCGCAATTTATTTAATATAGATTTACGTAATAGTCTTTTAAAAGAAAAAGACAAATTTAAATCAACGATTAACTATTGTTTTTATTTTTATATTTTCCGTGAAACTTGATAATTTAATGCTCTTATTAATTTTATGATAAAACGTTATATTAAATATTAAATATTAAATTTTAATTTAAAAATAACATATTTTATAAATTTTATATCAATAAAAAGTATCCCTAAATCTTAAATTTATATTAAAAAAAAATTTATATTCTTAGAAATAAAAAAAATTATTATCAACTTAAAAGTATAAAAAAAAAAAAAATACATTCCTTAAATCAATGAAACAATATTTTGCTTAGTTTTTGTTGTCTTTCTCTGACAATTCACATGCACCCTGCTTTTCTGGTATGTCTGGTGTGTGTCTGACAGGATGAGGAAAGCAAAGGACAAATACATCATACCTTATCTCTTTTCTTTCCAAATTCTTTAATCAATCTAACTCACATTTTTTTTTACAAATTTTAAAATCAAATTTAAGCTCTAAAAAATTTTAGTATTTTTTTAGGTCATTATTTTATCAAACAGAGCTTAAAATTTAAAATTTATATTTCAGTGTCATTTTTTAAAATGACTTAATTATATTTTATTTTTCTTTAAATTTTAAAAATTAATTTTAAGTTGAACAATTTAGTTAATTGAGATTCTAGTTGATTTAGTTTATTGTTAAGAGTATTTCATATATAAATTATTTTGTATTGAAAAATATAAATTGGGATATTACTATATCACATTATTATTAAATAATCCATAATTATTTTTTAATAAAAAAATTCTATTTTTTTAAATAACTTATTGAAAATATATTTTATAATATCTATATGTTTAAAAAAAATTATATAAAAAATAAATCTTAATTTAAGGAAATTAGATGTGTCACATAAATCTATTTTAATAAAAAATTAAAAAAATGTTTTTCTGAATTTAAAAAATATAAAAAATCTTATTATTAAAGATCTTCTAACTAATGAATTTAAACTAAAAGGTTATGGTTAAGATGTCAATTCTAAATAACCCTAAAATTTATGAGAATTAGATGGCAACAATATCTGACTTTATTAATTACAAAAGCACAACCAATCAGGTCACTTTCTACAATAAATAATGAAAAATCCACACTCAACAGACTCCTCATAAATTTTGCAAAAGTTTGAATACATTACATAGTGTTGTGCATGTTACTTGAGGTTCCGAATCCAATATAATGCGAACAACCCGAAGAAAACAGAAAGTACTGATTTTTCAGTAATCAATTTTCTAAACTCCATAAAGCCAAGTACTGGAATGCTCTGTTCGGTCCTGAAGAAATTGCTAGGATCAACCTTGCTCTTTATTTGAACCAATCTTTGGAAGTTATTCTCGAAATATTGAACTCCATAAACACTTCCTTCAAAGTAGCCAAGAAAACCGTGGTGGTTGATGCCCAAATCTAAGTCCTTGTAGCATATGAATGCTTGTCTTGGGTTTTGGGAGACAAAGGGTGTCATGTATTTGTGAAGTTCTCTTACCAAGTTTATGTGGTATTGTGCTACCTCTTCCCCTGCTTCATACCAATTTGCTTGGTATTGGATCTTCCATAAGTTCCCAGCCCGATGAGGAAAAGGAGTTTCTGTTGATGGAATCTCTGCCATTCTTCCACCATAAGGATTGAAATACATCACTGCTTTCTCCAATTCAATCATCTTCCTCCAAATTCCCTCCAAATTCCCTCCCAACCCTCCTTGGAAATTGGCTTCTTCACATAGTCCGATTTCCTTTTCAAGTGCTTCAAAGACTGAGGTTGTCTCTCAAGCATAATTTCAGCCGGGGTTGCAATGTCTATGTTGTCCCAAAACATCACAGATTGAAGCCAGCTTGTTTCAATGCAATCTGATTGCGTCAAACCCAATTGAGGAAACTTGTCGTTCATGAGAGAAACAAGGCTTTTGGAGTCACCAAGGAAGAGGGCTATGAAGGTGGCTCTCACAGTCTTTGTTTTAACTTGTGTACCGTTTACTACCTCCAACATGAGCCTAATGAAAAGATTATTGTCAATGCTAGGCGCAACATGCTGCCAATTATAAACTATGTCAGTGGCATTTTGCTCCAAGGTTTTTCCTACTTGGAAAATAGTTACCTTCTCAGGAACTCGAACTAGCTTTATTCTGTAAGCAAGTATCACACCAAAGCTACCTCCACCACCACCGGTGATGGCCCAAAAGAGATCTTCACCCATGGATTTTCTATCAAGCAATCTACCTTGAACATCAACCATTAGTGCATCAATAACATTATCCACTGTGAGACCATATTTTCTCATCATATTGCCATAGCCACCACCGCTAATGTGACCTCCCACCCCAACAGTAGGACAAACCCCAGCTGGGAAACCGTGAGTTTTACTCTTCTCAGCAATTCTATAATAAACTTCACCAAGTGTTGCACCAGCTTGGACCCAAGCGGTCTCAGATTCTATGTCAACGTCAATAGACCGGAGGTTGAACATGTCAATGAGGAAGAATGGCTGTGAAGCCACATAAGACACCCCTTCATAGTCATGGCCACCACTGCGAATTTTCATCAACAAGTTGTGCCTTTTGGCACAAACAACGGCTGCTTGCACATGGGATGCGTGCAATGCAGTTAAAATAAGGAATGGCTTTCGGGTTGTGGAGGTGTTGAAACGAAGGTTTCTGATGTAGGCTTGCAACAGTGAAGAGAATGAGGAACTGTTTTGTGAGAAAATTGCTGCAGATATGGGGTGAGAGGGCTCAGAATGGTTCACAAGGCAGTGAACAAAAGTGTTGTGAGCTGAATCTGTAGCAACAGATGAGCAAAGAAGAGAAAGTAACACAGCAATTGGAAGCAGTATTCTAGAAGAAAGGAGTTCCATTTTTTGGGGTTGATTACTACTCCTGGGGGCAACAAACAAGAAAGTGGAAATCTAGAACTAATCAACTATGGAATTTTGATACCTGGAATGCTTTGAAACCTTTTCTTGGCAAAAAAACGTTTTACCTTTTAGCAGAATCCACTCATCTAGCATCTTATAAGAATTGGAATCACTGAAACTTCCTTATAAAATAATTTGCTCCACTTATCTCCAGAAAAAATAAGCGTATCATATAAGAATCTTCTTGTAATAATAACTCTACTGTTTCCTTATCTTATCGAAAACTTTATTTGTGGCTTTAAGACTAAAACGTTATTTGCATGGCATATAATGAAATGAATGTTGGCTGTCTAGAAATTGTAGTATCAGAATTAACTATAATGATTATAATTGATTTTAAAATATTTTTTTTTAATAATAAATATATTAATAAAATTAGTACTAAAAATATAAAAAATTATAATAAATATATAATACAGAAATAAGTAAAAATAAATTAAAAAATTAAAAAATTAATAAAATAATTTATTTATTTATATATGATAAAAAATTTATATATTATTCGAATAAAAATTTAAAATTATTATTTATTTTATTAATAATTTATGATTAAATTTTAATTTAAATTAAATAATTTTTTTATATTTTTATTTTTATTTTGAAATAACATTTTATAATCATATCATTTAAATTCAAATTATATTTCATACAATTTTTAAGTTATTTATTTTATTTTATTTTCATTTAAAATAAAATGATTTTTATATTTGAAATGCATAAAATTTTAAAAAAATAGTATCTATTTTGAAAATGATTTTGTTTTTATTTTTAAAATGGTTTTAAAAAGTAAAATATTGAAATGAATTCTTCCAAAATAATCTCTTTTTATAAAAGCTTAAATCAAACACATGAAAAGAAAGCGTCGTCATGATTTATTTCGTTTATGAAATTTTGTTTAAGAAAACTTAACAACTTGAACTTACATTGTTTAATATATTTTTTGGAAAAATTAAAACAAAATAAAAATTAATAAATTCTATTTTATTTCGTTCTATCTAATCTTTTTACATTATCTTAGTTTAACGACATGAGTTAAAATAAATTCATTAGATATATATTAATTTTCCAATCATTAGGTATATTTTCTAAATATCATAATTAAAGCTTTTAATTATATATATAAAGTATTTAAATAATCATACAGTATTTTATTTATTATTCAATATTAAACCTTGATATTATATATATAATGTGTAAGAAAAGGTATATATTAATTTGATTGTTTAGATGCATTACTTGATTTAATTATTGGTATAAAAAATACAGTAGAATTTCTATTGAAGGAAAAGGTTAGATGAAAGCATAAAAAGGAGAAGATTCGTTTGCAAGATATTTAGATGAATGAGTGATGAGGGTTGTTTTCGTGGTGCATTATTGTAGAAGGTACAACTACTCCTGCTTTTACTTTTATTGTTTCCACCATCATCTCCAAGTACAATAACTCTTAAATTTATTGTCATTATTATGCATTCACAGTACAAAAACTTCTCATCTCTATTTTATTGTTAACCCAGAAAAAGGCAAAAACTTTATTGCCAGCTAATATTTGTTAAGATGATTGACGTAATTTGTAATAATTTTTTCAGTAATAATTTAATTGAAAATTAAACTTATAAAATTATTTTTTATTACCAGCTATTATAATTTATATAAGACATGACCCTTATATACTCATAATCTTAACCACTCTTTAAATGACTATAATCAAAATTTTCAATTTATAAAAAAATTAAAACTATTTAATTTCATATCTAGTAAAGATTGATTAAGACCATAATTTTAAATCATGGAATAATTTTTTTCACTGTTATTGGACACACCTTGCTTATATTATTCATTTTACAGTGAGTGGGGTCTCTACCTATTATTACTTGTTCGACATGGCAACGTAGGGATACTTTGCTCGCTCCTAAAGAAATTATGAGGATCAACCTTTGTCTTTATTTGAACCAACCTTTTGAAGTTATCTTTGAAATACTTCACTCCATAAACTCTTCCTTCAGCGGAGCTGTTCTTACCATTGTGGTTAACTCCCAAGTCAAGGTCCTTATAATTGTAGAAAGCCTCTCTTGGGTTCTTGGAGACAAAAGGAGTCATGTACTTGTGAAGTTTTCTTGACAAGTTTATGTAGTGATCTGCTGCCTCTTTCCCTGGCTGATTCCAATTTGCTTGGTATTGAAGCTTCCATAGGTTCCCTGCTCGATGAGGGAAAGGAGTTGCTGTTGATGGAATTTCAGCCATTCTTCCACCATAAGGATTGAACTGCAGTGATGTATGCACCAACTCAATCATCATCTTCCAAATCCCTTCCAACCCCTCTTTGGAAATTGGTTTCTTTACATAGTCGGATTTCCTTTTCAAGTAGTTGAGTGATTGTGGTTGTCTATCAAGCAAAATCTCAACCGGTGTTGTAATGTTGATGTTTGTCCAAAACAGCACTGAACTAAGCCAGCTTGTTTCGATGCAGTCAGATTGCTTCAAGGCTAATTGAGGGAACTTCTCATTCAAGAGAAAAACAAGGCTTTCGGAGTCACCAAGGAATAGAGCTACGAAAGTTGCTCTGATAGTCTTTGTTCCATTTTGTGTACCGTTTACAACGTTCAAGGTAAGTCTAAGGAAAAGGTCGTTGTTGATAGTTGGTGCAACATGCTGCCAATTATAAACCATGTCAGTGGCGTTTTGCTCTAGAGTCCTCCGAACTCTGAAAACAGTGACTCTTTCAGGAACTTGAACTATCTTTATTTTATAGGCAAGGACTACACCAAAACTAGCTCCTCCGCCACCTGTGATAGCCCAAAAGAGATCTTCACCCATGGACTTTCTATCAAGCAATCTACCTTGAACATCAACTATTTGTGCATCAACAACATTATCCACTGAGAGACCATATTTTCTCATCATATTGCCATAGCCACCACCACTTATGTGGCCTCCTACTCCAACAGTGGGACAAACCCCTGCTGGGAAACCATGAATTTTACTCTTCTCAGCAATTCTGTAATAAACCTCACCAAGCGTTGCACCAGTTTGGACCCAAGCGGTCTCAGTGTCTATGTCAACCTCAACGGTTCGAAGATTGAACATGTCAAGGATGAAGAAGGGGACCTCAGCCACATAGGACACGCCCTCGTAGTCATGGCCCCCACTTCGGATTTTCATTTGTAAGTTGTACTTCTGAGCACAAATAATGGATATTTGTATATGGGATACATGCAATGCAGTTACTATAAGAAATGGCTTACGGGTTGTGGAAGTGTTGAAACGAAGGTTTCTGATGTAGGCCTGCAATGTTGAAGAGAATGAGGAGTTGTTTGGTGTAAAAATTGCTGAAGTTATGGGGTGAGAGGGTTGTGAATGGTTTACAAGACACTGAAGAAAAGTATTTTGTACTGAATTTGCAGCTGAAGAGGAGCATACAAGAGAAAGCAAAACAACTACGAGAAATACTGATTGTAGTATTCTATGAGGAGAAAGGACTTTCATTTTTGGTTATCTTAATGATCAAAATAGTAAAGAAAAGAAGATTTATAGTGAGTCTATTTGGCTTGATCTATATTGGATTTTATAAGGACCCAGCAAGCAATGTCAAAGATAAATGTTAAAAGTGGTGGTTTATTTTGACCTTGCATATACACATTTTACATTAATTCAAAATTATTTTACATTCCATTCATATAAATAAAATTAATGTAATATATAACTTTTAAAATATATTAATATATGAATTACTTTATTATCTTTGAATTTTAACAAAATTTAACATAAACAATTAAGATAATAAAATCATACTATAGATAAGAGTTATACTACTAAAATATATATATATATATATATTAGAAGTCACCGGAGCTCGTATAGAAGGATATAATATATAAACCCTAGTCTAAATAAATGTCTTCAAAATTGGGGCACGTATGCGATTTAATTGAGAGATTAAAGTTGCCTAAAAGTTTTTCTTCCTCATGTTTGACTTTTATGTTAAGAAAGATCACCCCTCTCTACCTATAGTTTCGTATCTCTTATAAAAAGTATTTATAAAATAATGACTTAAATGTTGATCTTAGTTATCTCTTCTTGACAATTTGTCTTACCTTCTAAAGAGCAAATTTTAGATGAGTTTTTGTCATCAATGAAGGCGTGACGTTGGAAGAAAAACGAGAATGGACTGTTTGATTTTAAAGGTCAACTTCAAAAAATCTTACAAGTTGTGAGTTGAGATTTCTTAAATTACATGATGGCTAGACTTGGTTTTTTGTCAAAAATGGAAGGCATGGCTGCTTCTTCTTCTAGTTTGGTTAAAGGTAATTCGTATAATGAAATACAGATGTCAAAAAGTCAAATAGGGTGTAATCCTCGATTTTTTCTTCTTTTTTCTGTAACTGGTTTGGACTAAGTGGTGTCTGATAAAGGTAATGGAGATGAGAAATATTTCTTAACGTTAGAGGAATGAGTTCTACAAATGATACTTTTGGGAGGCATATGAATAATTTATTATTGAAGACATTTGTTTTAGATGATACTGTTATTTTATCACTTGTTTTATTATGTCACTGTAATATATATATCTATATATATACTTATTATTTCTGCTGTTGAGTTGATAAAGTTGAAGGTTTGAGTTACAAAAACGATCGACATAACAGTGTTACAGATCGGATCTCAAAATTGTTGTAAATTGTATTTGAAGTTTTCAAGAGTTGAAAGTGGGGTTTTGGATTTTCTTCAACTTAATGTCTTGACTTTGTTCTTGGTCATCGTTCAGAAGTTTGCATCCATTCAAAAACACCTTCCAAACAGCCTTTTTTTTTCTTACATTCTTCTTGTTTTGCGCATGCATGGTTTATTGTTTGGACCATGATTTGTTTGAATACCTTTTTAATTAATGACCTAAAAGTCAATCCATTCTTCACCTCCTTAAGCTCTCATTTTGCAATTGTAGGAAATTACTCTTATTTTCTCTGTTTGTCAGAATAAAGTGGAGGTTTTATATGTATGATGTGCTGTGTGCTGTGTTTTTCATTGCATTAATTGTTTAGGGCTTCAGTCACGAAAATGGATTAAAGCTTTTGCTGTTATTCATCGAAAAGTTCGTTTTAGACTCTTAATAGAAGAATTTAGATTAGATATTTTGGTAAATTATACGTGGAAGTACCATTGATTTTAATTAACTAGTTAAGTGTGTAGAGGGAAAAAATAGAAACTTATATGACAGAAAAAACTTTTTCCTTAGCTTACAATAACATCTTAAAATTTAAAATAAATTTATTTGATGTAGTTTTGTAAAGTTGAAGTTTATTTAGTTTTATGAAAACTAAGGATCACCTGCACAAGACTTATTTAACTAGCGTTTACTAATAAAATAGGTGCCAATTCAAATATACCTCTTTGCATTGATCTAACTTCAAATATTAGGTACATTAACACACTACACACTGTGCTAAATATACCTCTATCGTATTGGTTTGACAAAAACTATTAAAGTTGATATCAGAATTGAAACAACATAGAGAATGTTTTTCAGTCGTAAGTTGTAGTGCAATGAAATCAATGAGTTATATTTTCAGTCATTTACAGTATTTCTTTACGAAAATCACTTCTTTTAGTTCATTTTATCTATAGATAGCATAACATAATAACAGAAGTTTATTTAGCTACATTATACTGAAAATATATATTAACCAATGGATTTCTTTTTCAAATAAATCACTACAATCCAATTTATTATAACGATCGACAAAGTAACCAACAAACTACAGATATCAATAATCTTTGAATCACCATTATTCTAACACTTCGTACATGGCAGCGTAGGAATGCTTTGTTCGTTCCTAAAGAAATTATGAGGATCCACCTTCGTCTTTATTTCAACCAGCCTTTTGAAGTTATCCTTGAAATAACTCATTCCATAAGCTTTCCCTTCAGTATAGCTGTTCTTACCATGGTGGTTAATTCCTAAGTCAAAGTCTATATAATTGAAGAAAGCCCCTCTTGGGTTCTTGGAGACAAAAGGAGTCATGTACTTGTGAAGTATTCTCGTCAAGTTTTTGTAGTGATTTGCTAACTCTTCCCCTGGCTGATTCCAATTTGCTTGGTATTGAACCTTCCATAGGTTCCCAGCTCGATGAGGGAAAGGTTTTGCTGTTGATGGAATCTCAGCCATTCTTCCACCATAAGGAGTGAAATGTATTGCTACTGTATCCATCAACTCAATCATCTTCTTCCAAATTCCTTCTAACCCCTCTTTGGAAATTGGTTTCTTTACATAATCTGATTTCCTGTGCCAGTATCTGAGTGATTGTGGTTGTCTGTCGAGCAAAATCTTAACAGATTCTGTAATGCTCATGTTTGCAAAAAACAGCGCTGAACGAAGCCAACTTGTTTCGATGCAGTCAGATTGCTTCAAACTCAATTGAGGGAACTTTTCATTCAAGAGAGAAACAAGGGTTTTGGAGTCACCCAGGAATAGAGCTAGGAAAATGGCTCTTCCAGTCTTTGTTCCTTTTTGTGTACCGTTTACAACGTCCAAGATAAGTCTAATGAAGAGGTCGTTGTTAATAGCTGGTGCAACATGCTGCCATTTATAAGCTATATCGATGGCGTTTTGCTCTAGGGTCTTTTCAACTCTAAAAACAGTGACTGTTTCAGGAACGCGAACTAGCTTTATTCTGTAGGCAAGGATCACACCAAAGCTAGATCCACCACCACCTGTGATGGCCCAAAAGTGATCTTCACCCATGGATTTTCTATCGAGCAATGTACCTTTAACATCAACAATTTGTGCATCAATAACATTATCCACTGTGAGACCATATTTTCTCATCATATTGCCATAGCCACCACCACTAATGTGACCTCCCGCTCCAACAGTGGGACACAACCCTGCTGGAAAACCGTGAGTTTTACTCTTCTCAGCAATTCTATAATAAACTTCACCAAGTGTTGCACCAGATTGAACCCAAGCGGTCTCAGTGTCCATGTCAACCTCAATGGATCGGAAATTGAACATGTCAAGGATGAAGAATGGCTCTGAAGCCACATAAGACACCCCTTCAAAGTCATGGCCACCGCTACGAATTCTCATCAGCAAGTTGTGCTTTTTGGCACAAACAACGGCTGCTTGCACATGGGATGCATGCAATGCAGTTAATATAAGGAATGGCTTTCGGGTTGTGGAGGTGTTGAAACGAAGGTTTCTGATGTGGGCTTGCAATACGGAAGAGAATGAGGCATTGTTTGTTGTAAAAATTGCTGAAGTTATGGGGTGAGAGGGTTGTGAATGATTTACAAGACAATGAGGTAATGTGTTCTGAGATGAATTTGCAGTTGAAGCTGACAATATAATTACAGAAAGCAACACAAGGATGGGAAATAGTGATGGTTCTATTCTGTGAGCTCCCATTTTTTTGCTTTTCCTACTGATGGTGTTTGTTACGAAGAAAAAGAAGATATTTGGTGAGTCCATTGAGCATGATCTCTGTTGGATTTATAAGCATAGTGAAAACCAAGATTCTAGTTCATTTTTACATTTACATGCTATTTTTTTTTTTTATTAAAACAAATAAATTTTTATAATATTAAAAGAAAAGTTTTGTAAAAACAAAATTTTAGTCTTAACTAATAGGTAAAATTATGTTTTTTAAATATAGTTTTTATTTTTTTTCAAAATTAATAATAACTATTTCTAAATTTATATAATTTTTATCATATTTTTAATATTAAAAAAATAATTATTTCTAAATTTATATAATAATAATTATTTATAAATTTATTTATCTAAAAATAATAATAAATATTTTAATCAAAATAAAATATAAATAATAATAATAATAACAATAATAAAAAAAATTTAAATTATCTACTATATTTTTAATATTTCAAAAAATTAACAATAATTATTTATAAAAAAAATCATATTTTCAAAATATAATTTTATCTTATATTTATGGATATAAATGAAATTATATTTTCGTACAACTTTTTTAAATATTTAATATTATAAAATTTATTTATTTTAATAAAAAAAATTACAATAAAAACAATAAAAAAAACTTAAATTTTTTATATATTTTATGCTCGAATATCCTTAGATAATCAAAGTCAAAATTTTCCTATATAATTATATTTTTTATCATTCATTGACCCGATCTACTTTTACCTTATTTAGTTTCTCAAAATTTACATACCAAATACTAGATCAAGTAAAAAATTAATGGAAGCCTAATAAAATTATTTATTCTTAATAAATATTTATTAGACTTTTTTTTATCACATCATATTTCTTATAAATCTATCATTTTTCTCTTTTATTTTCTTTCTCTAAATGTAGAGAAATATTTTGACTGCTCATGAAATATGTTATTTATATTATATTAATAAAAAAATAAATATAGTTATTAAATTGACCCTTTATAATGTATATACTTGATATATAAATATGTTAAACATAAAAATTCATATTTATAATGAAAAAAAAAAATTGCAAAACTTTGAAATAGGTATTAACAAGATTATGGTTTGTTTCGAAGAGATTATATCGAGTTATATTATAACAAGCAATTATGCAGGCGTATTTATGATATTTTTATAAGTTATTTGGATTATTTCAATGAGTTTGTAGAATAATTTATGAAAATAACTTTCAAATTGTATGAAAATAATTTAACTTCATCTTCTCTTTGATATTACAAATATCTTATAAACAGTATTTGTAATAAATACTTATTCAATAAGCTTTTATTTAAGCAGCTTTACCTAATTAATCATTTAATAAAAGCTGACAAATTTGGTGGCTCAAGCTTGGGGCAGGACATAATTAAGGTGAAACTAGGTTGAACCAAAATAACATTAATTTCTTTGGGCTAAGATTTTAATGTGGCATTCTCTTAAATTTAATAAAATAAGAACATGATATTAAAATGAAAAATGTTATAAATAAATTTAAATAAAGAGATTAATTAGATGTGACTTGATTATAAAACTTAATAATAGAGACTATCACTGTTTGTTTGTTTGTTGTTGTAAAGTCTTTTTGAAAATTAAAAAACATAAAAAGAAGCAGCAGTAATAACGTAGCAGCAGCAAGAACAGACTAATAGCAAACCAGTAGCAGCAACAGCAACAATTGCAGATCATTCACGAGGACCAACTTAACAATGGCAGACCAGCAAATCTGCTGCAGCAAACCAACAGCAGCAGCAGCAGCCAGTAGCTGACCATCACCTTCAGCAGCAACAAATCAGCACCTCTGTTAATTTCTGGGAAGTATAAACTGCAGCAAATAAAAAATCTTAACATTAATATGAAACCTTTTTATAATGGTAATAATAAAAAAGTTTTGTCTTCATCGAAATAAATTTCACAGGGACAGATCTAGTATTGCCTAAAGTCAATGCCCCAAAATTTCAAACAATATTATTTTATTTTATAGTAAGATGTTTTGACTAAGAGGAATCTTATCAATACATTTCTAATATATTTTGATAACATTGTACATTATCTATTTCATTCAATTGTATTTTCATAATTTTAATTTTTTATTTTTATTTTTCAAATTCACTTCTCTATGATATTTATATCCTCATTTTGAATAAGAAAACTTATACCATATACCTTGAATTTGCAATTTTTTCTTAATGGTTTTTTTTTGCATTTTTTATTTTTTTAATTTCGTGAATTTTTTTCTAGAAATAAATCATGTAAATTTGCAATAATGTTGAATTTAATGGAAAATTCCTAATTTTTTTATTTAATAGGAAACAAATATATAAAATAAAAGTAAGCTATGGCATGAATAAACTATAAAAATATTTTAATATATTAAATAAATTATTAAAAAGTATAATTAATATCTAAATAGTATAATTAAATATCTAAAATAGTTCATACGAGTTAACTTTTAATTTATATTATTATTTATTTATTTTGACCCCTAAAAACTATATTTTCAAACATGAAATATGTTTGGGAAGTTTATAAATTTTGTAATTATTATAATATTTTAATAATAACCAGTACTCTTATTATTTTTAATGTTTAGTGTTAAATTTTTAATTTAATAATTTATAATATTAATTTATTTTAATTATTAGATTATAAAAAGATAAATAATTTAGCATAATTAGTTTTTAATTTCATAATCAATAATAGTAATTCATTTGAATTATTAAATTATAATAAAATAAATTGTGAGATAAGGAATAATTTATACCTTCTATAAAAGAAAATAAATTAGTTTTCCTAATAATAACTAATCCAGGTTTCCTCTTGGCCTTCCAGTTGATGAATGGACACCTTATTCTCCATCATCCTCGTCCTTTCTTTCAGCTTCCAACAGTGTTGATTCTTACCTCACCTCCACCATTGCTTCTACCATTATTAGTCTTTCAATCATTGCGTAACGTAACATCGATTTTATAATAGTTTACTTCAAAATTATATGATTCTTTATTGAGGGTTTTAGTCTAAATTTTTATACATAATACGTAAATAAATAAACTCATTATTTCATGATCTTTGACGAAGAAGATTTTTAGCAAAACTAAGTATCAACTTGTATAACTATCTATACACAAGATGTACAAGATTGAAAAACAATTTATTTCATAATTTAACAGCAAACCAAACAAATTAACAGAGGAAATACATGAATCTCCATGGCTGTTGAACTTACGTAATAACTAGCTTTAAACACCACCTTAATTGTTTCCACAGTCCCATAGATTAAACAACAAAATAACCAATAAACTACAGAAAATAATAACATTTGAGCAACTATTATCCTAACTCTTCCGATTTGGCAGTGTAGGGATGCTTTGCTCGTTCCTAAAGAAATTAAGAGGATCAACCTTCGTCTTTATTTCAACCAACCTGTCGAAGTTATCCTTGAAATACTCCACTCCGTAAACTCTTCCTTCAGCATAGCTGTTCTTACCATTGTGGTTAATTCCCAAGTCAAGGTCCTTATAATTGTAGAAAGCCTCTCTTGGGTTCTGGGAGACAAAAGGAGTCATGTACTTGTGAAGTTCTCTTGTCAAATTTATGTAGTGATCTGTTGCCTCTTTCCCTGGCTGCTTCCAATTCGCTTGGTATTGAAGCTTCCATAGGTTACCTGCTCGATGAGGGAAAGGTTTTGCTGTTGATGGAATCTCAGCCATTCTTCCACCATAAGGATTGAATTGAAACAGCGTATCCTCCAACTCGATCATCTTCTTCCAAATCCCTTCAAAACCCTCTTTGGAAATTGGTTTCTGTACATAGTCAGATTTCCTTTTCAAGAAGTTGACGGGTGATTGTGGTTGTCTATCAAGCAAAATGTCAACAGGTGCTGTAATGTTGATGTTTGTCCAATATAGCACCGAACGAAGCCAGCTTGTCTCGATGCAGTCAGATTGCTTCAAACCCAATTCAGGGAACTTCTCATTCAAGAGAGAAACAAGGGTTTTGGAGTCACCGAGGAATTCTGCCATGAAAGAAGCTCTTACAGTCTTTGTTCCATTTTGTGTACCGTTCACAACGTCTAAAATAAGTCTAATGAAAAGCTCGTTGTCGATAGTTGGCGCAACATGCTGCCATTTATAAACTATATCGGTGGCGTTTTGTTCCAAGGTCCTCCTAACTTGGAAAACAGTGACTATTTCAGGAACTCGAACTAGCTTTATTTTGTAGGCAAGAACCACACCAAAGCTAGATCCACCACCACCTGTGATGGCCCAAAAGAGATCTTCACCCATGGATTTTCTATCAAGCAATCTACCTTGAACATCAACTATTTGTGCATCAACAACATTATCCACTGTGAGACCATATTTTCTCAACATATTGCCATAGCCACCACCACTTATGTGGCCTCCTACCCCAACAGTGGGACAAACCCCTGCTGGAAAACCATGAATCTTACTCTTTTCACCAATTCTGTAATAAACCTCACCAAGCGTCGCACCAGCTTGGACCCAAGCGGTCTCAGTGTCAATGTCAACCTCAATGGTTCGAAGATTGAACATGTCAAGGACGAAGAAGGGGACCTCAGCCACGTAGGACACGCCCTCGTAGTCATGGCCCCCACTTCGGATTTTCATTTGCAAGTTGTACTTCTGAGCACAAATAATGGATGCTTGTATATGGGATACATGCAATGCAGTTATTATAAGGAATGGCTTCCGGGTTGTGGAGGTGTTGAAGCGAAGGTTTCGGACGTAAGCATCCAAGACTGAAGAGAAGGAGGTGTTGTTTGGTGTGAAAATTGCTGGTGTTATGGGGTGAGAGGGATCTGAATGGTTTACAAGGCAATGAAGAAAAGTGTTGTGAGCTGAATTTGCAGCTGAAGCTGGCCATGCAAATGTAGAAAGCAACACAACAATGGGAAATATTGATAGTTGTATTCTGTGGGAAGAAAGGAGTTCCATTTTCAGTGTCCTATGAGGAGAATAACAAAGAAAGAGAATTTTTTAATGAGTCTATTGAGGATGATCTGCATTTGATTATATAGTGGAAGCTTGATGAAGAACTTGTCAAAGACAAATGAGAATATGATTTAGGTTACCTCCCTAGCTGACCAAAAAATTTCAAAATATACGAAATAGATAACGTAACTCAATCATTCTTTGAAATTGCAAAACATTATTACCATATTTTTATTTCTTAAATATCTCTGACGAAATCTAAGACGTCATTAATAAGTAATCTTCCTACAGTGGAAATAAAGAAAATTTATATTGAGTTTACCTTAAATAGATATGCGAAACAGAATCATAATAATCTTGATTAAAAAAATTACAAAACTTTTGAAACAAAGTGTGCATTCATGAAATATATGGTTATGATTAGAAGAACTAGGATAAGAAAAACATAGCTTAATTGATGGTTAATTTAAGATAATGTTTAACTCGTGTAAAATTGAATGATGAAGTGATCTTCACATTTCAGAACACACCATTTCACCTTCCATTGGAACCAAATATCCATCACAATATTTCACAACTCTTTCTCCAGCTTAAACAATTTTTTAAAATGTCTCTAGTCTTCTTTGTTTTTATTATTACTATTATTATTTCTTTACTTGTTTTTATTATTATTATTATTTCCTTTTCTGGATAGGTATGATAGAAAAATCGAGTGAAAGTAATCATAGGTATGAGGATTACGTAACATGTCTATTAATTTACTTTTGTCAGTTACAATCTGAGTCGACTACCAAATTTAATATTTTTTTTATTCGAGTCTAAGTGGTTGAATTTCTGAAAATGCATTAAATTTTACGGTCAAATAAGATTTTATTAGTAATTTAATCAATTTCTTAGACAACACAAATGAAGCTTGGAGAGTTGAATTTTGATGTGTATTGAAAAGTGAGTGCGTGTTTGAATTTGTCTACGATGACTTAATTAAACACGATATCAATATTACCTTAATGCCATACTTATCTCCCATGCACCTCATTCTATATATTTTTAATTTTAAATATTTTAACTTATATTTCAGATTCTAATAACATTTTTTTTATATTTTTTAATTTGAAAATATTATTTTTCAAATTTTTTCATTAGATTTAATTTTTTAGCACAATTTATTCTTTTAAATTAAGTTTTTTTTATATATATAAAACAGTTTTTTGATAAAAAAAAATAAAATATATAAATTATATTTTTTTAATGTGACTTATTTAAAATTTATTAGAATTTTTTTCGTTAAGAAAATGAAGTAATACAATATTTAAGAATTACAAATTATATTTTATAATATACGAAACAACTCAAATTACTTTTATATTATATTTTTTTATTTTAACTATTAAGTTACATATTTATTTTATTATTTTAGGATTATACTTCGTTACATTAGTATTTACGGATAATAAGTTTGTTTTATTTTTATTGTTTCTCATATTACGATGTGTATTTTAACTCTGTTTTTATTTTATTTAAAATACATTATGTATATAAAAGCATAATTAAATAATTATAGAAATTGAAAATAAAATAAATATAAATAAAATAATTTATAAATGAATAAAATATTATCAAGATTAAATTCCTTTAGAATAATTTCTTTCAAATTTTAAAGAATATATTTTACGGTGGTTATTTCATTTGCAATATAAATATATAAAATTCAAAAGATTATTTTTATATGTATTTTTATATATTTTAGAAGTTTCTTAAATATTAAAAAAATAGTGAAAATACATATTATATTCCTTGCCAGTAATAACAACTAGTTAGAACTAAATCAATCAAAAGAATATTAAATTAGTTTAGGTCTACATTTAAACCTTATATATATATATATATATATATATATATAACACTCACTATAATTTTAATTATGTCCTTAATATGTCAATCTCTTAAATTCATTCATTCTTTCTAAAACTTGGATAAAGTACATTTATGTGGCACACAGTATCAGTCTACAAATTCACTGTGAAATTGTGTCATAAATCATCATTTATTAGTACTTAAAATGTTACTCATTTTCATGCAAAATACTTGAACAGTTGAATAGTTTTAGCAATTATACCTGTCATCATTTGTCACCATTATGTTTCATAAAAAAGTATTAAAAACTTAAAATATCATCAATAATTTCATCTTCATATTCATTATATTATCTACACATCATTTCTTTTTCCTGTTTCTAACTAAAAGTTTAATTCGATGCATTATGTCAATGCACATTGATCTCAGTCTACAAGGTCATTACTAGGTTCTGTCATAGTTTATCAGTAGTTAATGTTACTGATTAGGAATGAAGACGTTGTATACGCAATTGATCTTTAACAATTAAGTCATGCAATGCTTTTATTGATCATTAAATAACTTTTAATTAATCTTAACTATATGATTTTATAGTCTACTCTCATCCTTAGCAGCAGTAATAAGATAACAGCAGCAAGAACAGACTAACAGGAAAGCAGCAGGACCAACACCAGCAGACTATTCACGAGGAGCAACTTACCAATGGCAGACCAGAAAATCTGCTGCAGCAGACCAACACCAGCAGCAGCAGCCATTAGCTGGCCATCACCTTCAGCACCAACAAATCAGCACCTCTGTTAATTTCTGGGAAGTATAAACAGCAGCAAATAAAAAAAAAATTATATGAAACTTTTTTATAATAATAATCAAGTTTTGTCTTCATCAAAATAAATTCCTCAGAAACAGATCTTAGTATTGGCTAAGGGGTCATGCCCCCAAAGCTTTTACACAATTTTGTTTTTATATATATAACTAAAAATGTCTATATTTGTAAAGTAAGATATTTTACTATGAAGAATGTTAACAATACATTATCTAATATATTTCTAACAAATTTCGTTACTGATTATAAAATTTACTAAAATTATAGGATCAAAATATACCATCATTTTTAACTAATAAAAAAATTGTTCAAATGAGTATTGGTATTGTTAGAATTTCACTTTTTATTACATTCTTTAAATATTACTTAAAATAATTTATTTTTCAACTAATGATTTGAAGTCATCATATCATTATAATTTGTAAATTTATAGTCATTATAAAAGAGTATTATTTTTAGTCATTTTTTTATTACTATTTTGTAAAATATCATATTAATATTGTAATTTTAAATTTGCGTTTCGGATAATTTCAGGTCCTACAGTTATTTTGATAACATTTGTGCATTATCTATTTCATTGAATTGTATTTTCATAATATTAAACTTTTATTTTATTTTCAAAATCACTTAACTATGATATTTATATCCTCAGAAAACTTATATAATATAACTTGAATTTTCAATATTTTATTAATTAATTTTTTAATATTTTTATTATTTTTTTAATTTTTTGGAAATTGTTATAACATATCCAAAATAATTATTTATTCTAATAATTTTAGTTTCTACGTTAAATAGATAATTATAAATATTATTTCTATTATATTTTTTTTAAAAAAATATAAATATTTAATATTATATTAATAAAATTTATATATTTATCATCATGTTTAATCTATTTTCTTTCCACATAAGACTCACTACTTACTATATTATTTGCTCACGTGTAAAGAACGTGTAAAGAACATGATGATATAGTAAGTTCATAAACACATGAAAAAAAATAAAAAAATAGAAAAACTAGTAAAAATAGGATAAATCATAAAGAATTCATAAAATTATACAATAGTAAACATAAAATTTCATACAAGTGTAAGGGTCTATCAAAGGCTTTACACATTTTAAATACATTCACAATCAAGACTGACACCTTCCAAAAGACTGTATGGATTTTGGATATCTAGGGTTACACCTGATATATACTCCAGGACCACGAGTCTAATCGGCCGACCCACTGAGTCTTTTTCACCTCAGGATCATCCACAAAACATCACCACACCCATCTCACATTAGGATAGTTTCACAAACTATTATAAAGACAATTGGTAACACCTTCATCGACCTTCATCACATGACAATCTTAATCTATGTAACCTAGAGAGTCATTAAGATCTAGATACCCTATAATATATCCCTAAATCCATATACACTACATTACTAACATCATACTCATATCATAAAATCAAGCTCCCCTCAGAATACGCTGTTTCAATTCAATCCTTATGGTGGAATAATGGCTAACATTCCATCAACAGCAAAACCTTTCCCTCATCGAGCAGAGAACCTATGGAAGATTCAATACCAAGCGAATTGGAAGCAGCCAGGGAAAGAGGCAACAGATCACTACATAAATTTGACAAGAGAACTTCACAAGTACATGACTCCTTTTGTCTCCCAGAACCCAAGAGAGGCTTTCTACAATTATAAGGACCTTGACTTGGGAATTAACCACAATGGTAAGAACAGCTATGCTGAAGGAAGAGTTTACGGAGTGGAGTATTTCAAGGATAACTTCGACAGGTTGGTTGAAATAAAGACGAAGGTTGATCCTCTTAATTTCTTTAGGAACGAGCAAAGCATCCCTACACTGCCAAATGGGAAGATTTACAACATATGATAGTGACTCAAATGTTATTAATTTCTGTAGTTTGTTGGTTACTTTGTTTTGTAATAGACGGGATTGTTCCTATGTAAGTTCAACAGCCATGGCATGCAAATAAGTTCGGCTGTTACTTTGTTTGGTTTGCTATTAAATTATGAAAAATAAACTTTTAAATCCTTTACATCTTGTGTCATATTTAAATAATTATATAAATTTTATGCAGTTTTGCTAATATCATAAAAATCATATAATTTTGAAGAAAACTATTATAAAATCGATGTTACGTTACGTAAGGATTGAAAGAGTAATAATGGTTGAAGCAATGGTAGGTGAGGTAAGAATTGACAGTGTTGGAAGTTGAAGGAAGGGACGAGGATGATGGAGAATAAGGTGTGGATCCATCAACGGGAACGTGAGTGTTCTTTGACAGAGTCATTGCAAAGTTTGATGACAGGGCCAAATTTTCAACCGAGGGTTTGTTGTCCTTTATGAAGAAGAATGAGAAAAGAAGAGAAAAAATTGTCACAAAAAATTGCCTCCTCTGAAGAACAAGAGGAAACTTGGATTGGTTATTAACTGGGAAACTAATTCTTTTACAATATAAATTAAAAATGAAGTCGTATGAATTATTTTAAATATTTAATGATACTGTTTAAGTATTAATTATACTGTTTAATACTTTATTTATGATATTAAAATATTTTTGTACTTATTTATTTCTTAGGTTAATTTTATTTTATATATTTGTTTGTTATTAAATGAAAAAATTAGACAAAATAATTTCTAACTATTTTAGTGAAAAAATTGTTAGGAACATTAACTTTTTTTTATATATATAAAATATTTGTTTAAAAATAGGCAGAAGAAAGTTGTAGGAATTTTTCATCAAATTTGAGAAATTAATCAATTTTTTTAAATTAAAGAAAATTTTTACAATTTTTTTTCTAAAAAAATTTATAATGACACAGTAAGAACTAACTTAGATAAGACATGAAGCTTAAATAATAAAAAATAAAGAAAGTTATTTAATTAAGTTTTAAAAGAATTATAAATAAAAAAATTAAACATTTCATTTTTCATTATTTTAAGATCATCATCTTTTTAAAAGTATCATTCTCTCTTTATTTTTTACCTTCTCTCTAACCTTTCTTCTCCATCCCTCATCTTTTTCAAAATTCAAAGGTACCTAGTTGAAGCTTATAAGGAGTAGATCATTTCTAACTGATTGAAGTTTTGTTTTGGATAAGTTTTCAGTACTCAAATCTTTTTAGGTCTAACTGTAATTTGCTTGCATGTGAGCCTCAATCTCCTTACATTTGGTCTTTCCTCTATCAATATAGCTCTATGCTAGCTTAGGTTCTTAGATATGTGTTTAATTTATGAATCAGGTACTTGAGAAGTCAGTTAGAGCACCTGAAACTTTTGTTCAATAGGAAGGAGGAAGACATTTTAGATTCTAAAAACAGATAAGTGAAGCTAGTTTAAATTTTAAATTCTATGAGATGTTAGGAAATTGAATATCAAATTGAATGGATAACTGTTTTGGGATTTATACCTCTGATTTTAGAGTTGGAAAAAATTGGGAATGCTTAATAAATGAGGAATTTACCCAATTTGAATTAAGTTATTTGATTTAAGATTTGTTAAATAAAACTATTGTGATTGAAATACTATATTCATAGCTTGTTTGTTATTGTTGCTGTTCTGGTAAGATATGCTTGTGTTTCCAAATGAATTGGGAATTTAAGTTTGATTTATAGAAAATTTAGTAATTGAAATTGGAGATTAAGTATATTTTGAAGAGCTTGTTGTTTGAACCACATGTTGAAATTTGTTTGAGTTAAACTGAATTAAATTCTTGTTTCAGTTGTGAAATTTTGTAGAAGTATCACTTTGAGCTACCTGACCCATCAATTTTTCTTGAAAAAGAATATGAGATAAACTAATTTAGCATGTTTAGATGTCTCAAATTTATGAATTGGGTCTAATAAATCAAAGTGACTTTTCTGTATAATTTTTAAATTGAACAATTGCAACTTGACCTATATTTGAGAAATGAAAAAAGAAAACGATATTTGTATGTGGAGTGAATTTATTGATTTGTGTGGTTTGAATGTTTACTGATTATGCAAAGACTATGTTGGATTTTGTGATTGTATAAAGATTGAGTTGATATAGTTGTTAATATGGTTTGACCCTCTTTGGAAATTGGTTTCTGTACATAGTCAGATTTCCTTTTCAAGAAGTTGACGGGTGATTGTGGTTCTCTATCAAGCAAAATCTCAATAGGTGCTCTAATGTTGATGTTTGTCCAAAATAGCACCGAACGAACCCAGCTTGTCTCGATGCAGTCAGATTGCTTCAAACCCAATCCAGGGAACTTCTCATTCAAGAGAGAAACAAGAGTTTTGGAGTCACCGAGGAATTGAGCCATGAAAGAAGTTCTTACAGTCTTTGTTCCATTTTGTGTACCGTTTACGACGTCTATAATAATTCTAATGAAAAGCTCGTTGTCGATAGTTGTTGCAACATGCTGCCATTTATAAACTATATCAGTGGCGTTTTCTTCCAAGGTCCTCCTAACTTGGAAAACAGTGACTGTTTCAGGAACTCGAACTAGCTTTATTTTGTAGGAAAGGACCAAACCAAAGCTAGATCCACCACCACCTGTGATGGCCCAAAAGAGATCTTCACCCATAGATTCTCTATCAAGCAATCTACCTTGAACATCAACGATTTGTGCATCAATAACATTATCCACGGTGAGACCATATTTTCTTATCATATTGCCATAGCCAGCACCACCTATGTGGCCTCATACCCCAACAGTGGGACCAACCCCTGCTGGAAAACCATGAGTTTTACTCTTGTTAGCAATTCCATAATAAACCTCACCAAGCGTTGCACCAGTTTGGACCCAAGCGGTCTCAGTGTCGATGTCAACCTCAACGGTTCGAAGATTGAACATGTCAAGGACAAAGAAGGGGACCTCAGCCACGTAGGACAAGCCCTCGTAGTCATGGCCTCCACTTCGGATTGTCATCCGCAAGTTGAACCTCTGAGCACAAATAACGGATGCTTGTATATGGGATACATGCAATGCAGTTATTATAAGGAATGGCTTCCGGGTTGTGGAGGTGTTGAAGCGAAGGTTTCTGACGTAAGCATCCAAGACTGAAGTGAATGAGGGGTTGAATGGTGTGAAAATTGCTGGAGCTATGGGGTGAGAGGGATCTGCATGGTTTACAAGGCAACGAAAGAAAGTGTTGTCAGCTGAATTTGCAGCTGAAGTTGGCCATACAATTGTAGAAAGCAACACAACAATGGAAAATATTGATAGTTGTATTTTATGAGGAGAAAGGACTTGCATTTTTGGTTTTGTAATTAGTGGTGAAAGAGAGGATATTTCAGTGAGTGTATTGAGCATGAACTGCATTGGATTTTATAATGGAAGCCTTGGATGAAGAAGTTGTGAAAGAGAAATGAAGATCCCTAGCTGAAGTCTCCCACGTGGAATGATGAACACACCACTTCACCTTCCATTCGAATCAAATCTCCATCACAATATCTCTGGACTCGCGTATCAATACTGTCATTAATTACGAAAGTTGACTTAATCAAACACTATATCAAACAATTGTATTAGTATTACCTTAATACCATACTTATCTCTTATGCACCCCATTCTATATTTTTTAACTTTCTCAATTACTTGTCTTTTATAGTTTAAGTGTGCATTTTACACGAAGTGTCCTTGTTTTAGTCATATCGTGTCAATACTAACAACATCAATTTCTTTAATCCCATACTCCACATGAGATCCATCACTTGTTAATAATATTATTTCATTTTTATTCATTAAGGATTTAAGTTAGTTTCTAATAATTTTTTTTACTAGCTAAAAAATTTCGATGAACCAATCAGTATTGTTTGGTAAACAAGTTTTATAATATTTCACAACTCTTCCTACAACTTCAACAATTTCATTATTTCTTTTTTGTGATAGTTATTGTAGAAAATTTGACTGAAACTAATGATAGCGATGAGGATTACGTAACATGTCTCTATTAATTTACTTTAATCAGTTAGAATCTGAGTCCATTATCAAATCGAGTGATCGAATTTCTAGGAATGCATGAAATTTGGATCGTATCAATATTGTCATTAATTATGAAAGTTGATTTAATTAAATACGATATCAAACTCCATGCACCTCATTCTATATATTTTAACATGTTACGAAGATAGTTTAATAAACTCTTTTAAACACGCTTTTTCAATTGGTTAAAACTTATTAAAAATTATAAAATTATGAGAAACAAGTTAATTAATAATAAAAATGTCTCTAAACAAGTATATATAATAAAATAATGCATTTTAATATTTTTATATTATTAAATATTCAACTGACTTGTGAGATTGTTGAATATCTTTTTAATTAGTTATTCTCTATATTTTAAATGTGCATTTTACATGAAGTGTCTTTGTTTTAGTCCTATCATTTCAATATAACAAGATGAATTTCTTTAATCTCATACTCGACTCGAGATCCATGCCATCTTAATCATATATTTCATTTTTATTCATTAAGACTATGATAAGTGGTACTACTAGAAATATAATTTTTTTAATTAATTGTACCTTTTTATATTTAATCTATTTTTATTCCCAAAAATTTTTACCAAAATTTATTTTTAACCTTTTGTATATAAGTATGATTTTTTTTAATCACGCATAACACATGAATTTATTATGTTTATAAAATTATTTCTATTTTTCACTTTTTACTAAATAAGATATTGACAATTGATAATTTTTTTTTTTTATACTATGTTATGCATTTGAACTCTACTATTACTTTATTTTAATTATATTATGTTATTTAAAATATTTTATTTAAAAATATATTGTTTTTTACTTTATGTTAAGTTTGAATAGAAATATTGTATGATAAAATATAATATTAATAATAAATACACAATAAAAAAGTTTATAACAATTGAAAGAAAATAAATATAATTCAAATAATTTATCTACAAATAAAATATTATAAGAATTTAAAATTAAAATTTTAGAAATACTCAGTTATGACATTCCATGGGAATCAGATGCAAATTTTGACAGCTCTTATGATGTTCATACAATTAAAATTGTAGACTGGTATTTCTATCAATAATATTTCTTTTAAATTTCAAAAACGATATTTTTTGTGACTATTTCTATCAATTAATTTTTTGGTGTTTATTTGTGTAAGTTAATTTTCTCTTATGACCAGTTTATAAGTTGTAGTTTCAAGAGTCACAGATAAAAAAGGTTACGTGACACTGAATCAAAAGTTAATAACATTGCTTCAATAAAGTTTGTATGAAATTTTCTATATTATCTCAATTTTCAAAAGTTAATAAATTAATTTATAAATAAGCTCTTATATATTGTATCATATATCATTTTTAGTCTCGTATGCTTGTATTGATTATTTTTCTTTATATATACTATGTTACAGAATTAAATTTAATATAATAACATTATTTTTAATATTAATACAGAAGTTAACTTCTTCTTTTTTTAAGCTAAACTCGTTTATTCGGCATAAAATTAGATCAATCTAATACAATTTTTTAAATGACTCGTCCTATTAAATTAAACTGACCCGTTTGAAAAGTTCTATTAAAATTAGAATATTATTAAAAATTGAAAAAAAAAATGCAGTAGCTAAAATTGAAGCAGACACTCTTAAAAATTCTTCAAGAAAACCCAGAAGAGAATCATTTACATCAAAATATTAGATACATTATTGGCACAGAAAAAATGAATGAACTTTCAATCAATTTCACTCTTCAGGCAAAAAAATAAATGAGAAACAATCAATAACAATGAAAGAATAGCTCTGGTTTTTTCAGTCCCTCACACGACAACTCAACTATCTTTAAAGTAAAGCACCGTTTAACAAAAATAGAACTTGTGAATTGTGTTCTCAGAAGGAGCTATTTTTGGTCTTGTAACGGTACAGTACCCTCTTCTTCTTGTTTGAATTGTTCTCTATAGTGAGGACAACTTTCCCTGCTTCATTGTTCCTAAAAGTGTTCCTAACAGGCCCTTCTTGTGAACCCATTTTCTTTCCTTTTTGAACAATAACTGTGTAAGAACCCTCATCAGAGGGAACAAATTCCTCCTTGTAACTTACCTCCCAACCCAGAACAGTCAAATCCCAGCACACATTGTTTCCAACCTGTTGAGATGCAACCACCCTTTAGTCTTGTAAATGAATAATAATGACAAATTTTGATAAAGTTCCTTAGGTGCTTTGGTATTGTTTTCTCTGATCATAATTTTAGTTTTACTTCAATAACTCACAAATGTAAAAGTTTACTTTAAAATTTCAATGCTGATTATAAACCAAAAGCAAAGCACCTATATGAAATTGTATGTTTTGTCCTTATAGTAATACATAAAACTTAGTTGGTACCTCTGATGCAGGAATCTCAATGGTTGCAGTTGATCCAGCCTTGAGAATAAGTTCTGAAACAGCACCATCTTGGGAAGAGAACTCAGCATCATTTTCCCTCTTGAAACCACCATATTGAACTGGGATCTCCTCAATTGGAATGTACCTTTTGAATACAAAGGAATTAAGAAAATTAACGGGATGCTATTGAAAAATCCAATGAACAAAAAAATGGTTAATTTAACGGATGGGCATGGGAACATACTTGGTCAATGTTTCAGTGACCTTGTTAGGACGAGCAACCACAATTTTGCTCTTTGTTCTTTGGGTTAAGAAGGGAGATAAAAGGGCATTGAGAGCATAATACCAGAAAGGAACATTGATGAAAATCTACAATGAAACAGAATCACATTCATAATCAAATACCTTAAACATCAAACTTAAACATCAAAATAACAGCATATTGTGACCATTGTAGCTTAAATAAACAATTCAAACGGGAAAAAAGGGCAAAGAACTTACATTTTTTGCCACCATTTCTGGATAATTGTCTTGTAACATTGTAACAGTTTGCTTTGTGGCAAGTCTAAGCTCCTTCTTTGAAGGGCCAGGAGAATTCTTAAGGTCGTTGATTTGAAGCAAGGAAGACACGCCACCTGGCTTCAAATTGAGCTTCTGAATACCCTTCTCCATCATCTGGCACCTCCATCTCAAGAACTCACTGCGCTTCTCCTCAGTCCCAAAAGTCTTTTGATAAAGTTCCTCACTCCCAAACGCACCAAAGATGTTGTAGCACACAGGGTGCCCCTCATTATCTACTCCATTCATGTAAGCTGCAGAGGCCAAGTCAGAAGCAAAATCCTCATCCACCAAAGAATCAATCTTTGATTCCTTCCTCCACTTAAGGGTCTTCTTCAGCATCTCAAACGCATCACTGACTTTGAACTCCCTAGCCCTCAAAAACTTCAACAGAACCACATCAACACCTTCCGCTCTCTTGCTTGGCAAAAGGGACACTCCCCAAAGACACACATCCTTCTCCTCAACCTCCACACTTTTCCCCTCCTCCTTCTCTTCAGCCTCCACCTTCTCATCAGCCTCATTCTTCTCTTCAGCCTCATTCTCTGGTGAAGCCTCCTTCTTTGGCTCTTCTTTCTCAAAAAGAGTGTCCCCCAAGATAGCTTCCTCAAGCTTTGACTTAAATTCACTCAAAGCCTTCCTTTCAAAGTCTTTGAGATCAGAAAGGAAGTTGCTTTCTTCCTTGTAGGAAGAGCTTTTCTCCACCGTTCTGGGCTTGTTTTCATCCAAAGATGATTCCTTTGGTTCCACATTTTCTTCAGTAACCTTCTCCTCTTTCTGGGGCTCAGCAACCTTCTCCTCTTTCTGGGGCTCAGCAACGGCAACAACCTCAGCTGTATGGGTCTCCTCTTGAGCCATAACCTCAGCAGTCATGGTTACAACTGAAAACAAAAGAAAAACAAAATGAAAACTTGAGAAGACCCAGATTGAAAACTTGAGAGAGAGAGAGAGAGAGATCTATTATTTATGAAGAAAACAAACACACACCTGAGTTATGAACAAAAATGTAGAAACTAAAAACAGGGTTGATTGTGTATGCTATGTTTAGGAGGGTAAGAGATGTGTGAGGGTGATATATAGTAAATTGAATGGTTGGCAACGGTCACATAGGTGGATCCAACGCAGAGGAGCCGTTAGGGATTCTTTTTCCCGAGAGTTATGCTGTTCTGGAAGCCAGCACATTCAGGCGTGATACCATGAATTTGGTCCCACCATCACTGCTTTAATATAACTAACCAATGCTTCCATGGAGAGAGACACACACCAGTCACCATCATACTTTCTTTGTTGCTTTTTGTCCCAGCTTCTTTTTCTTTTCTTCACTTTTTCTACAATTTCATTTCTATATCAGATTAACTTTCAGTAAATTTTTTTACAACATTTCACAAAAATTAAATAAAAACACGAAATTGAGATTCACAAAAATATGAATTTCTAAAGAACTTCCATTAGCAAAAAGCATAACAACCCCCATGGCTAATTATTTTTCATCTCTTTTATTACACATTTCATACCCGCAGCCACTCTTTCTAATCCCTTGGTAAAATAATACTAGTGATTTAAAAAAAGCTCATGATGAGTATGTTACGAGGTGATCAATAGAAAATTTTTCATTCAAAAAAATCATTATTTCAAAATTAAAAAATAAATATTTATTACATGAAAAATTCTTTATTATTTGCTCTCTTTAATCTATAAACTTAATATGATGAAAAAATAGAAAGCTAATTAGAGTAAATTATAAACTGTAAATTTCAGTTACAATGTAACGTGAAGAGTTGAAAATTTGAAGTCAAAATTAAGAAAATGTCCGTTGAATAAAGTTGAAACGTGGAAGCTTATGAATACAAAAATATTTACTCGTTCGTATGTTGGACTTGGTCTCTGAGCAACTTTGCTTAGTTGGCAAGCACAGGACAAAGCATAACATGTGCTACATTTCTCCATCAATGTCTCAGACATAGAATCCATTTCTTTAAGAAAACAACATTTTAATATTTCCAGAAAAAATAAAAATTTAATAATATTTCACTCTTAATTATTGTACCCCATTTATCAAATTCCAGTTTGGAATAATTGTTCATGTTAGTTCTGGGAAATAGTCAACCATCGAAGCTGGAAGGACTTGTTTTTTCTTTCTTTTTGGTATCAAAAGGAAAAGAAAAACAAAAGTTTAGATTGTGTATTTGTGTTTAGAATCTCTGCAAAAATATACCAAATATTCGTCTAGGCATCAATTAGTTGTTCAGTCTGGATTTAACTGTTGGAATATGTATATATTAAAAATTCGTTACATTATTTTCAACAAGTAAATATTCAATCTTATCTCTAAAATTATAATTTTTCTTATAATGACCAAACTATACTGTTATGAAAAACATAAATAAAATATCATGATTATTATCAACTCATAATAACATAAGAATTAAAATCTCTATTAAATCCTGCAAGAGTAACTTCAATATGTGACCACTTTTCTCCTGGTTCAAGACAAAATCTTAACTCAATACTTTCACTTAAAGCACATAAAAAAGAGGAAATGAAAATTTTTCTTATTCAAAAAGTAAAATTTTACTGGAACTAAGATTTAATTGATACAATTTGAGAATGAGAGAAAAAATTTAACGAAAAAGATGGAGAAAAAAAAGGTGAGATAAAAAACAGAAACAAGTATGAAGATGAGAAAAAGGTGAAAGCCCCCTCCCGTATCCGTGTTTGTATATAAAAACTATTCTTTTCTCTTTTAGTGAAACGGTGCCTTTCATTCTCTCTTGATTAATAAAATCTATTTCAGTTGTTTTTTTTATTATATTTTCTTCTAAAAATATTTATAAAAACACTTGTCTAAATAATCTTTAATTATTTTACACATTATCTACTATCACAATGTATAGAAAATAACAATTTATAACATCAAGAATTAAAATGAGTGTTTACTAAAGGCAAATCTAGAATAGGACTTGCAAAATTGTAAACACGCTTGAAGGAAAAAACAACTATAGCAAGTTCAATTGACATCCAAGTGGCTCCGACTTAGAAACTCTATAAACTATACAAGGATTAAAATGCAGTACTTCAAAATTAAATTGGGATGTAATTCTAACAAGTTTAAAAGGAGATATAGGACAAGATCTTCAAATAATCAAGCCAAAACAATGATATTATACAATCAATTTTCACAACCGATGTTAAGATGTTATCCAGCATTGTTGATCTCGACTTGGCAACCCAGTGAAAACACCATAGCCATGTTTAGAGAAGATCCGAGTATCAGATGTTAACTTCATTTTAAGACGTAGTTGTTGTTGACCCACTATACAAGCCTACTGAAAAATGATTTGTCTCACTGCTATTTCCTACTACCGGTTGATCTCTTGTTATCTGTTGGTATGTACTCTCCAGTTACCCTGCCATTTGCCAAAGGAAATCAGTTACCATGAGGACTAAAGTTTATGGCAATCAGGAGAAAATTGCTTGCACAAACAGACCCCTCAAACTCCCCTACAAGTCAATGAAGTCATTGATAACACCTTAATCCCACTATGATTTTTCTAGTTGAGTGATTCATTTGAGTAGAACAGTCAGAAGGGTTTGTGAGGATTTTGCAAAGTATTCACATAAGAAATCTTATGAGATCTGTGCTGTTTAAGTCAATGCGAGGGATTAGAAATGTGTGCAATTATATTCACAGCAATATAGTGTGAACACACTGAGATTAGAAAGTCTGACTGTAGCCATTATATTTACAATAAGAATGAAGATATTAAGATAAGTTTCACCATAATCCCTGATCATGTATTTCACTATAATGAAACTCTATTTATTAAGCAACAGGTGAATTCATGTTAGCACAATAGTCTAGGAAAAAATATATTTACCTATTATACAACAATATGGCTTCACCTACTGACCCCGCCACCTTGTTCCGTACCTTTCGAACACAAACCTGAGACAAGCCTAAGTTAGTATATTTTATTTAGTACGATACCAAAATAAGCACAATTATGCTGCAATCACTCACCTGTACTTGATCCAAAGGCCCAGCTTCAGGATCACGATTTCGGTGAATAACAATTCCATTGTCACACTTATTTATGAAGTGTGCACTTCCACTTATATCATAGAGATTAGGAGGACCCCCATCCCAATTATGCAGCTATGAAATGAGAAGGAAAATATCAGAAAGAGTAAAATGAGAAGGGATGAAACCATAGCTGTTTGTTACCAACCTGCCTAGGATGTGCTACAAACCAAACATGGCATCCATGATGTTGGGCAAAACGTTTGATTAAGGTAAGCATCTGGCTCACATATTCTGTTTCAGTCCTTCAAGTTTTTACAACACATAGATTAACCTCAATTAGCCATCCATTATCTAGACAATAATAAAGGCAGCTGGCAACAGAAAAAATGATTGTAACACAGCATGTTCTTGGAGAGAGAGTGATTTATGTTGTATCCTATTATGTGATTATAAATAACATTCATGTATTCATATACAGCACACAACATTCAAATATATATCTCCTTCTGTAATTTCTATTGTACCCCTCTCTCTCTCTCTCTCTCTCTCTCTCTCTCTCTCTATATATATATATATATATATATATATATATTCATAGGGTATGAAAGGAATCCTCTCCAGCAATTCCCCAGCATTTTAAAGAGATCAAATGCAACTTAAACAAAATACAAGTTTAGAATAAGCTCTTTTAAGATAATTACTGGTTTGAAGGTCGCTGATGATCAAGCTCATTGTAAGGATCAATTACAAGTCCACGCACCCCGTGCCTTAATACAGCAGCTTTTGCAAGGTCAAGGACCCAACTTATATTTGGAAGAGAGTCATCTTCACACCTAGTATCAACAACCAAGTGGCCGAGCACTAAATTTCATCAGTTTAAGGAATGCAGTATTAGACAGTCTATTCAACAATAACTATTAAAGCAAGAAATTTTCACATAATTCAAATACGAAGCCAAGATCAAAAGGTTCATGTTAGGATCCTTCGTCATTCATTCTTTGTTTGTAACCATTTGAAAGGCTTATAAGAATAAATTAAGGATAAATTTATGCATCACCATTGGTAGCTAACAAGGATTAAAATCTCAGTCAGGTCATTTTATGTGCATGCATCGTGTAAGTTGTAGCCACCAACCTCAGGTACATTGAGCCACAATACAACCACAACACCCCAATACCAAATATTAAGAGAACAAATTGGCAAATGCTAATCAGTGCCTAAAGGACACTAGTTAAGGAATTAAAAGGAAAAAATTATTTATTAAGATGTAAAAAATAGCACCCTTCTTTGAAATTTTTAATGTGCTATCATATAATTTTCAATAAAAAAACTTCTTTACTTTTAATTCTTCAACGAGTCCCTTAGTGTACTGGTTAGCAAGACTCATAAATTCAATGGTACGACAATAGAAGATTCAGTTCTAATAAATGAGCCAAATGCACTAAAAATTTTGGTACTACCTGCTTCGCTTCTACATTTATTTATAAAGATTTTCCCCTTAATATTTTAAATAAAAAAATCAACTGTACCACTAAGCATAGCAAGCATCACCTTTCAATTACAGAAAACTGCAAAGGATACCAGTAAACTAAAACAACCTGACAATATAAAAAGATAACAGCACGCAAGCTAAAAATGTGAGGAAAAATGAACAAATGATTGAATGATGTATGCCACAAGTTACAATTACCAGCTGAGATCTTGTAATGAACTTACCTTATGAGAGAGAAAGTGTCACTTAACCAGAGCTTGCCCTGTTCAAATTCCTCCACACTCATCCGTTCGACATTTTCACCATAACTAACATTAGATAAACAATTCAATTTAGATAATAAAATATATATGCATAATAAGAATCACAACTATTGGAACTAATGAAAATGATCCAATAGACCAATATAAGTGTCTCCTTACAATTAAAGTAAAATTGCAATATTATAAAGCAGAATGCAGAGGATAAAGACAAATATAAATCCTTAATGATAAAAGTAATACTGATTCCACTAGTATAATAAAACAACATAACACCAAAGTAAAAACAGTATTAATTTACTCAGAAATGGAAAAGTCCCAAGATTGATGCTACCATCGTAATAAAAACCAACCCATAGGCATTGAGTATGATATCATATCATCCATAAAATCTTAATAACTGGTAGTATAAAAGTTTCAATTCCATATCCCACTCATGTCCCATGCCTTCACATGAAGTCAACACATACAAGCATTATTAATAACTAAATAATAATATGCTATCTGGTAGCCATGGTATTTCTAATTGCAATAAAGGATTAAAATATGAACATTAATATGATACAGGTAAGGAAATTGACAAATATTATAAATCCAGCACAGAACACAGCAGAGGATGTGAAAAAACAACACCATAAGTTATTATTTGATGCAAAAATAAACATTAATTAATGTCAGAGGCAGGGGGGTGTACATCGCATGGATTTTAGATTTGTAAAAAGTAGTAGAGGAAGATTAAGGACATTGGAGAAAACTATTGAAAGGGATCTCATGGTGAATAATATTTTTGAGACTCTAATTTTTAATTGAGCCTAACAACATCATGTAATCCATGTACCTAAACTCATATTATGGGGAATAAGGTCATTTAGTTGTAATAATAAACAAATAAATAACAAGGCACAAAAGATGACCAATAGTATAAATCATAAATACTTGCAAAGCTCACCGTTCATTAAAGAAGGGCTTCTTCATGCGTTTCTCCAAAAGTTTTCGAGCATGTTCTCTAACCTATAGGATAGTCCATAAAATGTAAAAAAAAAGGCACAAAGTCTGACTGGAATGTAAGAGGCAATTATTTAAAAACAAGTGATATTGTTGGCATAATATGCTACAAACAGATACGTAATGGAAAGTACAAGAGAAATGACAGATTATGTAATACAGATCCAACCCCCACAGGAACTTCAGCGAGACAAATCAATAAAGATTACTAAGAGCAGCCACTCAGCATTGAAACACACAACAAACACTCACTTTTGAAGATTTGTGGGATGACCAAACTATGGATTTAACAAGACACAGAGGTACATCAATGCAGTCCTCCTAATAAAAAAGTGCTTTTAAAATAAGAAAAATGCAGTAGTAAGTGCTTTCGAATCTGTCTGCATATCTAACATATAGACCACTCCTAAAAGTGATCTACTGCAGACATTTGAGCTCGAGATGTGAGCAGAGAACAAGCCCAATTTACCTTGTACTGACTTTTTTTAGGAAAAAGTGCAACATACACCCTGGAATCATGCACCCAGTGTCCACCAAGATACTTGGTGAAAATATGGTTGAGTAAATGAATATGATTGTAATTATCAATATTGCTTATCGAAATGTCTAATAGTGGTTAACTTTAACTCATAAGTGGTTAATAATATCTTGACATTATTGATCCTCTCATGTGGTTATCTACATATATAAATATGATTTATGTGTAACAATTGGTTAAGAGTAAATGAACATGATTGTATATGAATATTAATTATTAATATACGGTTAATAGTGTCATGAGGTTACTGAAATGTCTAATAGTGGTTTACTTTGACTAACAAGTGATTAATAATGTCATAAGATTATTAAAATGTCTGATAGTAGTTCACCATCTATGCTACAAAATTAACTATTTACACATGGTTCACCACATGAGCCAGGTGGACACCAAGTGTTCGATAATCACTAGTCTTTTTTTCGAAGTCAAAGAATGTAGTAGGTGGCATTTAACATACTCTTTTGGATAAATTTCCAGGGGCGTAAGCACATGAAATTATTGTGGTTGTCTCCAACAATTCTGCAATGGTTGTACTTCTACTCTGAAGGATTATGTTTTCTCAAACATTTTAACAAATTTCATAGTTCATTTGAACTATGAGGATTTTTTGAAAAAACAAACAACTCCCGAGTCTCTGAAATTTAATCAATGTAGCCAACCCCGTCTAATGAAAAAGAGCTATTGTTTATAGTTAATATGAATAAATACATTGGAGATTGGAGACAAATAGAATAGTTTTATTCACCCAATAACGTTTATATTCAGCATCCAGAACCAGTTAAATAAATCAATGGTTTCTGAAACACATCCAATTAACTCACATTCCAACAAATAACTACTATCACATGCAACAAATAAAGTAAAACCAGATGGAGAAAGATAGATAACTTACGTACTTTTCTTATCTGAAAAAAAAAAAATCTCTTAATAATAGAAACCAACCCTAGAATCATAATGGAAATATGTAAGCACAGGTATCATCATATTACCACAAATATCTAAACATGATTTACCATTTCATGATCACCTAAAAGTGAGAAATAAATATCCTGAACAAAGACAGAAAGTCATGATTCTTGTTCCAGTTGCAAAAGCAAACATCTTTTGGTGAATAAAAACAACTTTGAAAGTCACTAATAAACAATCTAACCTTGTTCTCCATAGAACAAAGTGCAAATTTCCAGTCGGCAATTTCATTAAGATTGCAGAGAAGAGCATCAATCCACTCACTCTTCCCAGAATTAGGAACTCCAGTTACTATGGTCAGTTCTCCTGGTACAACCTGATAAAAGTAATTTAATAGAATAATATCAGGATCTCCAAATCCATACATAGAAAAAATGTTTTATTATTACCATATGCTAAATAACATTTTTGTTAAGAAAAAAATTTGATGAAAAGTGTTAGAATAATCAAATTATCTTCTGAGCAGCTTTGTAATAGCTATTTTTTGTTGTACCTATCTGTCATCTATGGTCCTATGGATGAACTTTTTTTTTTTTCTTTGTACTTTTGTTGCAAGATACACCTATATAAATATATAAATGAATCTCAAGAGAAATCTCTCAGGTTACCCTATCTCATATTCTTTCTCAAGTTGATATTAGAGTGGCTCAATCCCTCACAGCTTGACATTGTCCAGTGCGAAAAACCCTGTCAGCTGCCTTCAACTGCTGTTGGCCACTAGCTTTTTCTCAGGCAAGCACCACATTTGGAGCATTTATCGAGGGACACAGAACCCAACTGGTCATAGAGGCAGATTACATCTCACACACCACTTCTTTGCCTGGCTCACCAAGGCACGCGAAGTCCACACACTGCCTTCAAGTCACTAGACATGTTGCACCACCTTCTGTGGTTTCATCGGCCAAGGTCTCCATAGTTCAAAAATGTTGAACAATGGAAGAAGCTAGATTCTCAACTTTGTGTTTTGTAAATCCTTTTGAAAGAAGGCTTTGAGTATTTTTACAAGTGACATTCTACGGCTACGGCTTTATGATTCTACCCATAAACTAACATCTCTTAAACTGATAAATCATGACATGACATCTTTCATTTCTCAAGGTCAATATGTTGTTGAGGAGTTTACATGTTGATTCACTAGAAGAAATGAAGAAGTTGGACAAGTTATATATGGTTACAATCCTTCATCATGAACCAGTGTCCCAACCCTTAAAAGTAGAAATCTTCATGAATCTACTAAATCTTATGCCATGGTACCTACTTGTGGAAGAGGAGGCTGAGATAATAAAGGAGGATGTGGTGACCAAGGACATCTTCAATGCTCTTATTTTAAAAGAATAAGTCATACTAGAATTGCTACTCTCAACATGTTTTTCTAACAAGGAACTTCAATATCTTGATATGGTTAAACCAATGTTTTCTGATGAAGAATTACAACATATGAGGTTAAAATCCAACAGCCTAACAAAACCTTTTACTAACCTTATCAACAGCTTGCATTTCACAATTTGTGAAAAGTCAAAGTCTACAAATAATTGTTTCAAGTGCTTCTAATCATATTTCTAGTAATACATGCTTGTTCTCTTCCATTTCTTCTCCTAAATTTCCTCACTTTATAACCTTGGTCAATGGATCTAAGGTTGTTTCCCAAAGAATTGGTCAAGTTCCCCTTTCTCCTTCTTTAAACTTAAAATTTGTTTTTCTTGTTGCCACATGTCTATTTAACCTCTTTAAGTCAATTAACTAAGTCATTAAATTGTTTAGTAACCTTTGGAGGACATGAATCCAAAGGATTATACTATTTTGGAACTCGTTCATTTGTGTCGTATTTTACATCCCTATCTCCTAAACTTTTGCATAATTGCTTGGGTCTTCAACACTTTTCAAAATTAAAGAAAATGATTCCTGAACTTAACAAACTTCAAGTCCTAAAGTGAGTCATGTCAACTAGGAAAACATGTTAGATTCTCTTTTTCCAAGCAAATTGAATCAAGATGTAACTTTTTTTTTCAATTATTCATCCTAATATTTGGAGACCAAGTCATGTCACATCTTTTGAGTTTAGATATTTTGTTACATTTATTATGAATATTCCATATTTACTTGAGTTTATTAAATGAAAGATCATTATGAACTTTTGTCTATCTTTAATGAAATCCAAAATCAATTTGGTTGTGTTACTATTCTTATTGCTTGTTTCCTTGTCAATAAAATGCCCTCTTCTCTTGAAATTAAATTCCTTATTTCATTATGTTTCCAGATGAACCTCTATTTCATATTTCTTCTTTTGTTTTTAGTTGTGTTATGTACATTATGTGTCTACGGGTTTGGACAAACTCTTAGCAAGAGCCATCAAATGTGTCTCCCTAAAATATTCTTGACTCTTAAAACGGTATCAATGTAACTCTCCTGATAAAAAAAGGTACATCATGTCTACAAGTGTCAGCTTTTTTGAAAAGACTCCTTTCTTCACTTATTCAATTCAAGATATTGACTCTATCCAACAAGTCTTAACAATTCCATTAGTTCAACCTTTGGTATCCCTTGGTCATGACAACCTAAATCAAACCAATACTCAATGTTCCTCTCTTACTCCAAGTCCAAGTCCACCGAAACCATCATCACTTATCACCTACCAATGTAGGACACAAATGATAGGTGCTATGTTACATAGCAAGTCCTTTTATTCAAGTACTTCACCATCATCACTCAATACCATGGCTCCTAATAATGAAGATTTTGCTTGGCCCATTGCTCGCTAAAAGGGTATTCATTATACCAGCAACCATTATCCTATTCACAATTTTCCAAGCTATCATCAATTGTTTCCTTCCTATTTTTCATTTATCTCATCTATGTGTTCTATTGTGATTCCTAAAAATGTTAATGAAACACTTGATTATCCTAAATCGCAAAAAGCCATGATTGCTGAAATACAAGCTCTTGAACATAATAGAACATGAGAATTAGTTCCTCTTACATATGGGAAGAAGACAATTGGATGTGGAGGAGTTTATGCCATTAAAGTTGGATCAAATGATGAAGTTGATCACCTTAAAGTTAGACAAGCGGCCAAAGGATATACACTCAAATAAATATTCTTGATTAGATGATACTTTTTCTCCTGTGGCAAAAATGACTATTGTCTAACTCTTCTTTGTCATGGTAGTTCTTCATCATTAGCCTCTCCATCAATTGAATATTAAGAATGTTTTTCTTCATGGTGCTTTGGAGAAGGAAATCTATATGGAACAACCTTCTAGATTGGTTGCTGATGGGGAGTTTGGGTTAGTTTCTAAATTGATTCAGTCTCTTAATGATCTCAAACAATCTCCACATGCTTGGTTTGCAAAAATTTAGTCACATTGTTCAAATCTTTGGACTGAAACATGGTGAAGCAAATCATTTGATTTTCTTACCATCATACCTCTACTGAAAAATGTGTTTATTTATCATTACAAGGAATGATGTTGTCAAAATCTCTTAGCTAAAAAGCATTTATGCAATCACTTTCAAACCAAAGATCTTGGATGTCTCAAACACTTTTTGGGCATTGAAGTCACTCAATTAATGGAAGGTATTGTAATTTCTTATAGAAAATATGTTTTTTGATATCCTGAGAGATACAGGCGTGATAAATTGTAGATGTAGACTACTCATATTAATCATTGAAATGTTGTCATTTGCATTCTCAAATACATCACAAAGGCTCAGGACAACATATGTTATATGAAGAAAGGAAATACCCAAATCTCTAGGTTTATGATGCTGATTCGGCATGATCTCCTATGGACTAACATTTCACTACTGGGTATATTTAAAGGTAAGATACAGAATTATAGAATCACAATCATTAAATTCAAATCAATTAATTATTTTTCATATAATTACATCGACAACTACTGAATATTTTGTGCCAAAAACAAGCAAGGAACTGAAAATATCTTCTTTTACCATTATATGATTCATGATCCAATATCCCACTAAATACAAAATCAAAATCATTGTTCTTTTTCATATAAATGTGATCACAACTCACAACATATTACACCTTTCTTCTAATGCCTAGTGATACATTCAACAATTCATTAAATCCACTTACCAATCAGAAAACAAAAACAGATAAACTCAAATCCATAAAAAATGTATGAAGCTAACAGTCTAATTATTTGGTAAACAAACAAAATAGTATTCTAAATGAATTCTATTTCAAAAAGAATTGTAATTGAAATAAAATCCAGTGTTTCAATTCCATTTCCAACATCCAAACAGACCCTAATATCTGGTGTGGAGTTATTCATTAACATCCTTTTACATAATTTTAATTTTTTTTTCTCTCTATTCCGTGGAAACTTATCTAGTCAGATTAGAACAGCCAGTATTCATAGCGGCTCCTTATGTCGTTTAATATATTATTACCTGTAAGTAAATATATAAAGTAAACAAAGAAAAAAACAAATGTATAAATAGATGTTTCACAGTAAGAATATATAGGAATAACAACCCTTACATTGTACAAGTCATTCAGATTATTCCACCCAGTTGAGATACCAACTTCATATCCTAAGGTTCGATGGTAATATGCATCAATCTCATCAAAGTAATCTCTGAAGTTAAACAATCCACGTATTGGATATAATTCTGCATTCTCTATCACTTCTCTGAGTGCATCAGGCCCCAAATACATGAGAACCTGTGAATATGTTATAAGGTTGCTACAGTTATTAAAGAGCAGAATTACTTACAAACAACTTCAAATGACTTGACAAGTGACATACACAAACCAGACAAGTGGAAAATTATGTTCGTTTTTGGAAACACATAATAGCAAATAATCTCTTCCGTTTCAGAATGCTTTTCATTAAAAAAAAAAAAAAATTATTTCTCTAAAATAAGCTAATCCAAACATTCATGCCAATAAAACCATGCAAGCTAGTCCAACATGAATAGCATACACCATACAGAAAAATGTATAATTATAACCTTGAGTCTGCAGTCCTAAATTGTTCAGTGAATCCAAACAATGTGGAAAAGTTAAAAAAGCATTATTTCTTTTCAATATTTTGGGGTTTCATCTTTTAGGGGACAAGGATGAGAGGAAGGCAGCGCAGGTGAAGGGGAAATTGAGCATGCAAATTATATCTGACCTCATTTGCATCTTTGCAATGGTCTAATCTCCCTTTTTTAGGCCACCTGACTCGCCAGCATCTGCAACCATTCAAGAGAAAAAGGTTAAAGAAAATGTGAAACAAGCATGAATAGAGGAAACAATTCTCCCATTATTTTAAAAAAAATGGAAAATAATGAATAAACTAAATGCATAGAACAGTGAAAACAGTCATTCTGTCTTGTCTAACCATGAAGATTTCGAAACAACAGCAATATCAACATCACAAAAAAGATTTACAGAGGCAACATTTATCTTAACAAGCAATTCTTTTTAGCAGAATACGCAAAACCAACTTAATATCTCATCTATACACTTTAGCACTTCTTGCTTCAAAATTAAAAACCCAAACACAATGAACACATGGCACATATAAACAAAAATGAAACTAGTTCCAAAATATTGTTATCATCCACTAATTGAAAGCATAACGTGAGATTTTCTCAAATAGATCAATGATTATGATAATTTATCTAAGTAGTAAAATCAAGACCAAAAACATTCTAACTTTTCTTTCCCAATGCGGCGTGCAAGCTCCTCAGCCAAAGCTTGACCAGGTGGATCCCCATCAGTGGCAAGTATAACCCGGGTTGCCTATCAATATAAACATTGAGAAAACAAATAAATTTTATGAAAGTGATATCTTCATCACATTTAAAAGAAAGAAATAATAACATCTAACAAACCTTCTTTAGTTCATCTTTACAGTTCCACAGATACAGATACTTTTTGTCCTAGCTTTACAGAATTAGAGATATGACAAAACCATTAGATTCTAACATTACATATGAGAGCAGAGTAAAAACTGACAACGGAGAAATAAAGAAAAATTACAAATACGCACACAAATAATAATATAGTATGTTAAGAATTAAAAAAGACCTCTTCTGGAGGAGGCAAGTCCTTTGAGGACACTGATTGAGGCGCCCCATCAGGAACACTGACACAATTGAAGAAGCCAGCTTCTTCCATTGCCAGCTTGTCCATTTCACCTTCAACCTACATTGTTAAATCAATATGTTAAGTATAAAGCAAAACTTTAACTTTACAAAATTTCTACAAAGCAGAATACATACAATGATTACATCACTCTGACCCACTATGTCATCCAGTCCATAAAAGATCTTTTCAGTATTTGCTTCCTGAAATAAAAGGATATTAGGGGAAACTGGAAAGAAGTAATGTAATAATATCAGATAAATAAATGAGCATAGAAACAAAATTTGACAACTTACAAAAAAATATGTTAGATTTAAGATAATATGAAAAAAAATATCTCCCAGCTTAATCTAATTATAAGCATCCAGTTTTTGAGCTCCTAACTTCTAAGCTTCAGATAGCTTATAAGCTAGTTTTACCAAAAACACCTATATACATAAATTGATATTACAAGGCTGTAAGAGTAGGAGCTCAGTGCACATGCCCACAAGTAAAAGTAACCAACACAATAATCTAAACAAAAATACTTACATGTTCACATTATTAGTGAGAGATATTTTATTTATGGTCAGCAAAATATGACAGATGTTTTTCATCACATTAGTTTTAACTTTAAGTACTAATTAATTCTCAGGATATCAATTTCAACAGTCAATCTAATGATATACCTGCCAAAAAGTCTTGTTGACATCTCGATACTTGCAACTAACAAGTGTTCCATTTCGACGATAAGCGAAAGCAATCACAATCTACCAACCATACACATGTTACAGAAACAATTAGTAACAGGTCAGCCACTTGTAAAGCAAAGAGGGTGAGAATAGAAAACTAGCTACATCAAAAAAAGTAAATGTTTATATAGTACCCTTGGAAATAGTTGAACTTTGAAGGTATATCTTCTTCAAGTAAAAGTCAATTGCAACCCTTGCCAAGTTAACCGATATGTAAAATATTTTTCAAGGTAATATTAAATAGAAAATTTCGTCATTTTTAAGACTGCCTTCATAATCGGCTAATAGAAGGCATAGCTGATATAATTCATATTAAATTCAAAGTTATCAAATATACATCCAGGGGCATTATCTGGTTAATAAAACCATAACCAACCTAAGATGTTCACTCTAGATTTTTCTCTCAACCAAAGAAACCAAACAATCATAAAGAATGTTAATGAAGAGGAACTATCAATACATGGAAGATACATATTCATAATTTAGTGGTTAATCTCACCTGATCTTCATATTTTCTCTGCTTCACAGCATTTCTCTTCAGAGTCTCTTTTGAAATCAAGCGCTCTGAAAAATATGCAAGCAGCTGAAACAGGGCAAACAAAGTCGCATTCACCACATTGATTGGAAATGAACAAAAAATCATTATTAATACAATTGAAACTATATAAAAAGCATAAAACAAACAAATAAAGATAAACATACATTTTGATTCTAATTTATAAAGGTTTGTTTCTATTTCTGTTTATTGTGAGCAACAGCCCACCCCTTTCTGTTTGTTACTTTCAATAAATACTCGTTAAGTTTCATGCATATCCAGAACAAAGAGACCATAATCCAATAACTAAATGAAGATATGAGAAACAGAGAAAACAATGGTTCGGCTGCCAAGACATAATGAATAAATTTAGTAAGTGCAGAGTAGGAGAGTACAAACAAAGCCAGTTAGACATTAGTAATGCATTTTAATTGCTTGCCAAAACACAAAACAGTTGGCACATATCTATTTGTAGGAAAAAGAAAGAAGGCATAGTAAGTGCCCGTTTATTTTAAAGTTTGGTAGAAATGATCTTGATAGTTTTTTTGAACCAGATAATGTTATTGGGAGGAGTGTCCAAACTATTTTAACAGCAAATTTAACATTGGAATGTGTCTCACTGTAAAATTAATTTTAGATGGTAAACAAACACTCGCCCAAACATTCACTAAGCAATGGAGGACAGGATTTTTTCATGAGCAATATCTGCCCCACTATTATAGCACATCTAAAATTCATGAAGTGCAGGACAAAATTAGGTAAGGTAAAATTTAATTACCTCATCACAAAGTGGCTCTAGTTGTAATTCCTCCTCTGTAATCTCTCTTTTCTTTTTAACCAGGTTTACTTTATTTACTGCATAACTGCTACCAGCAAAGGCCTACAGCAGAAGGTAGAAAATGAACCAAATACCACATCTGCTTGTGTTAATCAGGACCTGACCTGCTTGAAAATGAAACATATCTAACCTGTGTGCTGCCTTTCCACCCACACTTTCCACGAAAACACACCCATGCAGCAGATCCCCTAAAAGTCAAAAAATTCCAAAATTAAAACAAGTAGAAGTACAGTCTGCTAAGAAAGAGAATCAGATAAGTTTATGAAAAAAGTTATAAATATCATACCCATCTGGTGCAATGTAAAGGGATAAGCTCCTTTCTGCCTGGTCGCCACCTTGGCACTAAGAAAAAAAAAATATTAAATGACACACAACAAAACTTAATGCAAAAAGAATGTTCAAATCCTATTTGAGCGTATAAAGAAAATGAACCATTTTCACAGCAGAGTCCCACTATCCCAGAGAAAATGGAAATAAAAAATACAAACAAGTTAAATGCACTGATTTTAAGTACATAATAAACACTCCTCAATTCACTATTTTGAGGATTCTCATTTGTAACAGTGTTATGTCCTCCTTGGACTCAAACTAGCGTTGTCCCTTCAAATAATCACCTTATGCCAAACTACCAAAAAGAAAAAATTTACACAACTTCAAACCTGAAACAAAAATTATTAATAAAAAAGACAGAAATTTCCATTTATAAAGTTAAACGGCAATTTGGGGACAATGTCTAACAAAACTGCAAAACTTTCCAAAGCATCAAAACATCACAGTCGACAAGTCATATTTGAAAACCTTTTACTCTTCAAAAAGCATTCAACTTTGAAGAAAAGTAAGAGACACCTTTGGACAGAGCAAGTGATTGTACTGCCCCGGCAAACATATTCCAGTTTCCATCCCAACAGCCTCCAACCTCTTCTTCAATATATTGAACTGCAACTCCACACTCTTCACCTCGGCGCTCTCCAATTGAACTTCAGAAAACCAAACCAAACACACAAAAGTTAGAAACTTGAAACACATTTAAGGGTGTCCTCTCCCCAACATAAAACGGCACCTCACCTGGTCTAGGGACACTGGCATGAGAGGCCCCGTGGTAGCCGTTGGTTCTGAGTGGTGACGGAGAGTTCCTTGAAGTGGGTTTGGAGCAGAACACGGTGAAGAAGGGTCTATGAGGGGGGAAACGATGTCGTTGAGAGAAAAGAGGGTTTTTGAGGGTTGGGAATGGAGAAGAGTGGAAGAGTGTTTGAGAGGTCATGGTGGTGAGTTTTGAAGAGAAAAATAAGGGACGTAGAGCGTAGGGATAACGAAGGCGCATGCTTCTTGTTCTCTTGTTGCAGAGAGTGTTTGTTTTGTGAGTGTTAACAGGGTTCCATGGGGGTGGGGGTGTGTGTGAAAGAGAGACTAGAAATGGCAAAGAGGGTTTTGGTTTTAAGGCTTTGAATTTGAAGTCTAAAGAAGAAGAGAGTGTGTGTGCATGGTGTAGGGCACTATGAATGAGTAATGAGTTTAGACCAGATAATTTTGTTTTATTTATTTATAATATTAGAATATTTAGTTAGTTTACAAAATATTTTATACTATATTTTAATTATTTGTTATTTAAAATGGATAGGTTTTGGTTTATAATAATGTTTTAGTAGAAGGAGTAAGCATAATTAAATGTTAATGTTCAGTGATTACTATCCAGTAATTAGGGTTTATATACTTTTCTATTATTTTTAAAATACTACTTTTAGAGGTTTTATCACAAATAATATATTGCTGAGATTTTATTTTATTTTATTGCTTTCTAGAATAATGTTAGATGAGTTCAATTTTGACATATTATTATCACATAAAAATATTATACTGTCAGCAAAATAAAGTAATTATATATATATAATTTTAAAATCAATTATTAAAAAAATAATACTTTTATAATTATATCTCATTGCATAGTTATGCGAGGCTGTGATAAACATTCACAATATTCTAATTAAATTTATATTTGATTGTTTGCTTATATTTATATAATTTCTTTTGGAGATTTTAATATTTTTTTACTATTGAATACTCTCTAAACATCTTAAACACTGATCCTAAATAATATGTAAAAAAATTCAAATATTATCGTCACTGCATATAATATGTAACTACTATACATATAGTAGAGAAAGTGTACATACATATTCTTTGTAAAGAATAAGGGAAACCTTTTTTTTCATATCTTCAAAAAATGCACTCCTCAAATCTTTTAGGCTAATGTTCATAATCTTAATTAAAATACTTTTTTAACTCTTTATTATTATTTAATATTTATTATAAACTACAAAATCTTGAATAGAACTTAATAAGAAGTGAAACTCATAAATGTTTATTCGATTTTCAATTAATAATTAAGAGTATATTAAAAAAAATATGTTCCTACTATTTTTCAAAAAAATTAAAACAAAATAATTAATTGAAAAATATCTTCGCTTAGAACGTAGGTAGAAAATATTAATCTAAAAGGAAAAGCAAGTATGAGCCGTTTTTTATTGCAGCAAAATTCTACATCAACCTGGAATTTTGGGAATAATAATCCATATAATTTTTTTATTTTTTTTTTTTGCATAAATCATGTTCGTCAGCGTGTTTTGGTGGAGGCTAGCTTGAATAACTCATAAAAATGTGCGCGGCGCTAAACAAAATAAGTAGGATATCAGATAGTGAATAATCTCTTAATATTTTTTTGTTCATTTTGTAATAATTAATTAAATCAGTTATTTAAAATTAACAAGATTAACAGGTCTATTCCAAACTTACACAGAATGTTGTTAAGGGCTATAACTACAAGCTGATACATAGTTTACAACATAAAGAGCGTACAATACAAAGGCCATAATACAAGACAGTAACATATCTTCAAAAGGTGTCATCTGTTGTCATCTCTGACCCTTACAGAGGACTTCAGTTTTGGAACCTTGAAGCTGGTAGAGAATAGCTTTGGAGTCTCAAAGGAGGGAATAACTGGAGAGTCCTTCCTCTTCATGCTTTTCTTCCCCTGGACATGCGTTTTTTTTAAAAGAAAGCACATGAATCAGTATAGCACCAGCAAAGCACATGAATGATAAATGCACACAGACAAAATTAACAGGGGTACGTAGGAAGATAAACAATTAGAAAAAGAACATGCCATACCTTTTCAGAAGATTTTGCAGCCGGTTGGTTGGGAGAAGGTATTTCCTTCTTCAAAATCATACTTCTATTATTGTTTCTCTTAACAACTCCCGACCCAGATGCTTTAATTCCATCCGTGCAATGATTTAAAACAGGTGTAACATGGCTGTTCCTGAACTTTCTTAAAGATTCCAACTCCACTGAGAGTCCAGATATTTCTTCGTTTAATCTTTTTGTCTCAGCCTCCATCTCAGCCATTTTACTTTCTAATTCGTTAATTTTACTATCTTTTTCATAATTTTCAGACTGTAACTGCTCCATGCTAGAAACAAGTACCTTTACCCTCTCATTTGCTTTTTCTACTTCAACTTCTTTAGTCTTTAATTTAGCAGAGTAGTCATTCTCCATTATATTATACTGATTCCACACAAATTTCTTTTCTGCCAAGAGTTCAGACACCTCCGAATATTTTTGTAAAGAAAGCTTGTCATATTCACCTTTTAACCTTCTAAATTCATCATTGATTTCAGGGGAATAGTTCTCCTTTTCTGCAGTATTCCAGAAGGACTTGTTCCCTCTACCTGTGGTTCCTTTCTTCTTCATGTCAGTATTATCCTTAGATGTTTTCCCTTGGTCCTGTTATAGAGTGACTGTTCAGGATAATATAATGCATAAGAAATATTAGAAAACTCAACAAATATACAAGGCTGACTAACAGATTACATACTTCCCCAATAAAGGATTTACGAGAAAGAATTTCAAACCATGCTTTAAAATCCCCCAACTCATCCTCTGTATGCTCTGTAATCAAAAGATAAATGAATGCAGTTAGAACAAAGTCAAATAAAAATTCATTCAACCCCCCCTATTATTTCAACAACTGACAAAAAATTCCCTTCAAAAATTGACAAAAAATTCCCTTCAAACCCCTATTAATTAATAATTTAAAGCATCTTAACCAAAAAAAGAAAAGAAAAATCTCAGTAGCATGCTACGAGTGATCCATCATCCAGGACCAGGAACTTTCATGATAGGTCAGGCAATCTGGTACTTAACCATCTAAGACAACTCTTACATTCATGATCAGGCACAGTTATTTACATTTGGGAAATGCAAATAATCCCAATCTAAATATCGTGTTATTGACAGTAGAAATTCACCTTACAAGCCATTTCTTCTAATCACAGATCACATAAACTTGTTCATATTAAAAAACTTATTAATTTAACTCTGCACCTATGCAAATATATTCTAGTATGAGGTCAAAGTAATGCATGTCTAGGTTTCGGCAGTACTTGTTTTGGATTATCTTTCAAATGAAAAGCTTCATGAAAGACCTTTGGACAAAAAAAAAGAGATACTATTTTCCCAAAATAATCATATCACACACGTACGCTATTAATCTCTACACCATGTCCAGAATCTATCCATGCCAAAATAGTTCTCTCCATTCTCAATCGTTAATACAACAAAACCTACCTTTTGCTCCTTGAAGGAAAAACATTAAGTAATAAAACAAATAATTCAAAAACCCAACACCAAGAACCAAAACCAAATATCTTTTCCCTAGAAATAGCACAAAATAAAAATTTCTGACAAGAAATCAAAGAAAACTCACTGACCCAAAATCCATTTTAACATAGCAGCCTCTCTGTGCTTCAAACTTAACGCCAAATCCGCCTTCGCCGCCTCCAGAGACTGTTTCTTCTCCTCAAACGTCAAAATCCCGTTCAACTAAACATACAGTGGCAATTAAAAACATAAAGATAAGTATTTTATTTTAACTTTAGCGTAACCCTAAAAGACTAATTACCTGAGAAATTTGATCCTTGTGAAAGCGAACATCGGAGACCCACCCTTCGTGCTGCATCCGAAGACGGTCTTCGAGAAAATTGTGGCGGCTAGCCAACGATTGAAGCTGGTTGTGCTGGCTGCGCAGCATCTGAACCAGAGATTTGAAGATATTGCTCCAATTTCTGCGATCCAACGAAACGACGTCGGAGGATTCTGGTTTTCTGGACTTGCGCATCGTAAAATTCAGAGAAAAGCGTTTGAATTGGAAGTAGCAGTGAAAGAGAAGAAGCAGCAAATTTGTAAATTGCAACGGTCGAAATTTTGTGCCGTTAGAGAGAGAGTCAAAGACAGTGATAAAAAACGCGAATGCTTTTTCAGACTACGAATTTGAAATTAAAATTTATTGGGCCATTTTGTTTTTCCCGACCGACCCAATAAGTAATCCCTCTCAAAGGTGGGTGGGCCCGTCTTTGGTCCGAATATTTGGAGCAGAACTGGGACAATTTTTAAAATAACTTAAATGAGTATTTCTTTTTTATTTTTTGGTCTTTGAACTTTTTTTAAAATTTTTATAAAATTAAAAAATATTAATTATTAATCATAATATTCTTTAATTTCTTATATTTTTAATGAAAATTCAAGTAATCATATCAAGTAGTGTTTATTAATATTGTATATAATGTAATATATTATTTATTATGTAATAAATGTTAAGGAGAAAAATTAGTAATTTCAATTTTTTAAAGGATGAAAATAAAATAAAAAATTTATAAATATTAAAATTAAAACTCGCATATTATTGGGATGGAAAAATAAATTATAAAGATTAAAATCAAAATTCGTTTATTATTTTATATGAAGTAAAAATATAGTTAAGTCTTTAAAAATTAAAGTTTATTTAATGAATAACAAGTCTTGAATTTTAAAATAAATATTTTATTTATGTATTTTTCAAAATAAATCAAGAAAATATTATAAAAATATATGGACGTATAATATATATATATATATATATATATTACAAGATTAAGTTAAAAAAGTTAGGGGGTGAATGCTTTCAAGGAACAAAGTAGTTTCGTGGTTGATTTGGACCAAAATAACTTAAAAACATCAAAATATTATGCATTGTGAGTATAATTTTTAATATTTTGATAATTATTTTTTTATTTGATATAATTAAATTTTAATTATCATAAAAAATATCGACACATACTTATATTTTTTATTTTGATAACTATTATTATATTATAATAACTACTTTTACTAATTTATAGAAATATTAATACACTTCATATGTTTCCATTGGTTAAAGATAATGTTGATTGGATGATACAAGTAGAATTTATCCATTAACATATTAACCATTGCAGATAAAAATAATAATTAAATATTTCTGACTAAACAACATAAGAAAACAATAATGTATTTTAGTTTTTATTTTTTTCATTAATGTTTTAGCTCTTTGCATTTACTTGTAATCATCAACTGCAGTAAGTATAAACTTCCATTTCTTTTCAGGGGAAGCTTCATATTAAAACACAGTTTTAGCTTCATAAACTCTGTTTTAAAAAAAAAAAAAATTAAGATGAATTTTTTTTTATAAATTAAGTTATGTTTTTATAAATTAAAATCAATTTTTCCATAAACTATATTAGTTTATAGATGTACTAATTTATAAAGAATATCTCGTATAGTTTCTTTAATTTTTTATTTTTAATTTATATATAAATTAATTTTAATTAATAAAAAAAATAATTTTTGTTTTCTTTCCTAAAAAAATTATAGAAAAACTTTATAGAGAAAAAAAATAATTTACGATTACGTGCTCACACTTTTAAAATCCTGATACTGAACATCTAAAATTTAGTTACCATATAAATGAGATATCTCGAAACCAATTTAATTAAAAATAATATGAATATGGCCATACTAAAATTTTCATTACATTTTCTGGTTTGACTCAATTTTAGTAGTCCAGGATCTTGCGCACTGAAATCTATATCCACTTCCACAGATAGAATTACCTAGTTGGCATTTGTATATGGTTCTGCATTGTCAAGTATTTTCTTCAATGCATCAGCTCCCATGTGTTGGAGAACCTAGGGTCATAAACCATGGAAAAATAATTATCCTGAAGTTACATATACTGTATTTGAAAGGTGAGAAATATATATCATGTTGAGCAATACTAACACACCTTTTCTAATTCATTCTCTTTGTTAGAAGTTATTAAAAACTAGAAAGTCCTAAATGGAGTCATTAAACAAGAACTGAGACCTGTAAAATATTTAGTTTACCAATGAACATTAACCAATAATAAAGAGTGTCTTCAAGAAGTGTGTAAAAGATTGTGTAATTAACAATTGTCGTGTCATTGGGCTTGAAAAATTCATATTTCTTAGAAACTCCACAAGCCATTAGTGAACTGAATTTTCACTTGCCCTACAGAGAGAATAAAATGTTGATAATGTGGAAAATCTAGAGTTATATACCTCATTTGCATCTTTGAAATAGCTGAGTTCATCTTTCTTTGGCCAGAGTACACGCCAACACCTGATGTCAACCAAAAAAGGAAGGAAAATACAAAGTACATGACGCAATTGAAAAGAAAAGCAGAAGTGAACATTTATTGTTTCACCAAGCCTCGAGTGCTGGTAAAAGAACATAATGCATATAACCTATCCTCAGATCCAATAAACTTTCTGAACCATTATTAGAGTGCCAGATTTAGTAAGCATTTTGATTTATTTAGTAGGATATGGACCCCTTTGAATGAATGGAATTTAAACCTAATGCATTAAATAGTTGAAGTACCATGAATGTGTCTTGAACCTTGATCACTGAGCTTTACGGTTTACACCAAAACTATTCATGCAACATGCTATGTGCACATCCAAGTCTCAAGTTCTACTTCATGCTTGGTACTTAAACACAATAACATGGAAAGTAAATGACAGGATATATAACCTTTCTCGGCCAAGGCGTCGTGCCAGCTCTTCTGCTAAAGCTTGACCTGGCGGATCATTATCAGTTGCCAGGATAATGCGAACTGCCTAAATGAAGACAGAGGAAACCAAAATACTAAGCTATTCACTTCTGTGCTAGAACGATCCAACTTAAAGGGAAGATACCAAATGTGTGTACCTTATCCAAATAGTCTTTGCAGTTCCACAGGTATTGAAATGCAGTGTCCTGACTTCATAAAGACAAGCATGCACAGATTAATATATTAAAGAGATCAATTAATTGATTGAACACATACTTTATGAGGATGTAGAAAGATAACCATGGATCAGTTCTTAAAGCAGAAAAAGAATGACTGGATGCAAATTTTATTTTTTTCTCTCATGTTAATCTTACAAAAATTGTGTTATCATGGTCCATCATTACAAAAATAAATAAAAGGTAGAGTCGACATGAACAGAATTTATACACAACGTCAGCAAAACAGATTCAAAGAATAACCACTCTATATTTGGACAATTATGCAACAAAATGCAATTTGTGATGATTAGTAGGTAACAGGAAAAAGCAGAAATCGTTTAGATAGATTCTTCTTTTCAAAATTAAGGGTTATAACTAATAAAATTTCTTAGAATTGAAGTGGTCTCAAAACACAGAGATCTCCCTTAAAACAGTTAGAATCTATATCACTAAATGATTTGTACTTTGACTCTTTGTTATCGCATTTTCAATTACCACAGTAGAATAACAACCATAAAACCTTGTACCTCATCAAAATAGAAATGAAAAATTAGATGAGCAAATTAGTCTAGGTATTTGAAATAATCTTGAAAGGGTAAATCACAACATAAATTATTTCAGATAATTAGCAATTATACTGAATGAACACACGGAGACAACTATAGAGGGGCCAATGACATTTGATTTGGAACTTAATACCACATCTAATATATTTCATTAGATCTAGATACACAGAAAGATAGGTAGATTTTGATGAAGAAAAAGAAGACTAGAAGTATTACGGATGTTTGCATTATTAAGGCATATTATATTGAATATTCACTCAGCCTTAAAAGAGAAGTGAAGACAAATTTTAATAATAGCACTAGCACAAACCTTCTCTATTGGTGGCAAATCTTTTGAAGAAACCTTTACTGGTGCACCCACCGGAACACTAACACAATTCCGAAAGCCAGCCTCCTCAAGCGAAAGCTTATCAACTTCCCCTTCAACCTATTATTATCATTGGACTGTAAGAATATCTTTAATTCTTTCTTTTTTCAGCTTTCAGTGGGGAATTGTCAGACAAAAGAAGATAAGGATGGGAAAAGTAAGGGAACAAAACTTACAATGATGATTTCAGATGCTTGACTAATGTCATCAATTCCATATAGTATCTTGTCGGTGCCTTTTTCCTGAAAATCAAATTTAGCGTTTGAATAAGGTTACTTAGTATCAAGATCAATTAAACTTCATAGCAAAATGTATTTTTAAACCCTCAACTTGGTCCTCCAAAGAATAGGGTGCCATCACATTAACCCTCCAAAGATTTGTAACCAAATTAGTCCCTTAGAAACTAGGGTATAACCACATCAATCCCCAAAATTTTTTGTCATGATACAAGTCCTCAAAGATACAAAAAAGTTACCCTATTGTTCTCTGTCACCACTTTAGTCTTCTACGAGGATGAATATGGAAAAAATATTAGACTTTTTAAGGACTAATTTGATAAAAATCTCTAGAGGACTAAAGTTTTGACATGTTAATCTTTTTAAGGATTAATTTAGTGACAAAAATGTTGTTACAACAGTCCCACATTCTCTGTTTGTAACCATTGTAAGTAGTGTAAATTATTCTTTTGGATAAATGTTCATTTTGGTCCTTAAAAGTATAAATTAGTGTCAGTTTAATCCTTAGAAGAACTCAATTTTTATTTAGTCCTTGAATGTGTCAAAAGTATGATAATTACGTTCTGTTATTAGTTTTGTCAGACTATTTTGTCATTAAGTTGTAATATTTAAGGACCAATTTGATACTAAATTGTTTTCTTAAGACAAATTTTTCTTTTATAACCATATTAATGGTACGGAATTTTTTAAAGACCAATTGGATTTTATTTTTAAGATCAATTTAATATTAAGTTATAAAGTTTTGGGACCCATTTATACTTTTCTACACATTTAGGACTAAATCAGATTTATCATTCTTTCATGGACTAAATTGTTATCAGTTTACTCTTCCAAGGACCAAAATGACCATTTACCCTTATTATTTTGGTAGGATAGTTTAGTAGTTAGTTACTGTAAATTATTTTATTTTAGGAAGGGAGTCAATCAGCAATTATTCACTCTAGTCTATATGTTACACTGGTGCTTACAACTTTGTATTATTCATTTTCTCAAATAATATTATTTCCTTTTCATTCAAGTAATATGTACAAGGAAAATCAAGTTTACCAGCACCAGATAAACATTCTAGCATGGTTCAAACAGGAAAAGTTACCAGCCAAAATCTTTTCTCTAGTGTTCTGTACTTGCAACCAACAAGCAACCCATTTTGTTTGTAAGTAAAAGCAATGACTGCCTGCACAAAATTTGAAATACACATGAAGCTTAGAACTTCTAACTAGTTAAGTTGTTGAGAACTAAACCATGTATAGAAATGTTTATAAGACAGCAAATAGAAGAAATCACAACAATTATGATCATTGATAAGATTCTTTGCATGATTAGCTTGAAGCCATGACAACTAAAGTAAAGTTTACTTCTACGAGATAAAAAAATTATATGCACTACCTCTCTGATTCATATAATGGATTTATATTTTCCTCCAGTATTGCCCCTCTAAGGTTCAACCACAGTATCTTAGACTAGTGGGAAACAGATAAACAACCAGTGCAATACGAAAAACAGGCCATACACATTTTTTAGCACTATCATTTTAAAACATAAACAAAACTTTTACATCATACACAGTAAATTCCTGCATGTTATATCTTCAAAGCACTTGTCTGCAATACTGTAACAGTATACGTGTGCCATACTTATAAGCTTGATTATACTAATTTGTAAGCAGTGATACATACATAACCATAATCATACATATAGTGGATGTCTCTTTCAGTATTATCAAGTCATGGCAGTATTCATTCAGTTCAATTGCAAATAATAAATTTTGCCAGCAGAACACCAACTTTAAAGCTTAATTTATCAATCTAATATCAACAAAACTTTATTTAGCCATTATTATATTGCCACAAACTATATTCAAAACCTAAAGTCACTGCTTTAGGTTAAAAATCCAAAAACAACTTTATATCCATCTTTATGCACATAATATCAGTCTTAGTTCAGATTTCAAGACAATTTTCAAAATGGCAAGATCACTGATGATCAAAGAAGCAGCTATATAAGTACCACAGAGTATACAGGACCTCAAACATTAGAAATCTGGATTCTGTTTTTCTAGCAATTTAAAAGAATGAATTTTACAATTACAAAATAAGAACGTAAAGGTTTTATAACAGAATTGTGAAAATACCTTATTGTCAGACAATTGTCTTACAGCATTTCTGTTCAGGGTTTTCTCTGATATCAGCCTCTCTCTAAAGTAAGATATAAGCTAAAAAAGGGAAAAGAATATCAATACAAGGTTGCAATATATCGACATGAGCACATAAAGAAACAGTCTTTGTTAACTTGATAAGGAAATACTCGTTCAAGATAGCAGCTTTACATTCTCACACTTGGCGATTCCAATGTTATTAACCAGACTCACTTGGTAGCATGATTGAATAGTGAAGCAATTAAGACCATACTATTTATTGGTCATTACATAATATTTCTAAACCTCTGTTGAAACCTTCAATTGAGATATTAACCAACAAGCTGTATGAAAAATGAAAAATGGCCAGATACTTTATACTAGGTGCTTGAGGGCCACAAGGAAAAAATATATGTTATTGGAATTGATTTGACACTTGAAGAAAGTCGAGACAGATGAACCTTAGTTTAAAGTGTCAAGTAAATCCTCTGTTATTTTGTCTTAACAATTGGGAGAGTAATGCCAAAAACAGAAGAAAATCAAGCCCTGGGTCTATTATAGTAATTATAACGCATTACCACCCTCGACACCCTTAAGGGTGCATACTTTGTATGTAGAGTCCGAGAACAATGAGAAGATCAGCACACTTAATAAGATAATCAATTTTCACTACTTTATTTGAATAGAAGACCTTCAAACGACATCTGGTAGAATGACAATTACCAACAAAATGAGAGAGATAGGTTGTACTGAGAATTCGGCAGTAATTCTACCACTATTACCCACTGAAATTGCCAAAACAAGTTGAATACCTTGGGACCAAGTGGTTCCAATCCTAAGCTCTCCGCTATTTGTCTATAAAACTTGGCATTAGCACAATCCCCACTGTACAATTCCTTGTCATCTGCAAAAACCTACAACCAAATAATCATGTGGAAGCATTATGTCTTTGTTACCCCATTACAAGTTTTATGCTCGAAAGGAGACGTAAATTTATAAATCCATGTTGTCACCTGACCAGCCCAACCACATTTAGCCCGAAAACACCTCCACATTGCAAATTCACTACATTACACATTGCCAAAACACATCACATCAAAACACACACAATTATCACCACACACAGAGACAGTAGACGAAGTATACCCATTAGAGATAATGTGAAAAGACAAACTCCTCTCCTTTAATTGCCCACCTTTGCACTAGAATATCAAAAGAAACAAGATTCAGAAACCTACTTAAAAACCAAATACATAAAAAAGACTAGGGGCAGAAAATGTATTACAGTTTTAGAAGAAAAAAAAAAGATACTTTTGGACAAAACAGATTATGGTACTGCCCGGGCAAACAAGAGTTTTCCAAGCTGATGCCAAGAAGTTCCATTTTCTGTTTCAATACTTTCACTTTAGGTGCATCAAAAGTATTGCCCACAACCAGCTCCGCAACGCCTTAAAAATAACACAAAGAATCATGTCAGGGAAATCCAAGAAATATTTTTTTCTAAAAAATAAAAAGATTAAATAGTATATGCACTTCGGTAAAATTTCATTTCATTTTTAAATCTTCAACAAATCACAAACGGTCATGATTGTATATTTGTTAAATTTTATGATCACTACATTAAAAGTAACCAACAATTTCTGATTCGTTGAAAGTGTTAAACTTTTAAAGGCAACAAAGCATAGAAATTAAACTCTTGAAAAAACTAAGTCTTTGGCTGTCCAGAAAATTCAAACCAATAACACTAACTAAAAGCGAAAAAGGTATCATGAGAGAAGCAAAGCGAGGGAAAACGATGGACCTGGAGTAGAGGGCACAGCGGCGTTACGAGCTACTGAATGACACCAAACGGGGCACAGTCTTGTGGATAAGACTGCTGCATAGGTTCTGGGAAGCAACTTGGAGAACAGGGATTGAGTGAGAGGAAGACGCAGCCATTGATTCTGAAAAACTGACATGTTCTGGTCTTTACTTTTAACTTTGATTTGTTTGAGTTTTCATTGCTGGTTTCGGATCCTTCTGTGTGGGTTGTTTATCTTTCATCTAGAGCTGTTAGATATTTTGCCCCCAACTCTTTCTTTTACTGTTTTTTCAAGACCACTTTTTTTAAAAAAATAAAATAAATGAAAACATAATAAAATATATCAGTAAATTCTCCTACCAAATTTTAAATTAAAAAAAAAATTAAAACATAATAAAATATTAGTAAAATAAATGATACTTTCCACCAACAACCTAATAATTATTGAATTTATATACCCAATAGAAGTTTCTACAGTAATATTATAAATATGAGTTATAATAATTTTTTGAAAATATTACATAATTAAAAATATTTATACCACGGACTTTGTAATACTAAATTTAAACCGAGTACATTAAAAAAATTTTAGTTTAGTGTGTCAGTCTGGCCCAACTTTGCAAGCCCATTTGCTCAGCCTGCTTCGTTCACAGCACCGCAATCCCTAATCCCACATTTTTCCTTCTCCCTTCCTTCCCCATTTTTCACCTCACCAGAACAGTACGCGTGAATTACAAAAAGTCCAACACCTGAAGGTAACCCATGCTTTCTTTCTTTCCTTTTTATTCTTTTTAATTGAAGAAAACCTCAGTTTTCATAGATAGATATATAGACAGGACCGATAAATTCAACTCGCTAATCACCCTCACTATATTTATTAACACCTGAGTACTTTTTCTCAGCGCTATGAAAATATTTCAATCAATGTACTATTAAATTGGATTTGGTTTAATTGATCCCCCGAATGAATGGCCTTGCTCCATCTTTCTTATTTTATTTTATTTTTTTGCGTGGTTTTCCATAATAGATTGCAGGAGTACGAAATTTAATTATTTTTAAGTAATGTACTTTTTTTTTTATGTATGTTGAATTTATTAGTTTTTCATTATAGTGGTCACTACTAAGTTCAGTATGCTTACTAGTTTTTTTTTTTTGTTGAGCGCCGGTTGTGATTCAATGATAGTTTCTGTCTTGTTGTGTATGAATTGTGAAATATGCATATTATATCTGGGGCAGAAAAATATGAGATGGGGATTTGATGTTTGGGTTTGGATTGTAACAAGAGTGTTTATAGGTGCTCTCCCGGAAAATCTGTTTTCGAGTTTAGAATTCTTCCAAAATCTTATTCTGATTTTGGGATGTTTATTGAAAGGGAAATGATGAATAGACACCCAAATGTTAATTGACACCTTGAGAGATAAATAGAGAGAAGTGTAGGTATGCTAGGTGATAGGAAGAGAGATAGAAAGATGTGTTAGGGTGTTTGGTAGGAGTGATGGGGTTTACGCATATCATTGCTTTTTTTGAAATTGGAAGTGTTAGAAGCTGATGTTCTGGCTTCTTTTATGGTTATCTCTTCTGTTTGTAGTGACTGGGGTGAGAATATGGATGAATTTCTGAAGTTGTATCTGTGATCATGTATGTTATATGTCTTGTGGTTCACTGCTCAACCTTAGCTTGTTGTGAAATTGTTTCAGGGGTGGTGCTCCTAGTTTGTTGAAAGAACATCTTTTCCAACATCTTGGTTTCATGAGTCACTATTTTGATTGAACAAAAAGATGAGGTTTACCCCACTTTCCAGATTAATCTGCCGTCTCCCTCAGCGGGATATATGTGGTCCTTTGCAATCTCGTGCCTTACAGACTGATTTTCTTCCTAAAGATCCTCACGCTAAGCCAATAAAGTACAAAATTCCTCAATTCTATGATCCTTATGGCCCCAGACCTCCACCCTCAGAAAAGATCATTCAGCTTGCAGAACGAATTGGAGAATTATCAGAAGAAGAACGGGGTCAAATTATGCCTACTTTGGCAGAAAGATTAAATCTTCCAAAGTTGCAACCAATTTCCACAGATGGCTTAGACATGGGTCCTGAAGGTGGTGCTGCTGGACCAAAGGTTGAGGAGAAAAAGGTAGAGAAAACAGCTTTTGATGTGAAGTTGGAGAAATTTGATGCTGCTGCAAAGATCAAGGTGATTAAGGAGGTAAGAGCATTTACGAACCTGGGATTGAAAGAAGCCAAAGATCTTGTTGAAAAGGTTCCAGCTGTGATAAAACAAGGAATCACAAAAGAGGAGGCAAATGACATCATAGAAAAAATAAAAGCTGCCGGAGGAGTTGCAGTTATGGAGTAGAATTTTGATTGTTGGTTGGGATCAGAATTTTCCTTAATGTATGTTTTTAAGTTGCCATACTCATGGTTATTTGAGAATGAATTTTAAAAGAAAAGTCTAAAGGCAAGAAGCAGATTTAAGGATTAAGAACCAACTATTGAATAATCTATTTGAATCAATTTTTGTTGTTAGTTGAGTTTTCTGGTTCAACTGTATTACTTGTAAGTGCAGTGTTGATTTGACATTTGTAACACTTTTTAGTCTAATGCTATGCTTCTAGTATTGGGCAAATTTACTTCATGGAATTTTCTTTAAGTTCTTTGAGATTCCTGTAGTTGATATACTAATCTGTTTGAACTGGTGCCTGATGATCACTCATGAAGTATTATGCCACTTTTCATAGTCAATTATTTTAGTTGTCATCCTTGGTTTAAAAATATAAGTGTCTTTTTTGCTGCCAGCTCTTCTAACCTTCTTTAAGGATGAAAAGTATGATGATTAGAATGGTTGTGACTTGGGGCTTTGGTTTACATATTGTATTTAGTCTGAGTTGGTAATAGATCTTCTCTTAATTAGTATATCACGCAATGGTTATGGGTAAAGAATGACCATGAAATTTGTGTATGACAAAGCATTCTCCAAAAGGAATTCTTCATGAAATATGGCTTTGCTTTATCATTTCTTACTTGATTTGGTGACTGGAAGAAGATGTGATAGAGAACATTATATGATCCTTTTATTAATTTGTATTGTTTTCTATGACAAAGATTGAGCATTATATCAATTAGTTGATTATGGTCAATTTATAAGTAATCTGGAAAATAGTCTACAGTTTTTGTTTTTTTTACCAATATGGTATTGTTTATTTTTTATGTAAGAGTATAAGATAGTTGCATTTATATATATATATATATATATATATATATATATATAGTTTTTAAAATTTAATTGTTTAAAAAATAATAAAAATTAATTTAAAAAATTAAAAATTGATTAAAATTATTTTTTATACTTTTTTATATTTTTTTCTTAAATTATATAATTGGATTCAGATTTTAAATTTTAAATAAAAAATCAAATTAATTAAATTAAATTCATTATATAAATATAAAACTATATTTTTTTTAAAATTAAATAATAACTAACATTAATATCTTATTTTATAATTTAACTATATTATATTCATAATATTTATATATTTATCAAAAATATTATAATAAATTTAAATTTAAGTATAAAATTATATATTTTATTTAAAATTATGATTATAATAATAATTTTTATTATTAAAAATATTTAACTTTTTTATAGTAAAAAATTTACTTAAATTAAAGAGTTAAATATTATTTTTGATTTAATTAATTAATTTATTTAAAAAATAAAATCAAACCAAATCCAATCATATTTAATTAAATAATTTTTTAATTTAAAATTGAACAAAATCTTAGTAAAAATAATATATACATATTATTTATTATGAAAATAATTTACAGGCAGTATTAATTTCAACAGTTTTAAAATGTCAGACATAAATGTACTAATAAAGTATATCTTATTTTATATACAATTAGTAAAAAAAAATACTCTAAAATATTTACATAAATGTTAATTTTCTAAAAATTGTTAAAACTTAGAATTGCCATGTAATACGGAACTGCCAACAAGTTTCCGAACTTGCCACGTTCACAAACTTGTTGGCACACCTTTTTCGTGTCGTACGAATAACCTAACATGAAAAAAAATAAAACTAAATAAATGGATCCAGATCAAGTAAGATCTAGGGCAGGAATATTCTGGAGAATAGACTGTGACATAATAGACTCAAAAGAAAATATACATACATGTAAATATTGTAAATATAAATTATGAAAATGAAAAGAAAAGTTTAAGGGTGCAAGAAAAGAAAAAAAAGGTGTGAGCATAGAATAGGAGAACGTGTCACCCATTAAGTAATCTATGTTGTTCAATGACACTTCCAAATGTCACTTAATCAATGAATTTGTCCCTACTCACTATTGCTCCTCCAACTCCAGATACATCACCTGAATGCATTTCCTTAAAAAGTCCGAAACCTCTTTGCAATAACATTTCCTTTGTTAAAGTTAAATCTCTGTTTGGTCTCAAACACTTCACTTTCTCTCTCTCCCTCTCTTTCTCTTAAAGGTTAAGTAAGTGGAATAAAAATGGTAGCATCGGACAGTGGTGGCGGTGGAGGGAAATTAAGGAAGATTCTGGGTTTGGGGTATTGGGTGCAAGGATTCAGGTGTTTTCCATGGTTGGTTGTGAGTTTCTACCTCAAGGATGGTCTCAATGTGGACCCTTCTACTCTTCAAATTCTTCAGAATTCTGCTAATCTTCCCATGGTTGGGAAGCCCTTCTATGGCCTCGTTTCAGACTCTGTTTACATCTCAGGCCAGCACCGAGTTCCCTATATCGCCTTTGGAGGTAAAATATTCTCCACTTTTTTCATTTCTCTATACCCTTTTGCTTTTGCTCTCTGATTTGATCATGTTAAAGTCAAGTTGCATACTTTTACAGCGGTCAATAGATAGTTGTTGGTTTCATGATGTTGGGATTTGGAAATTGAGATTTGGTTGGGTTATGTTCCTTCTTATTCTTCTTTGGAATAGATAAAAGAATAGATGAATGAGTGAATTGATCCTTTGTGTGCACAACTATGAATAAAAGAATTTGCTCCTTCAGTATGGGCTGCTTTAATTGGAAAAAGCATAAAGAAAAAGTAGGACTGAGATTCTGGACCTGAAAAATAATGAGATAGAGTTTGGTATCTTACTCCTTTACCTTTATTGAAACCTATTTGATGTAATCTCTCAAGTCTGAATATATCTGTTTATTGATTCTTTAAATTCTTTTTATATTGGTGAGTAGTTAATGGTAAAACATTATCTATTTTTTCTTGCATGAATCCAAAGGCTGGAAAGGGGTCTCATCCTGAAACTTCGTTAAGACTTGACTATGACAATTGACAAGGCTTCTCACAAAATAAGTTATAGGAACTGTAAAATGAATTGGTATCATTTTTGTTTGAATATAGAGACAGGAAATGTAAATACTTTGTAAGCTCCCTCCTGAAGGAAAGGGGGAAAGATCACAATTCTCTCAAGGAAATGAGGTCAATGGTCATTGAAATGGATTTCTTTTCTTCGTTTTTGTTTTTCAACAGAAGAAACTTTTATTAGAGGGGTTATAAGGAATCAAAATGGCCTTCCCATCCTCTTCCAATTCACCAAGATGTCTCCCTGATCGAAACCAAATACTGACACTAAACAGAAGCCAAGTCAATGGCTTTGTCTCGGAGTATGACTATGGAAAATGGCCTTCCTTCAAAATCCAAGGAATATAAGTATATTGTTTTCACTGCCAAAGAACATTCCTCTCCTTATATTTTAGGTGGTTGTTGAGTGTATGGTAATTTAATCATCAAGGGTTCAAAATTGAGACGTCTGAATCAGAAATATCTACCATTTCCCTTAAAGCAATGAGTCTCTATCATATGGAAGTGATATATGAGTATTGACAATTTTTAATAGAAAAACTTGTCGTTGTCGAACTTGGGGCTTGTAATATTAGAAATTGATAATAACATCTACTCAAAAAGCGAACCATTGTTGGCACAGTTTTCAATTACTAGTGCAAATGTTACTTATAATTTGGAACTTCCAAATTGCTGCGCTTAACTCTCTTCTTTCTTACTTTGTTTACTTGAAAGCTTACTTTGCTGTAATAAGTGCTTACTGGAGCCTCCTTGTCAGTCTATTCAGATAAATGTATCCTACCACAAAATATGTGGATTATGATTGTGAACTAAAAATTTTTATCTGACACTTGAATCTACGACTTGTTTTTAATTCATTCAATGCTACTTAGTGTCTATATATCCCTTTGATGCACTCCAGTTATTACAACTGCATCATTTGTTTCATTTTAACGTAAAACATTGATTTAATTAAACTTACTCTCTCCATGTCTATTGGACTTTGGGATCATACTAATTCCAAGTGCAACATAGCATGATTATTTCCGTACTCTTTGATATGAAAATCTTGGTCCTTTTCCTTATAAGCTATTCACTCTCTTCTCTAATTAGCAAGAACCCCTGATATGCCAATTGTAGCCAAAATATAGACAGAGGGAATTGGTGAATATATTATAATGCTTGCTTACCCCATATAGGGGCAAATAGTTAACCAGTTGTATGATTTTATTAATGACTTGGTAATTAGCCTGAATAGGTGACCTCTGGGTCCGACATTTAGCCTGCTTGACTTTTCAGGAATTTGCTCCTCTTTCTATTGGTGGAAATTTTATCCATTTTTATTGGTATTAATGTTTCTCCATTTAAGTTCTCATACGTAAATACAGCTTTTGTGGCATTTTTTTATTTTGTGCAAGCAGCCACATTCTTGGATTTTGATATCTTCAATTTTATGGAGGAAAAGTAATCAACTAAAGTTTTGAAGAGAATCACATATGTTATGACTTTTAAAATCTTTCCAGTTGTTAGAGATATAATGTAAAACCATTCTCTTGTTTTCACTTGATAACTTAAGCTTTTGGGATAGTTGTTTTATGAATTGGAGCCTCCGTGACCAAGTTGTCTAGACTCCAATAGACCTCTCCCCATTCTCAAAAAGTTGAATTCTAGAACAAAGTAGGTTAAGCTTTTGGGATAGTTGGTTCAGGATACCAATGTTCGTAATTTTATTGCATTTCTAATTTCTACCAGTGATATAACTAATTCCCAAATTTTTTATTTGAATCTGTTTATGCAGCTTTCTTGCAGGCACTGTCATGGCTAATCATAGCAATCTCACCATCAAACATGTCTATTTTCTCTATCTCCATATACCTCCTTCTCAGTAATCTAGGTGCTTCAATAGCTGAGGTTGCAAATGATGCCATTGTTGCAGAGATGGCTAAACAGGCTCCTTCCTCAACCAAGAACCCTCAACCATCCTCCTCAGGCAACCTCCAATCATTTGTTTGGATAGCTTCCTCCGCAGGAGGAGTCCTTGGTAATCTTCTAGGCGGCATTTTTATTGGCCGGTTCTCCCCACAAACCATGTTTTTATATTTTGGCCTTCTCCTTGCTCTCCAATTTTTCATAACCATTTCAGTTCGTGAGAGTTCTCTTGGGCTCCCAAAGAGTCCATCAGTTGGGATAAGGAATCAGCTTTCACAGCTATTGATTGCTCTAAGAAAACCTGAAATTGCATACTCAATATCATGGTTTACAGCATCTTATGCCATTATTCCTGCCCTTACAGGCACCATGTTCTTTTACCAGACACAGCATTTGAAAATAAACTCATCAGTATTGGGTATCTCCAAGGTGTTTGGGCAAGCAACAATGCTCCTATGGGGCATCATATATAACCAATACTTCAAATCCGTCCCACCAAGGAAACTGATAACAGCCATTCAAGCTATGATGGCTTTCTTCATGATTTCAGATTTCTTGTTTGTGCGAGGTTTTTATCGGCAAATGGGTGTGCCAGACTCACTCTACGTGGTGATTTTTTCAGGATTCTTGGAGGTTCTGTTTTTCTTCAAGATTCTGCCATTCAGTGTCCTAATAGCACAGATGTGTCCACCAGGATGTGAGGGGTCTATAATGGCCTTTCTTATGTCTTGCGTAGCCCTGGCATTCATTGTGAGTGGATACCTTGGTGTTGCACTTGCATCATATATTAAGATAACAGGAAGTGACTTTTCAGGCTTTCCACTTGGACTTCTGATACAAGCTGCATGCACTCTCTTGCCAACTTTTTGGTCATCATGCATATATGATAAGGCAGAATCAAAAGCCAAGCAAAAAGACAAACATAATTAATAGCCATTAGAATCTTTCAAGGATATGGTGGTAAGGTGCCGAAGTAACTGATTTTGTTCATTTCATTGCTTTCATGCATCTATATCAGTTGCTATTCTAGATTTTTTATAAGATACGTTTAAAAGTGATAGGGTGTAAAGGTGTAGTATGACTACATGATGATCATGTTCGGCCAAGTAGTGCTTTTGTCTTCTATTGAATATCAAGTGGATATTCAATAGAATTTATATCGTGGGTGAAGTGAATTTTGTATTTTGAATGTTTTGTTTTTTAATGCAGAAGTAGTAACCATTTAAGGATATATGATAAACCGTTCCAATCCAATGAAAACAAAAAAAATTAACAATTTAAATTGGATCTAAAAGGGTAAAAAATTTAAAAAATTCAATTAAAAATATTTAAAAATATTTATACTAGGAGTTACATTAAACAAGACAACTTGATTAGAGTTACATTAAGGACAGATAATATTTTATATTTGAAGTTGGAGGATGAAAGAAATACATATAGTTTTTTTAAAATAAAATATTTATACACAAATATAAAGTTTTCATTGTCACAAGAGGTTTTAAAAAAATATTATTTGATGACATGAATTTCCTTTCATCATATGCTAAAGAATCATTTAAAGATTTTAAATTTTTGTTAACAAAACAATAATTTTGAAATAATGGTTCATTCCTTTCTATGTAATAGTTAAGGTTCATTTCCTTCAACCAAGATAATCAATAATTTTTTAATACAATAATAAAATTCTGTTATACGTATATTGGTTTTGATGTTTGGAGTTTATAATTTTTATTCACAATTTTTTTATATATATTTCTTTTATTATTTTACCATTAATACAATTATTTTTTTATAATATTTTTTAATATATATATATATTTATTATTTTATCCTTATTATTTAAAAAGATATAGAAAAATATGATGGATTTACAAAATTTTATAAAAGTAAACTCTAATAATGTATTAGAAAATAATTTTAATTTAATTTAATTTTACAAACTTTTATAAAAGAAAATTTATATTATTTGTATATTATAATTTAATGTGAGATTTTTCATCTGCACGAAGAATAAAAGTACTAAAGTGTTAGGTTTTACATCTTGAAGAGTATTCTTGAACATAACAAATAATCACTTATGTTTTATGTTGTTTAGTCACTAAAGACATTAGTTTCTGTAAAAATGCTGTCGTTTTGAACACACTTCGCTCATAACCGTTTTCTTTCCTTTTATGGTAACTCTTTCCATCGTTGAAATAACTACAACCAACTTTATGTTCTAATATCATTAGAAGAATAAAAAGAAAAAACATAATGAATTTTCATTGTATTTATCTTTTAACCTAATTGTTCTCCTAATTTTATTACCAAATAGAGTATATGTTTATATGTTGATTTGAAATCTAATATTTAATAAAAATATTGACTTCATATTATTTGTCATTATCATATCAAATTCATGTTAAAAGATAATTTACTTATGGTTGAAAAGTTGATATTTCTGTTAAATATTAAATATCAAATTAATAGATAAACTAAATCTATATAACTAAAATTATATTATTAAAACAGTAAAATTAAAATTACTAAAAAATAAATTCCGATGATAAAAGATTTAAAAATACATTGAATCTTTAATTAAGGCATACTGATATTTTTTAGTTAAGGCTTTTTTTTTTTTTTTTTTCAATAAAACTTATACACAGAAATTTTGTTATATGTATAACTAGGTATTATTCATGGAATAAAATAAAAGTTTCATTTTTTTAAGTTAAACAAAGTTTTTCTTAAAAAAATTCATTAACCATAAGCAATATCTCGTGTATTCGTAATTATATTACACGTAACGTAATTTTAAAGCTTTATTTTATCAATCTATAAAATAAATATTTATATTATGTAAATTCTGTGTTTTTTTATCCAACTTTTTAAAATAATAAAAGATAGTTAATTTTTGTTTAGAATAAATGTTTTTTTTTCTATTTTATTTTTTTCTACAATACTAAAATAAAATTATCATTTCTCTATTCTTATTTAAATACGTAATATTATTAATTTTTATTTGAAACAATATTTTTTCTATTCTCTTTATAATATTATAACAAAGTAATTACTCATTTATTTTTTTATTTTTCTTTCAATTTGTAATATAATAAAAATAATTATTTGTAAAAAAAATGTGAAAAAACATTTAAAAAATATTTGTTAATTTTTTATAGATGAAACATTATATAGATTATGAATCTCAGTCGATTTTATTTGGATAACATTACAAAATAGTACCTGAGAAATATGTATGTAACTTTTGTCTTATTTTTTGTTTGTTCTTTTCGGGTATAGAATACATTTGTTGAATGCACAAGTTAGGTCTCTGGTTCTGTTAGGGCATTTCGCGAGGGATGCAATCGAAACTGGAGACCTTATATCACCAATTTCTCATCTTTACAATCCCCATCAATTCATTTTCCTCCAATTCCTTTTAAGGTTTCTTCCTCTCCGTTTTTCCTTGTCGATATCTCTCAAATTCTGCTCTTAGGGTTTCGTAGAACAGACCAAAATTCAATTGTTTTAGGTCGGATTGTGAAATCAGTTTTTTTTTTTTTTGGATTAATAATTTTGATTAGATTTTCTGATGATGTTGAATTCCAAAGTTTTTATTTGATTGGACAGTGGTTTGCATGTTTCTGTAGCTTCTGTTCCCTCAATTCAAATTAAGAATGAATTTTTTTGGTTTTCTTTGCATGCTCACGATCAGCTTCCTCCGTGGAATTTCTTGTTTTTTTGTGCCATGTATGGCCTTACAACACATCCTTGAGCTATTTGGTGTCTGGAATCAATGGATTAAGAATGGAAGTGGTAAATTTAACAATTTTTATGACACAAGTGGCGTGATTTGTACAATTATTGAACTGTAGGTGGTCTTTAAGAATCAAAACAAGCCCTAGGTTGAACTTCTCACAAATAATTTGTATTATGAATCTTGAGTTACGAATTTGTAAAATTAAATATTTAATTGATATCATTTAAAGTACTCAGAAGAGCTTCTAATGTCTTCTGATAGCAAAACTTGTGATAATAGTATTTAGGGCTAAACTCAATGCTTACGTAATTTACATTTGCTTGCCAGCTGCCAGCTGAGAGTGTTTCTGCTAAACTTGGGATGGGTGCTCCGAAGCAGAAATGGACTGCGGAAGAGGAAGCAGCTCTTAAAGCTGGAGTTATCAAGCATGGCGTTGGTAAATGGCGCACCATACTGAAGGATCCAGAGTTTAGTAGTGTCTTATACCTGCGGTCAAATGTGGATCTCAAGGTCTGGTCATCTTGGTAGTTGTGTTTATTGATTCTGTGTTTTGTAGAGGTTCATTATTTCATTATCCTTAAATTGTAATGAACTAATGGTGGTCCATCTATATTACATGCATAACTTGTTTGTGCGGTTCTAACATGGGGTGTTGGATAGGATAAATGGAGAAATCTTAGCGTGATGGCAAATGGATGGAGCTCTAGGGAAAAGTCTAGGTTAGCAGTCAGAAGGGTGCATCATACCCCAAAACAGGATGAGCACTCTATGGCTATCACTCCTGCTGCTCCAAGTGATGAAGACATTGTTGATATTAAGCCTCTTCAAATATCTAGAGATGTGGTGCAGATTTCGGGTCCAAAAAGGTCTAATTTAAGGTTGGACTTTTTTGTTTTTTGTTTTGATATAGGATTTTGTTTTATTATATTATCTACCTGGTTTTCTGGAAAAGTGATACTTTAGTGGTGCTATTTGCAATTGTTTTGCAGCAAGGAATTGTTACCGGTTACCTAGTGTTACGGTCATTGTTTAATTGGTTTGTCTATCATGACAGTATATGTTTTACCCAGTTTACTTTTATACAGTTTGGATAAACTTATAATGGAAGCGATCACTAGCTTGAAGGAGAATGGTGGTTCTAATAAGACAGCTATTGCGGCTTTCATAGAGGTATAGTTCTGAGTACTAAGCCTAACTTTTGTTTGTTCTGCGTACCCTAGATAAATTGCTAAAATAATAAAACAAAATTGTTCTATTGGATTAGTTTAGATCAGTTGGGGAAAAATGTATGGCTAACTTAAAAGAAAAGCCTCTGAAGGCTAAAGTCAAAGGAAAACATAAGTGTTGAGAGATACAATAGTTGTCCTATTGGATTAAATGTTCCTTGTGTAATTGAGGGATTGCTGTGCCCTGCTGATCCTGGGGATTATTTCTCTGGGTCAGGTTTCACGACCCGAAAATTGTTTTTTTCCATATCATGCTGTCTCTGTCTTGCTACCATTTGTTTGTGCACTCTCTTCTACCTTTTCTCTCTTCTCGGGATTTAAATCCTCTCTCAGTTTCAGGCTCTCTCAGCTATAGCATTGTTGTGCTCTGTCTTCTCTCTTCTACCTAATCATCTTCTTCCCTTCCCTCTTAGTTGGGATGCTGGGGTTCTGTTTTTCCTTCTGTGTTGATAGGGACATTTTTTCTTCTTCTGCCTTCGTTCACTCATTTGCCTCTGGCTTTTTGAACAAAATTTGTTCTTGCACCTGATTAGGAATGCTTGCAGGATTTGCTTTAGGGATTTAGGCTACCTGATTATGAGTGAATTTTGGACCTACCAATTGAATTATAAACCTATGAATATGAATTTTCAGTTTCTGAGTTTGTTCAAGCATATGATTTACGAGATATTTTCCTTATCCGTGTCTTTTTTATCATATGTATAATTTGGAAACTTCTGTTAGGATCTTGCAATACGTATTATGATCCTTTGATGTATGATCTTTCACCCCTCACCTGATCCTTAGTCACATCTCAATTTTGACAGCAATGAGGTGACCTATTTAAGCTCAATCAACAGAGGTGCAAGTAATCTGCTTTCACAAGATCATGATCTTGAGTCTCAATGTACATTTGATCTATTCTATGATCTTTCAATGTTTAAATGATCTTGTCTTAGGGATATATTTCATATGATTGTCTTAGGGACCCAGATAGTAAGGATGCTTAAAATGTGATGATGTTCAAACTTTAAAATAAGCAAAATTTCTATGGCTAAGGAATGACGTTATGTCTGTTTGTTACTGTTCAAATTTTTATTTATTTATTTTGGTTACATTTCAAATTTCCATTTGGTACAGATTGCCCTGCTTCATATTTCATATGATATATGTTATATTATTTCTGGATTTAATTTCAATTGAATATCATTGCTTTGAAATCTGTAGGACCAATATTGGGCACTGCCTGGCTTAAAAAGGATGTTGTCTGCAAAATTAAAGTTTTTGACAGCTAGTGGAAAACTGATCAAGGTATATTTCTACATGTATAATTATGTCACGGCTCATATGCTTCCGATGCTAACACGATATAAAAGTTGTTGGTGCATTTACTTTCGTTTTTGTTGAATGATCTCAAGAGATGAATGCAAAATGAGTCTCTGGTTTTTGTTGCAAGTGAGAAATGGAACTCCTATTAATAATGAACTAGGATCTCTTCTCTAGTCTTGCCTGGCTCTTAGGAACGGGCTTTTCTCCAAATTGAGTGGTATCAAAACCTATGGAGAAACTCCATAGTTACTCATTATAAGACTATGACGAAGTGAGAGAGTGGAAGTTGGGCTTTATACCAGGACAAGAGGATTAGGGGAGATGACTGAAAGGAATAAGTAGAGATATGGGTAAAGCAATTGCAAATACTGATTTTTGACAAGTTAAAACAGTAAGAAACAATTCTAATCCATTTATTATTCAGGATTCATAATTTCATATGATCATTTTGAAATCAATTGCTGTTCTTGCTGCTGGTAGTTCTCATGTTTTCTTTATGCACTGTTGCTTACTTACAGACACTGATTTTGGGTAACTAGTCATGATTATGGTATATAGCTATGCATTGTTTAACTACAAACTCATGTGTAGACTTGCACAAGGTTTGTGTTTTGGCGTGAATTATAAACATCTTCTATAAATATAATTTTCGGAAATCCATTATCTTGAGTTGACATTTTTATACATTTGGTTTTCATTTGAGCTTGACAAGTATTGTGGGCGTTGTCTCATTTTGTGGCTATTATATTAGGTTGTTTCTATTAGAGATCTTACTTTTGGGTTGACTTTGATATTTCAGGTAAATCGCAAGTATAGGATTGCACCTATAGCAGCATATTCTGACAGAAGAAGAAACTCATCTATGTTATTTTTGGATGGGAGGCAGAAAACCTCTATGAAAATTGACAGGGATGAGACCAACATCCTTACTAAATCTCAGATAGATTTAGAGTTAGCAAAGATAAGGTCCATGACTCCGCAGGAGGCAGCTGCATTTGCTGCCCGAGCAGTTGCTGAAGCAGAAGCCGCCATAGCAGAAGCAGAGGAGGCAGCCAAGGAGGCTGAGGCAGCAGAAGCCGATGCAGAGGCAGCTCAAGCTTTTGCAGATGCTACAACGAAATCAGGGAAAGGAAGGAAATCCCCAAGGAGGGTAAAAACTCTTCCATCCCCTCTTTGCTAATTCATGATACTAAAATACATCTGTAGAGTATTTAGGAAATTCCTTTTTTATTCAACTTAGAAGTTAAATGACACAAGTACAAATTTTTCTTTAAATATGCTTAGGAAATGTGAATTCTGTTTTATTTCTCATAGAACTAGTCATTAGACAATGGAGCAAATCAATATTGATAAGACATGTGATTTGTTTAGTGATTCCCTCAAAATAAAATATTGTAGTACTATAATTTTCTGACATTTTTAAATGTGTAGATCCATGCTTGATGGAAGTTTGAAGAATTAGATCACTAGGAGAGATGAAGCGAGGCCATTGAGTAGGGAAGCCAGCCAGCTACATATCAATCAGCATAGGCTACACATAATATATAATATTTGAAACTCTTCTTTGTTAAATTTTTGGATGTTGAAATATCCTTCTTGTAGATAGAGGCATTGTTTAAATCTTTCTTGTAATCTCTTTAGAGCTGTTGTTACTTTAGCGCCCTGTTCATGTACCCATTTACAGTAGATGATTAGATGAATGGGAATTCAAATTTCTTCTTGAATCATACAGGTCTTTTTCATTTCTGCATTTAGGTTATATTTCTTTAAACTTTTTTGCTATGAATTTCTACGAGAAGATAATGGAAAAGGTAAACTAATTTTTTTAAGAGAAAATAATAAAAAGGCTAAAGTAAGCATGTTTACATTAGTTTTTAGAAAAATTTGATGAGAACATTTATTTTACAGTAATATTGATTTCTTTTTAAATATTGTTAAAATATTAAATTTTGGTTATCTATTCTAATTAAATATAATTAGTTGAAATAATTTTAATTAATATTAAAATAATATTTAATATATGTGAATAAATTTTTTATTTGTTTTAATTTAAATTTATTTATTAAATAAATTTAAATTTAAGATAACTTAAATTAAGTAATTATATAACTATTTCTAATTATCACATTTTTTTTAATTTGATAATTATTTGTTAAAGATTTTAAATCATTAAAATTAATTGATGTAAGATATAATTTTATTAAAATAAAATTTAATATTTATCAATAAGTTGTTATTTTTGAATTTTTTTTTTTTTTATAAATTTGATTAACTTTTGTTAACAATGGAAGAATAAAAACGTATTTATTATCAGTAGCCTTTTTAACCCTTAGATTTTAACAACACGATTAATTATAACGTTAGTATACCTCTGAATTTAAAGTCGATAATAAATTAATATATTATTAGTATCTTGAATGATTTTTTTTTTCTATGAAAGTATTTATCATCAATATATTATAAATATTCAAAATAATTTTCGTATGAAGGTTTAAATGTATATAATTATTTAATATTATATAACTTTTTCAGTAAATATATAAAATAAAGAAATTGTATTAGTTAATATTTAAATAATAATATTTAAGTCAAAATGATATTAAAATAAAAATTAAAGAATATTTAAATTATATATTTAAACTATAAATTAGATTATTTATAATAAACTTAATATTTTACTTTATTACAAAAAAATATTATTCTAACTCTGTAATTTACGTATTAACTACTACTACAAATGAATTATTTAATTACTTAATTTTATACATTTCCAAAAAAAATCACGTAAATTAAATAACCATACACATATATTTGTGAAATTCATTTATATTTATTTAATAGTTAAAAAAAAGTTATCCACAAAAATTAAATATTATTTTGATAATAGTTTATATTTTATTTTAATTAATTTTAATAATTTAAAATCTTTAAAAAGAATGTATTAAAATTTAAAAAATAGTATGACGTGATAACTAGATAATAATTACTTAAAAACTTAAATTTAAATATTTTTGATAATGTATTAGCAATTAAATAATTATAAAACTTATTCAGAAATAATAAATATTATTTTAATAGTATTGAAGATTATTTCACTTAATTTAATTAAGTAGAATAGATTACCAAAATTTAATATTTAAAAAAAGTTAAAACAGGTGAGAAATGTGGTTACGCTATGTTGCTGGTGCTCTTCTAGTCCTAAGCTTCCTAATAATAACACAAAAAGGACACTGAATATGGGCCTCACCTGATTATGATGATCCAGTCCAGTCCAGTCCAACATGATTATGAGGGACACAACACAAGTTCAAGTGCAGGGGTTCACCCTGTAATTAAATGTTTTATTAGTTTTAATTAATATAGTATTGCTTGTAATTTTAAGATACATTTAAATTATAACAATAATTTTTTTTTCATATATTTACCCCTCATATTATAATAATCTAGTATATGATAAAACATTTTAATCTTCATTGATTAACTTTTTTATAGTGCATTCATCATTTAAACATTGTTTATAATATAATAAGCTGAAGTTTCATGGTTTAATGGAAATCATTTGAGGCTGTGGATAAGAAAATAAAAAATATAATGTCTATTTAATCGATGAAATGATTGGGTCATTTTATAATGAGATGTGGATTATTAGTTGACTTTACTCTATGTAAGTTAATATACTTTTTTTTTTTTTGTATGAACATTAGTTTATGAATAAGGTTTCTATCATTATAATATTCATAATTTAATATTAAAAAGTGTTTTAACAGTTCGTATTTGGTGACTATTTTCTAGGTAACAGTATCAAAGATTTCTTTGTTGTACATGTTTTGGTAACGATTTTTTTTAATTTTACACAATTTTACCCTGTTAAACCATTAATATTCTCCTACTTTATTTACTTTCTTTGGTTCTATTTTATCCTAACCAAACACACTCTTGAGTTCTTGTTCATCTCCCAAGTTTGCTTTCTTCTGCATCACCAAGTCTAATGAACACAATATAGGAGATAAACTTTATTTTGATTGGAACTCACCAATTACATTTAGCACTCATCAATTGGCATTGCTTGACATCAGTTTCATGTTGTTGGCTATTCTGAATTGGAACATCATTATTTTAAATATAATAATTATTTTGAATTCGCTTCAATCATAAACTAGTTTAATTTTAACTGGTCTAATGCACAAAAATTGTATATACAATAATGTTACATAGCCCGAATTGTAGAAGCACACATTAGTAAATTCTCTTGAAGCACAAGAAATAGGAACTGGATTCTTTCCTTTGAACAAATACCTAAAGAAACAAAGTTCTTTTGTCCATTTTTCAGAACATTTGGACAAGATAGAAGACTAGCTAGTGCTTAAAGAGAGTGGTAGATGGAGCTTTGGAAATATACTTATTTCTATGTGCTGTGAAAAACTCTCTTTTTTTTGCATTTTTTTTCCATTTTGTTGAAGCTATGACAACTTAACTCAAACTGGACCTGCAAGCATTTATCTGAGGAAAAACATGGAGAGAGATTTTCAAATTAAAATGAGCCATATACATTATAGCTCTTAGGTTGTTGTAGATGAACATTTCCTGACCCTTCCCAAACAATTGTCCGTGGGCCTTGTATGTGGTAAGTATCTCACCGGACAATTAGGATTTTGTTGTTCAAACCTGTAAAATCAAGAAGTAACATAAAACTTTGTTAAAAAAGAATGCTTGTTAGAATCAATAAATAACCTTTTTGTAAATGAATAAGCAATATGTTAAAGACGGTTATATATTATTCAGTAAGAATAACATTCAAATTCAATTTGTTTTTCCATTTGATACAACCGTGATTGACTTGCTTAAATGTAGCAGTTTAATTAGCAAGTTGTTGCTTTTAGAATGATCAAGAAATGCAAAAAGAAAAATATCATTCATAAAAAAGAAATGCAGAAGATCATAAACAGTATAACAAATCCTTGTAGGTAAAGTATTCCATCTCTGTCAAGTGGATTTCATAAATTAGACTTAGGTCCAGTCATAGCACACATAAACTATGGTTAAATATAATTCTTATGGAAAAGAGATTTAGATGCAATGGTACAGTGAGAATGCTCACCGGTAATTCAGAAGAAAATAATGAAGAAAAACTGCTATTTCCAACTTGGCAAGATCATTCCCAGGACACAATCTACTTCCTCCTCCAAAGGGAAGGAATTCTCCGGCCTTGTGTTCTTTCTATGAATAAGCATCACCAATTTGAAAATTAGACCATAAAGCACATATACAAGTGCAGAATACAATGGTTCAATTCAAACTAGTTAAAGATGAAGCTTGGCAACTCACATTCCATCTGTAAGGGTTAAATTCCTTTGGATTAGGATATATTTCAGGATCAAGGTGAACTGATCTGAACCACACAAGTGCTTTCCAACCTTTTGGAATTGTGTAACCTGTATTACTCCATATGCAGTTAGTATTTTGTAACAAGAATGAAAGATTATATACTTCATGCCACACCATGATATTTCCTTAACATTTATGTAGTGAACAAATATCATACTATCCAATAGCCGTCATATAATATACAAAACTAAGTCCAACAACGGAGAAGAAGATAACTTTGTTTGTTTGTTAACTTCTTTTATCATATTTACCAAGCAAGAATATTCAGATACTGACAAGAAATCAATAGGCAGAACATGGACTAACCATTGATATTGACATCAGATTTTGCCTCCCGAAAGACCACTAGTGAGAATGTAATCACGCGCATTGTTTCATCAATCACCTAAAGAATGTGGAAAATGGACACATGTATAAGCATATTTCACAGTGTCAAATGATATTAACTTGAGATCGATAGATATCTACCTTGTAAAGAAAATCCATCTCCCGAACTTCCTTAAGTGCCAACCCTTTCTGTGTTGGAGGCCTTCTCCTTACTATTTCTTCTTGTTCGGCCTATTCAAGGAGTAAAAAATATTAGCAAGTAAATGTTAAAGTTTTGAGCTTATACTATTACACAGGATAGGACAAGGACACATTATCCAAGACGAAGTGATTAATGTGCATGTTTACAGTCCCTTAGTAATTGTAAATTTAGGTGGAATATGATGATTTAGTAACTAGTTACCTTAGCCTTCTGGAGATATTCTGGGTGCTTTTGCAGGAAGAAGGTTGCCCACATGGTAATATGTCCCGAAGACTCGTGGCCCGCATTCAAGTACATTAACATGACATCAATGATGTCCTCATCTTTCAACTTTCTTCCATCATCATCAGCAACATCTATCAGAGAATCCATCATATCTTTGGCTTTTCCAGGCAAATATCCCTTCCTTATGTTCCTTCTCTCGTCCACAATAGATTGAAATATGGCCACCAGATTTTTCCTTGCCTGAAATAAAAGTATCAAGTGGTAAGATGTTGTCCCTATATGACTACAAGGTTTGAGTAGACTATACCTTGTTCCATCATGTTACAATCAGTCTGACTGAAAGGGACTGCTGATTCATGTGACATACACAATAGTGTGACAATGTCATTGATGATTTAAGTATCCTAGAATATGCTTGATTGATGATCAAAATAAAAGAATGAAAAAATTTGTCATACTTTGTTCATTTATAAGTTAAGTTCTGGGCTAAGTTAGAGTTAAATTCAAATTATAAGTTAATTTAAGTTATCTCTTTTCACACACTTGAATGGTAAATTTAGTTACCTTGAATGCCTTGTGGTATGCAAATCCAGGAATATTAATCCGCATAGCTCTAATTCCATAATTAAGTGCTGTGTATTCCCTCTCCAAAGCCTCCATAATAGGTTCACTTTCTGAGCTAAGGAAAATGTGCATGATGATTTTGAAAGTAAGCTTCCTGATCTCAGTTAAAAACTCAATTTGTCCCAGATTGGCCCATTTCTCCAATGAACTTCTCACATTTTTCTCAATATATGTCAAGTAAAGGGACAGTGCTTCCATGCCATTGATTGAAGAGGATGTCAAACGCCTAAGGCGCTTGTGTTCTTCAGAAGGCATTGAAATAAATGACCTCTTTCCAATGAGCTCTATCGTAGAACTAGGCCAACCATTAGTGAATTTATCATCATCTGTCAAAACCCTTCTGCATGTTTCAGCTGTTGTCACAATTACACTTGGGTTTCCAAACATCAAGGTCTTGTACATTCCAGTTCGTCCAAATCTTCATGATTTGTTCATCCATTAAAAAAAAATGTTAGTATCATCAACTATGACATACAAATATTACACATAAACATATATGTTCACATATTTAGGATACATAGAACATGTTATAATATAATTCTATAAGATACATGTATAAAAAATTGTTGATCGAGGTTAAATCAGTTGGGAATTTAAATTAAGACTTAAGTTTTCGGTTTTTAATACATAATTTTTTTTTAATATCAATATTATTTTTAAATTTAAATTAAGACTTAAAATAAAATAATTAATTTAAAGAAAGATTTTATTAGAAGTTAAAAATAAAAGTGGATCAAAAGCCTTAAATAAATTATAATTCTACAAATTCAAACTAATACTTAAAAATAAAGTAGAAACAATAAACCATTTTCTATTGCCTAAAATGAGTAATAGTATCATCGTATCAAACTTATGCTTCCCAGAAAGGACAACATTAATGTTTGATTCCTTAAAAGATTACGATGGTCTCACACCTATTAACAACAAAATATATATCAATAAAAAAAGTGACCCACTTTAAAATTAATATTTATGTAGTTGGTTGGTAGTGTCTAAATCCTAGACCACAGATACACTTGGAACTATCCAAGAGAAACTATCAAATACATATATAATATTCACATCTAATATTATTTGTTGGATTTTAAAAAAAAAAAATTGCTATCATGGGTAAAATTTAATAAACATTAATTTTTTTATATTGATATTTTTCACTTAATTTTTAATTAGTTTTAAAAAAATCTTATAAATATTTTATTAAAATTAAATACATGATGTCGACATACATATAGGCATGATCATTGATGAACCTTCACACTTTTTATTTAAATTATTTGCTTAACAGACAACAAGAGATAAAAAGTTAGGTAATTAAAATTTTTATAATGAGATTAGATGAGTTTGCATGGAACCTAAAATAATATTTAAAATCCAGACCCAGATACAACCTATAAATGCAACCAAATTAACTATTTTGTTAATCTTGCTAAATCACATCAAGTGTCCCATCATCTTTTCTCTTAACAACTTTTCATTTACAATTTTATACAACAATAATTCTTCCAATCAATTTTAGTTCTTAAGAAGAACAAAATCACAATTAACATATATTTTTACTAGCTCATAAACTTATTCAACCCAATTGAGTATATTTAACAAAACATGTAAGACCAAAATTTAGGTTTGGATTTGATCATTGGAATGAATGTTGGGGGAAAAATTATTCTCTCCTTGGAACTTCCATTTATAGATAAGCTGATACAAGCAGTATTATAAATTTGGTTATTGATTTTATGATTTAATTAATCATAATTAAAAAATTATAAAATGTATTATGATAGAATATATACCATCTTATCATGGATGGCCCACGCTGACATGGACTGCACATCCTGACGTACATGCCCGGACATCATCTATTGCATTATGTAAGAGATATATCTTTTTATAATTGTTTTAGGTATTTTTTTTAATTTTTTAATTCTCTACATAATTATTTTAAAATTATTCATTTGCTTAATTTAAAAAAATATTTTAATGTAATAAAAATACGAGAAAGGATGATAACATATATGTTTTTATTAGTAATTTTTTTAATATTTAAATTATTTTTTTTATATTGAAGAAAAAAAATTATATTTTTACATAGTAAATATTTGCTTTATTTGTTTGTTTTAAGGAGAAGTCATAAAAAGTATTTTTCTTTTTTCTTTTTGCATACTAACATATCATCAGTAGTAATTTTGAATGTCAATATTAATTTTGGAAATTCTAAAATAAATAAAACTCTTAACTAATCAAAGGTATTCAAAAAACTATTTCTTAAAATTTTAAGTTTTGTAAAAAAGTAGTACTTAAATTATTCGGCTAGTTACGTTAACTCACCCATGCACAAAAAAAAGTAAAACCTCGAAGTTGCTTATTGGTATTATTAGACAAAATATTTTCTATAACATTAAAATAAAGAGTGAACATATTTTTATATTTCAAACAAAAGCTATATTCTTTATAATAGTCAACAATATAAAAGGTGTAAATATAAATATTAACCAAAAAAAAAATCAAAGAACTTAATTGTTTTCATAATAAAACTCAAGCTAAAGTTTTCATAAATATATTAACTAAGAGCTAGAAGGCAGAAAGAGTAGCACAGTGTCCACAAAATTGTAGCTTCTGTGCCACTGCACATAGTAGAAGAAAACATAAGACAGTGTTATGCGTGAGAGAGAAAGAGAAAGGTAGGTTAGTGCAGTGAAAATGACAAACAGGTGCAGCCTTTCTCTTATTCCCTCTGAATGGTGGTTTGTTTGTTTCATCAGTTTGAAAAGGGTCATGTTGCAATTCCAAAACTGAAAAGGTAGCATTATGGTAATTTCTCTTTTCACAAAGGCCAAGCAGCTTTTTGTGCCAAACTAGATATAAAGTAGAAAAAGTACATTATCTTGTGTTCCCGGACCAGGAATAGTAGTAGCAGCTTTGGTTAAGGGGTGTGGTTGTGTCAGTGGCCTGAGGTGAGGATCATGACATCCATAAGGCCTCTCAGACTCACAATCACAAGAATCAACTCAGGCATAGTAACCATTAAAGAAACAACTAGCTTATTGGGTTACGAGAAAGCTATGTATATTGTAAAGAGGGTGATAAATGATAAAAATAATTACTATTAGTAAATAATAATTACCTGGAGACAAAGGAGGAGATGAAGGAATCAGGGTCCTTGGACTTGAAAGCTCTGAGAAAGGACCACATGTTGCCAATGAAGGGCCAGCCCATGTCACCTGGGGGCAGAGAGTACTGCATCACTCCTAATTTTGATTCATAGAGCCACCAATTTACATTCTTGATGATGGATCTTAAGACAAAAAGAGCACTAGCAATGGCCACAACCACAAGGACCACCCACATGGATCCCATCTCCATCATCATCATCATCATCATCAATCACTCAACTTCAGGCCACCCCACAGTGACTAGTGACTCAACCCACACTCAACTCAACTTAGACAACTCACTCCCTCACTCTCTTTCTGTGTATTTATAAGGAAACTTGGGGTTTGAGATGTGAAGAGAGAGACAGGGAGAGAGAGAGAAGGTGAAGGGATAGGAAAAGAAAAAAATAAAGGGAATTTTATGACAGCAGTGAGTGGCTAAAATGAATTTGTGTAAAGTTGTAGAACATAGACATAGAAGTGGCCGGCTTTCTTTTCCCATGTTTTGTTTTGTTCTGCACCTAATTACAAATCAATGCATACTGTATGTATCTGTGGAATGATTCCACTAGCTCTGGTTTTAGCAAAGTTTGATAAAATACTTGTTATTTTCAATAGTACAATTTTGTTAACTATCATTATTTATTGTGGACATTAACAATTCATTAATTTAATGTTTCTATTAATAGTTAACTGTTTTAAAAATAAACAAAATTTGATTATAAACAAGTATTTTTATGAGGTTTTGTTGTGTTGAGAATCCCTCAGCCACCTAATTATGTCGTACACATGAGAGCCATCTTCGCCAAGTTAGGGAGGAGATAGAGTGGTGATTGATTTATTCACACCCTAACAGTGCAACACACATTTGACTCTTGTTATCTCTTTTGTAGAGTTCCAACTTAAAATTATTTGTGGAGTCTTCTGTTACTTTTTTTCGTACTGATTCACAATGGTTATTTGAATAAGTATCTAGAATCCTATCAAGTTAACTTGCATGATTTGATTTGTAGAGTCTTCTCAGTGATCATAGTTAACTTTACGACCATTAAACAATAGGAGCAAGAGTGGACATCATAAAAATCCTCAAACATTCTTGTGGAGTTGCGGCTAATAGTACAATTAACTTTTCTTCTATATGCTTTGTATCAGTTGGTGTTGGATGTGAGTTTCTTTTTTGGATTTGAAAACTTTGAATCAAACCAAACCATGTTGTTTTTTCTCTTGAAAAGGCTTCTTGTATCAGTAAATGAATCACTATTTCCTCTTCCTTCCCACATGGTTGGAACTTGGAATAAACCTGTGTGTATATGATGGCCCTCGAGACTCACAATGGTCAAGCCTTTTTTTTAAGTCTTCTTCACAAAAGCATAGTTTTTTAGGCTGTAAATTAAGTTATATGTTGATTAAGACCTCTTGGAAGAAACATGGTTTTCTCAATTTCCTATTCTTTAGGATTTTTCTGTAAGTGGGCACTGGTTTTCTCAAGATCATTGATATATTAATTGGGTCTCCTCAGAAAAGTAGTTCTATGTTAAAACCAAAATCATGGCTCTAAATTCTGTGATTATAGTGTAACTGTGATTTCGTAAATCTTTGACAAATAGGAAATTGTGAAAAAAAAAAGGTTAATGTGATCATTATTGCAATCACTTAATATTAAATATCTATGAAAATAAAATTTCATTCGATAATATATAATGAATAAATATGTTAATAAAAAATAATAAATCATCATACAAAACAAATTTTTAAAAGATAAAAACATAATAGGACAATGTAAGTCATGGTTCTCCTTATATTCAAAATAGCCACTTTACATGTAATTTAAAAAAAAAAAAAAAAAAAAGTCTACTGCATAGAACTTGATGCCTCCAAAAAAAGTTTATGTTCTTTGATATTTATAAATTCAATTTTGAGTCTTTATCTGAAATTCTTTTTTATCTTTTTCAATTATGTTTTGTATAATAAATGATGATAAAATTTAAATTTAAATTTTATTTTTAATATTTATTATCAAATATTCAGTCATATATTCTTTATTCAATTATATTATTTTAAAATTTTAAAAATTTTCATATTATTTTGTCTGAATGTATTTTTAGAACTTCTAAAATTTAAACATATTTTTTAGTTTATTTTAATAAATGGTGGATGAAAAAATTTATGTGGACAACAGTTTTATATTGGATTAATTATACATCTAAACAAAATCACTTTTAATTATAACAACTAGGTTTTAAAACTGTCATTTACATTATTTTTTCTATTTATTTATTTATTTATTTATTATTATTATTAATTTTAAAAAATATTTTCAAATTTAAAGGAATAAAAATATATAATTTTTTAAAAACATATTTAATATATTTAAAAGTTTATAATAACATAAAATATATTTAACCCCTTAACTTTATGTCAATTTTCTTTCCTATTATCAAAGATGACATCCAATCACAAATGAAAAAATAATTTAAAATCTACTAAAAGTTGACTACTGTAATCCTTTTTCTTCCATTGTGAAACTAAAATATAACTTCTAATTATGAACTTAATTCATCTCCCCAATAATTTTTTTTGAGTTAATAACATATAGGAAGAAAAAAAAAAATGTAAGATCTAGATTGATAAGGATTGAAAATGGTTTTATTTTGTCTTTCATCAAAATGCTTTCAATATTCATGAATCCCTTCCATTCTTTAAACCAAAAAACGAAGAATCTTTGTATACAATTAGAAAGATTGACACTTAACAAGACTTAAAAAGAAAAGCACCCAAAGTTTCTATATCCTTGTGCTTGATTAATTGTTCCCATCTGTGTTTCTTGCCCATCTGATAGTAATATCTGTATGTGGTCGTAATCATTTAAATTGATACCTGGCAATGAATGAGATTTTGCAATTGGATTTTGAACTATTCCGAACTTGTTTCATTGTTTTCACTTTAGGGAACACAAGATAATGTGACTCTCCCTCAGGGTCCCTCTTCCACAATGATGCTCCAAGCATCAATGCACAACTAGTGCGATGCAAAAACCCAACACCACAATATTTATATCCCTACTTTTATAATTCAAAACCTACACAGTGTATGTTTAGTTTAATATATTAAACTCTTGAATCTATATTTCCTAAAAAAGAAGCTTATTTAAAGTAGTTTTAGTTTAAATATGCATGTCTGATTTAATTTGAGACTAACTCAAACCCAAACTAATGTTCTGAATTCTCTGATAAAAAAGATTGGTTCAAGTGGGTGAGTTTGCACTTAATACCCAAACTAATGCGCGTTAGATTCTGCACCGCACGACCAACACAGTTAATTTCAAAATCCTAGGATGAAACATTTTGACATGACATTTTAATTTAGTGAGTGGTTGTGTTGTTCTTCTTATGCCGAAATGAAATCCACTTATAAAATGAGAAAATATCTGTTTTTTTGGTGATTTGTTCAACTGCGTGCTCTATTTTCAAGATCATTGGTATATTCAATTCATAAACCAATTGATTGACACCATAATGGCAGAATGATCTCACACTAACATATTTATATATGGATTTTTGAATCTTGGTATCATCACATGATGCATAGGTCAAAGTTGTTCAATGATCTTTGATGAGTGATTAGAAAACTTAATCACAAAAAGTTGGCTTACTTTCTGTAGTGTTGGCCCTCGCAAGTCTCTTCAGTCACTTAAAATGTTTTTGACGTACTGAAAAGCAACATAGAAAAGCCAATAAAATCTCTCACAGTAAACAATAATACTAATTAGATAAAATTCATTTTTAAATCTGGACCCATGTGATTGGTTGAACCGGTTTAAGAAAAAAATTATATTTTTTATGTATCCTTCATTATAATTTTCATCATAATAAATTTATTATCATAATTTCATAAAAAACTTATTAGAATTTTGAAATCTAAAGCTTTAATTTAAGAATGTTGGTTTAAAGAAGTGAAATAGACCTTTTGTGTTTACATAGTGAAGGCATCAATCCTCTTCACATGGAGGAGAGTGACGTGAAAGAAATTGGAGAGGATTCGGTTGTTGAAGGATCAATCTCCTCTACTTTCTCTCTCTCTCAATATCACCCTTTCATAACCCTTTTTATGCATCTAGAGCCATGTTATTTAAATTACTCCATAATCATAATTAAGAAGAGGATTAATTTGCCGACAATCACGCAATTCCTAACCAGACGAAAATTTTGACATGTTAATGCCGGATAACATTGAAAAGTTTAGGATACTCATATGTTGTTTGGTTCGAACCAAGGTAATTCTGTCTTTTTCTTGGGTGAAGGAATCACGTTTATTATTATTATTATTACTGTTATTGAGAAAGTGTGAATAAATTGGAACAAGGTCCCTGAAAGTAGGGTGGAGGAATCTTTTTTGTGTGAGGAGTTAGTGTCTATGTACATCAAAGTTACTGCTTCAGATAAAACGATAACTGGAGGGAATGAATGCAGTCAAAAGCTAGCACTCAACTAAGCCACTCACTAACACTTTGTTGTTGTTTTTGTTGATGATGTTCACATAACATGACTACCTAAGTCCAACTCCTTCCTTCACTCTCCAACCACACAAGTCAAACTCTCTTTTCCACCCTCTATCATTCTTCTCAAGACCATTTTCTTCCTCCACATACATCTCCTATTCTTCTTTCCCTGCATTCCCACCCACTCACAATTTATTCCTTTCCCAACCCTTTTGCATAAATTTTTTCATCTTCATTCACATTTCCTATATGCTCCCTCCCACCATCTGTCTTCTGCATGTTTGGGCTGGGAGCAGAATTGCTTCAGATGTATTTGGGCTAGAATGTACCATCAGACCTACATTATTCTAACAAGATAAAGGTTTTTGGGATACTGTGTTTTACAATAAATTATTCTAGTTTTTATGCAGCAACTCATACATTACTAAACCGGCAAACTAATGAATGGACCAATCTTTTGGATTAGGACAACTCTGACTTTGGTGGGCTTTACAATAAGACTTGCTGGCTTACAAAACTTTTCGGGCCAAATTTAGTTTTGTACTGTGCATAGTTACCACCACTTGTAGGAGCTTCTAAAGTGTTAAACTTTAAATTATCTTTTAGAAAGATGCATAATACTTATACTTTTAGTAATATTTTCTTGATTATTTTGTAATCTATATGATTTTTTATATGCTTCTTTTGAGAAGAAACATATGTAATAAACAACGTTATTATGTCCCTGTTGAGTTAAAAACTACGAGCAATATGTATATAGGATTATAAACCTCCACGTGCTCTTTTCTCGTTGAGACCACAAAATTCTCCATCACTCCTGTGTTCTTCTCTCCTTCACACCAAAAATTGCCCCTTCACTCCATGTGTACGTCTAAGTTCGCAGCATCTTCATTTTCGGTTAGACATAAAAGTTCATCTTCATCTTTGCTACAATAACTCTCAATAATGGACAACACAACACAACACAACAATTTTTTTTAACACTTTTTAACTTCTGCTACTTAGTAAAAAAGAATTTGAGGAATTCTGCTTTCTAATAATTCTCATATATTCTAGTCTTCCAAAGTCAATTCGCCTTGCTTCCACCATCTTTCGTTTTGGTAGCTCTAACATGAGTGAATGTGTATAAATCTGCTTGTTATTATTTTGTTCCTTATTCACATTCACATTCACGCTACTGAAACCACAACCACTATGATCACTCTCACTCCACTTCCACTACTCTTCTGTGTCTGTGTTTGTCTCATCTTTTGCCCTTCGTTGTCAGAAGAAACAACTGTTGGTTATGGCTACACCATTTCAACTGTTAACAATTATCCCATAAAGAACTCTTTGATTGCAAACCTTAACCTCATCAAACCCTCCTCTGTTTTCGGACCTGACATTCCACACCTCTCCCTCACTGCCAGGTAACAACAACAACTAATTAATTAGCCTTATTCACTATTGTTCATTTACTCATAAATAATTGGTACCATTAACTTGTCTGTCTTGTACTATAACTTTGTTTGACGCATCATCTATCTAAGTATCTATGATCTATCTATGCATATAAATAATTGGTTGTTCTTAATTGAAGTTTTGAGAACAAGGATAGGTTGAGATTAAGAATCACTGACTCCAATCACCAAAGATGGGAAATACCACAAGAAGTGATTCCCAGAAACTCCTCTTCCCAACATTACCATCCTCGCTTCCTCAATAGAAAACAAGGTTCCCCTCAGCCAGAACACTCACTCAGTCTCACACATCCAGACTCAGACCTTGTTTTCACTCTCCACAATACCACCCCGTTTGGCTTTACTCTCTTACGCAAATCCTCCAACGATGTCCTCTTCAATGCCGCACCAGACCCTTCCGAACTTGAAACTTTTCTTGTCTTCAAAGACCAATACCTGCAGCTCTCCTCCTCCCTTCCGCCACAAAGAGCCTCTCTATATGGCCTCGGGGAACACACCAAGAGCTCCTTCAAGCTGAGACCGAACCAGACCCTTACACTGTGGAATGCAGACATTGCAAGTGCCACCCCGGACGTGAACCTTTATGGCTCTCACCCTTTTTACTTGGACGTGAGATCACCCTCCTCTGATGGAAGAGTGAAGGCTGGCACCACACATGGGGTGTTACTGCTCAACAGCAATGGAATGGACATTGTGTATGGCGGTGATCGCATTACTTATAAGGTCATTGGTGGGGTTTTTGATCTCTATTTCTTCGCTGGATCCTCTCCAGAACTGGTGTTGGATCAGTACACTGAACTCATTGGCAAGCCTGCTCCCATGCCTTATTGGTCGTTTGGTAAGACACACGCACATGTTGTTTTGGTTGCTTGTGAATTGGTACATCAGTATACTAAATATTACATATCCCACATTGATTAGAAATAAAATTAAATTAAAGTATATAAGTTTGGAGCAAACCATATCGTATGACTCAGTTATGTGATGGTGAGTTAGGCATTACCCGGGGTGCAAACCTTCTTCCATAACTGGTATATTTGTGATGCATGTCACATAATCGTTAAAATTTTTGGTTGGGAAGGTTTTCATCAGTGTCGATGGGGCTACAAGAGTGTAAGTGATCTCCACGGCGTGGTTGCCAACTATGCAAAAGCGGGTATACCCCTTGAAGTATGTGGACGGATATTGATTACATGGATGCATATAAGGATTTCACATTTGATCCCATCAATTTTCCTCTGGATAAGATGAGAAGTTTTGTTGACACTCTTCACCAAAATGGTCAGAAATATGTGCTTATCTTGGATCCTGGTAACTAATTCTGACATCATAGAATTTCATTCATACAAAACACTCTTCACCAAAGCACTTGTGCATTTTTATTAATTTGAGGCAAATTTTGGAAACAGGTATCAGTGTAAATGAGACAGATGCAACGCATGTTAGAGGTTTGCAAGCTGATATCTACATAAAGAGAAATGGAGTAAATTATCTTGGTCAAGTTTGGCCTGGACCAGTTTACTATACTGATTTTCTAAACCCCCGCAGTCAAGCATTTTGGGGTGGGGAAATCAAATTATTTAGGGACCTTCTTCCTTTTGATGGTCTCTGGATTGACATGAATGAGTTATCTAATTTCAATACCTCTCCTCCTACTCCATCTTCTAATCTTGATAACCTTCCCTACAAAATTAACAACAAAGGCGTTCAACAACACATAAATGACAGAACAGTCCCAGCAACATCTTTGCACTATGGTAATATCACTGAGTATAATGCTCACAGTTTGTATGGACTGCTAGAAGCCAAAGCAACTAACAAGGCATTAGTGGATATAACAGGTAAAAGGCCATTTATCCTAAGTAGATCAACTTTTGTTAGCTCTGGTAAGTACACTGCCCACTGGACAGGAGATAATGCTGCTACATGGAATGATTTGGCATACTCAATCCCGTCCATATTAAATTTTGGACTCTTTGGAATTCCTATGGTTGGAGCAGATATATGTGGTTTCTCCCGTGATACAACTGAAGAGCTTTGCCAGCGCTGGATCCAGGTAAATTGATTCTCAAACGCAGTACTATGTTGGGATAGTTTATACGCTCTAGTGTGAATGTTATTAAATATTCATCTGCTTACCTTGCCTATTGCTAATATACAAAAGTCACATGTGGAAAGTGTTATGATTCTTATTTGGTTAAACTATTCACTTGGGTAAATAGTACTGTTAAGTTTTAATCCAACATAAAGTTTTTGTAAAGTTTTTACACCACTAGAAAGTCTTCTCTATTGTTCCCAAAACATAACTTTTAAGCATGTGTAGGGACTAAAACCTATAGCTTTCTAAACTAGTAAAAAGAGAACAATTATAATTTAGTGAATGGTTTAATTTCTGAAAATATGCAGGAGCGGACTATGACAAGTTTAGTATACATATTTAACTCTTCGTTTTCCCCAATGTAGTTGGGAGCCTTTTACCCTTTTGCAAGAGATCATTCATCTGAGGGCACCATCCGACAAGAGCTTTACATTTGGGAATCAGTTGCAGCATCAGCTAGGAAAGTGCTTGGCCTTCGTTATCGTCTTCTCCCTTATTTCTACACACTAATGTATGAAGCACATACAAAAGGGACACCCATTGCACGACCACTTTTCTTTTCATTCCCTGAGGATGTCACAACATATGAAATAAACTCACAGTTTCTATTAGGCAAAGGGGTTCTGGTGTCACCTGTACTACAATCTGGGGCAACCACTGTTGATGCATACTTTCCTAGAGGAACTTGGTTTGACCTCTTTAATGTCTCAAATTCAGTGAGTGCAGAATCTGGCAAGCATGTCACTCTCGATGCTCCACCTGATCACATAAATGTTCATGTTGGGGAAGGTAATATTTTGGCCTTGCAAGGAGAAGCAATGACAACTGAAGCAGCCCGGAAAACTGCATTTCAACTTGTGGTAGTTATCAGTGGCAGTGGAAATAGTCATGGACAAGTGTATTTGGATGATGGGGAGACCCTTGACATAATAGCGGGGGAGAAAGATAGATGGACATTGGTAAGCTTTAATGGCACATTACACGAAAATAGTGTTTTTGTTACATCTAAGGTCACTAATGGAAGATTTGCGCTGGCCAAAAGATGGATCATAAATAAGGTGACTCTCTTGGGGATACCTAAGCAAAGAATAGATTTGGCAAGGAAAGAGTTGAGCATTGTGACTGGAACAAATTCCATGAGGGAAGCAGCTGTGAAAACACAAACTGATAGCACTTCTCAGTTTGGCATTGTGGAAGTTTCAAAATTGTCGCAGCTTATTGGAGAGGAATTTAAGTTGGAGATAGCAATCAGGTAGAAGGGAACTTTAGGAAAACAAACAAATTCCCATTTAAAAGATCTGTGCTTTCTATAAGGGGTGACATTTTCCCTAGCCAAAAACACTAGCATCCATAAAATGTCATCTTTTGGATCATAAATAAATGTTCCCAAATAATGTCAACATAAACATCTCTGTATATCAGTAATAATGGGGCTTCTACTACCTGGTACTTTTGTGGTCTTATACCTTCCCTCTCGTTCCCCTCATTACCAAAAAATAATATTAGACTGTATGTCTCAAAAATATAAAATGTGAACATATAGAAACACAAACAGATAAATGAAAATAGTTCAAGTTCTACAGCTAAGAAAGCTTGTATAACATATTTAGAAAATTATTTAAAATTTTGTAATTGGTTTTAAATGATAAGCTCTCAGTAACGTAAGTAAGAAAGATACATAAGGTCATACTTAATAAGATGTTAAATTCCATCGATATATCTAATAAGTAATTTGACAACAAATGATTGATGTTATCTACCACTCTGTCAGATAATGTTTGATTCTATAAATTCTTTATAGACTAATTAAATATTATTAATGTATACATCCATCTGATAAAAAAAATTAAAAGATAAATACAAATTATTATATTTCTACAAACACGACATGCATAGTCTAACTTATAATATTTTTTTATCTTTTAAAATTTATTTTTAGTAAATAAATCATATTTATTTATTCATATTTTATAAAAATAAGAAAATTAAATAAAATATAAATAAAAAAAATACAAATTCTTAATTTAAAATTTTAAGATTAAAAATAGAATCATATGTAAGGTTGCCAACCTCACAAACGTGTTGCACATAGGAATGTTACATTTTTCGTTAACCATGCAAAAAGTTAAGGGATATCACGAAGAGATTAAAAAAGAGATTTTTAAAATTTTAAGAGACAAATTTCAAGAAAGAAAGATAAAAAGTTCCTTCTATAAAAATTAAAATCAAAACTTAGGAGAAGTAAAATTGTATTAATAACATATTCGAAACTGCATCATTTAAGTGGATTTGAAACTGGATGATGGTTGCATTGTTTTTGAACTGCAGAGAGGATCATGTTCCAAGGTTTTACATGAATATTTCCAACTTCATGTAATTGATAAAAACTTGGAGTAATCTCCTTTTATTTCGATAAAAATATTTCAAAATATAATAATTTTTATAAAATTAGTTTCTGAAATGAAGGAGATGATGAGTCAGGAGTTCTGAAACTGTGGGCTTTCGGCCCTAACCCACGTAGCATCACCATGCAGCAGAAACCAAATCAGCAACCATACCTGTCGATCGATTCTCTGATTAGGTTTAACTTTTCTGAATTTTTGGGAATTCCCAACTTCAATTCTAACAATTTTCCTTACTCTTTAAGGTTGCAAGCTTAATGACTCATCCTTATATTAATGATTCATAGTGTGATTCAATTGAGCTGAAGCCTATCCTTGTCCTGAAAACTGCATCGTCCAGGATCCAAATGAGTGCAAATAGAAGGATTAGATATAATTTTCAGTTTCATATAATTCATTCACTTGGGAGAAGAGAATTTAAAACTTCATTTCCACCTTACAAGCAGCCATTGATCATCATTTAATCAAATAACATATACACTTTGATTCAATTAAAATTATAGTGACCAATTTTAAAATAAATAAATAAATATCCACCAAAGTGAATGATGCTAAATTTGAATCATTTCATGTTCAAAGGAAAATCCTCTTTAATAAATCATATTCGATTATTATGGTTATTATTAAATTATTTTTTTAAAAATAAAAACAAAGTAAAATCTAAAAAATCAATGGAAACATAAATGTTTATTTTAATTAATCAATAAATAATTAAAGTTTATTTAACAAAAATGTGCATGTTTATTGTGAAAAGATAAGGATGAATATTCAGTGATACCGCATTGGTGCAGACATGCAGGCCACTCAACCTTCTTTTTGTCAAAAATGTGACAACTCTACTTTAATTTTTCATTTTATTTTAACCACAACTTATTATTGTATCGAAATAAGTATATTTTTTAAATAAAAATAAAATCAATTTTTTTAATATTAATAAAATTATAATATTTTTTTTTTCATTTTTACATCATAATAAATCATAAACTAATTAAAAATTAAGTACAATATAAAGATATAACTAACAACAAAAAAAATTAATATTATTTTAAATTATTTTCTAGAATATGTCTTTACTTTTTTGAGTCATTTTAAATTATTAAAACAAGTGAATTAGATGAATTAACTCACTAAAATATCTTTTAGTAACTGACACTCATATTTAATTCAGTTGGAATTCAACAAGTTTAAAATTTTTCAATTTAACCTAATTAAAATTTATGGTGAGTGAGATTCACTAGATATTGGAATTCGTATTCATTCTTCATGAGAGATGGAGAGTAAAAAAATTTGACTGGATATTGGAATCTGTATTCAAATCTCTAAATGTAAGACATAATTTTCATACAAATTTTATTAACACAAATTTTTCTGTTTCTTGTGAATAGGTGAGGATATAAATTCAACTACAACTCCATTGGTGCAGTGAGAGGCACGCATGCAGGCCACACTCATGCCTTTTGGTCAGAAATATGTCACAGGTCAAGTTTAATTTTACTTTCTTCTTATCAGAACTTATTATTGTTGAGAAACATATGTATATTTAATGAGATTAAAGTGGTAAATATCAACACTAAATGATAGCACAAAAAACAAAGTAATCTCCAGATATTTGTGTAAAAGTTTTTTTAAGGATAAAAACTATATTGAAAATTAAAAATCATCCCAATTTTAATGATATTTTGTTTTGTTAGCATGTAAATTCATTAAAACAAAAATAACAGCAGGCATAGCAGGACTTGTATTATTTGTATTTTTCAATTTGGCCACAGAGCATGTGAAGAATGCACAGAGGAATTAAGACGATACTGATGACCAGAGAAAATCTTTTACCATAAGAGATCATTCAAATATTTTAAATTCTTACCATATAAATTCATTAAAATTCAAACTAGAAAATCTTAATCATATAACTCTTTTAAAAAATTATGATAAATGATAGCATTTTTATGTTGTCTTTAAAATCTGCAAGATTTTTTTATATGAAAATAATCTTTTAAAATTTCAATCCAATACACATTATCCTTGATATTTTCTCTGATATATATCTCCACTTCTAAACAGTCTTAATTAAAAACTTAATTAAATTTCCTAAAATTTTATTTTTTTAAGAGAAATAGATAATAAAGTTTGGCTACTGCTATTGGTCCTTTATTCCTTGTATGATCTGTTTCTCTTCTTGCATTGAAGAATCTTGCCTATAAAAGAGAGTGAGTTAGCTGTCCAAGTTAAGCAGTATTGCTTAGAAAGAGAGTGAGTTAGCTTTCCAAGTTAAGCAGTGAGAGTTTTGGTGAGTGTTGATCATGGAGGGTGGTTCAATGTGGTTCCTCTATGTTGCTGGTGCTCTTCTAGTCCTAAGGTTTCTGCTGAGGAATGTAAACTGGTTTCTCTATGAATACAAACTGGGTGGGAAGCAATACTTTCTTCCCCCAGGTGACATGGGGTGGCCCATAATAGGCAACATGTGGTCCTTCCTCAGTGCTTTCAAGACCAGTAACCCTGAGACCTTCATGGACTCCTTTTACTCCAGGTATACCCTTCATTATCCACCACCCTTTTCATTTTCATTTTCAGCACTCAATATATTCACAAATCCAGTTTCTGTACCCTGCATCTGCTTTTATACCTAATTTACCATCATCCCAGCTCTTTTGCTTTTGTAAGAGTTGTACTGTATTAGATTATAACTTATGATCTCCTGCATGTTACCGAAACTCTTTTATTCCTAAGAACTCACTCATGATTTCATATATATTATCTAAACTCTCCTTTTTCAAAACATTTTTCTTCTTATAATAGCAGTACTGGGTTAGGTTAAGACTTCTGATATCATGCATGTTATCCAAACTCTCACTACTATGATTTTCACTCATAATCTCATATATATATTTTAAACTCCCTTTTGTTAAAACATTTTTTCTTTGTAATAGTCTTACTGAGTTAGATTAATAAAACTTATGATCTTGTACATATATCCAAACTCTCCATTATTAAGATCTCACTCATGATCTCATACATATTATCTAAACTCTCCACCTCTTGGTGGAAATTTTGTCCACATGCATGCAAGTTTTCTTTTAAAATGAAGATTTTGGACAGAAGTTAGACATTCTCCCCATGATTGCTTTGGATCCAGATATTGAAGCTTATTAGCCATATAAACTGCCATTTCTCTTGCTGAACATGTGATAATTAACAAGTTTAATTTCTTGATCTAAATATTGGTTCTCAATTTTTGCTTCAGAGTGGAAAATCCATTTTTTAACAATTTTCTATTCTATTACTGTCCATACATAAATTTTACTCGGCTTTTGAAACATATATCACCATCTACATTACCTGTTAGTGAAACCATACATTCATTTGACTCAGCTTTTGCTTTGTCGTTTTGTTCTCAACACATAAACGACAGCATGTGAATGTGGGTTCCACGCCATCTCGTGATTAGATGGTCCGGTCTAGTCCAGTCTAACACCTGTAAATAACATTGTTGAGGTGATTTTTGTCTCTTTGTGCCACTTTGAGGAAAACAACACAAGCATGGAGTAGAGGCTTCACCCTGTAACTTCAAAATCATCATCCACTTTCCAACAAAATTGCTGTTATTTTGCTAAGACCGAAAAACAGGGTGCAGTACTTTTGGGAATTCTTTTAATAAAAGTTTTAGTATTAAATATTGCATTTATTAGTATTTATTTTTACCTCTAATTATTTAACATTTGTCAACTATTTTATATAACTATTCTAAAGGTTATATCTGTCTGGTTTGCTAAGTTTTTAATATTGTTTATTTCTCACCTCAACTAGCATGATGAATGTCAATGACTTCCCTTTTAATAAATAATGTATTAGTAATGTGCTCAGGTGATCACAGAGTATCTGCATAACATTGTAATAAAGACACATTGATAACATTAAATAGTGCATTCATTCATATTAATACTACTTTAATTATTTTGGATTATGTGACTGTTTTGTAGATGGGAGGTTAATTTTCTATATACCCTGAGAAAACAAAACAAAACCTGAACATGATAGTTTGAAATTAAGTTAACATATTGTGAAGTATGGATGATGATGAATTGATGATTCCATACATAAAGCATGAAGTAGCAATGTAACATATATTTGAATGCAATGAACAATGCAGGTATGGAAAGACTGGGATATACAAGGTGTTGATGTTTGGAAATCCAAGTGTAATCGTGACAACTCCTGAAGCATGCAAAAAGGTGTTGACAGATGATGACAAGTTCACTCTTGGATGGCCTCGTTCCACAGTAGAACTCATGGGAGAGAAGTCTTTCATTTCAATACCTTATGAGGAACACAGACGTCTTAGGCGCTTAACATCTGCTTCCATCAATGGCTATGAAGCACTCTCTGTTTACATTAAATATATTGAAGAAGTTGTCATAAGTTCATTGGAGAAATGGACCACCATGGGAGACATTGAGTTTTTGACTCAGATGCGCAAGCTTACTTTCAAAATCATTATTCATATTTTTCTTGGCGCAGAAAGTGAAGAAGTTATGGAAGAATTGGAAAAAGAATACACTAAACTTAACTATGGAGTTAGGGCCATGCGAATTAACCTTCCCGGATTTGCATTCCATAAAGCATTAAAGGTAACTTAATTTTCATCACTATCTTACATTGTCTCTTGAAGCATTCATTTATTTAAAATAATGGTCTAGATTCAAATGTACAAAAAAAATTCATGTTTAATTGACTCAAATATAAAAGAATTTTATCTGTTTCAATCTTATTTAATTTTTATTTTTAATTTTAGGCAAGAAAAAATCTTTTGGCCATATTTCAATCTGTTGTGGATAAACGAAGAAATGAGAGGAGGCAAAAATTACCCGGCAAAAAGGCTAATGATATGATGGATGCTCTGATTGATGTTGAAGATGAAAACGGAAGAAAATTGGGTGATGATGATGTGATTGATATCATGTTGATGTACTTGAATGCTGGTCATGAATCCTCAGGACATATTACCATGTGGGCAACCTATTTCCTCCAAAGGCATCCAGAATATTTCCAGAAAGCTAAGGTATCAACTATGTACAAAATTTCTTAATTATCATTAATTCATTTAAATTTGCAAGAACCTTAATTCCTATCTTTATTTTTTTTGCTTAAATAGGAAGAACAAGAAGAAATTATAAGGAATAGGCCTCCAACGCAGAAAGGGTTGACGCTAGCGGAAGTTCGGAAAATGGAATATCTTTCTAAGGTAGATGACATTAATATCGTTGATTAAAGGTTATTTCAAACTATAATTGACGATGTTGTGATTATATGATATATCTAATATTGATTTGTTTACATTGCATAGGTGGTTGATGAAACACTGCGGGTGGTCACATTCTCACTCATGGTCTTTCGAGAGGCAAAATCTGATGTCAATATCAATGGTTAGTCCATATTGAGATCATAATCTATGACTCCGATCAGTATTATAATTATCTACTTGTTTGATGCATGAAGACTTTAGTTGTGATGTGAGTTTATAATGATACACCTGGTATGATAATATTCTTTCTTACATAATAAGCTCCAACTTCTAGAATACTTCATTCAAATCTTTAACACCATAAAGTGACATACATGAAGTAGCTAGATGTTAATGCAGCATAATTTAAAATTTATTCATAGCACTAAATGTATACATTCAATGGTTTTGATGTCACAGGTTACCTGATTCCAAAAGGTTGGAAAGTAATGGCCTGGTTCAGGTCTGTTCACCTGGATCCCGAGATATATCCTAATCCAAAGGAGTTTAATCCTGAGAGATTTAATGTAAGTTGCAAAGATTTAGTTGACAATTTGAATTGATCAAACTATATGGTTCTATGTGCTTTGGAGAATTTCTTCCATGGGAATTTTGTGATATATTTTGACTACTTTATTGATTGATGATGATTCGTAAATGACAGGAGGTGCGCAAGGCTGGAGAATTTCTTCCCTTTGGAGCAGGGACTAGACTGTGTCCTGGGAATGATCTTGCCAAGCTGGAAATCTCAGTTTTCCTTCATCATTTTCTGCTGAATTACAAGTAAACATTTTCTCCCTCTTTTAAGCCACCTACATTACATCATTACTTCATCTTTCTTTAATTCCTTTAAATGTTCATGTTATTATGTGTTACTGCCGCAGGCTTGAACAGCTTAATCCACTTGCTCCTATGAGATTCCTTCCTCACACAAGGCCCGTTGACAACTGCATGGCGAGGATCAAGAAAGTGAAGTAATTTTCGTCAATTTTTGTCTGCTAGATCCTTACATGGAAAAGTGGAAGCATGTCACTGTGGCTCTTCTTACTAAGGACCTATCTACAAGCTTCCCATCAAATAAGAGCAGAGATCTAGATAGACAATGAAACTTGTTCCTAGTATTTTATTTTTATCACTTGTTAGTGTCTGGTCAGTTGTTTCCAACTGCATGAATAAACCAAGGATTCTATCTATATATGTTCCATTTGCTAGTATTGAATGTGTGCATGCAACTCTGGTTAAGCTTAAGTATTAATAAACTTCATTATTATTATTATTATTTTTCTTTCTAACTTTGAATAAATTTCAACCAAAAGTAGAATGTGTTAACTCATTTTTAAAAGAAATTGTAAATAGTTTTGGACATAACACATGTTATTTGAAGATAAGATGAGACTATGTAGTAATTTCTAACTCTCTTTTGAATTAATTAAAATTACACAAATTTGAGTCTTAAATCTTAATTTAGTAAGCATATTTATTATAATTTTAATCAATAAGAAATTATATATTAAAGAAATTGGAGAGGTAAGAATGATCTTTTGGGAAGTATAATAATTAATCCAAATCACATATTTAAAAATTAAAGAAAAAATAACTAAAAGAATTCAATAACTATTTCAAAATGATCATGTACTTCTACACAATATTAAGTTGTAAGTTTTAGAATAAACAACTAGTTTAAACATTTAAATATTAAAAAGATATAGCCCTTTTTTAAAGGAAAAATTTTGCTAAACATAAACCAGTAACACAAAAGAAGTGTTTATATCTTAAAAAAAATCCTGATAAATATATGATAAGACAAATCAAATTATGCTATGTTACCACCAATATTTACTTGGTGGATTTATTGGAAAAAATAATATTAAATTTTATGGTCAAAAAATAAAAATAAGAAGTGAACATAAAATAGTTGTACTTTTATTTTTTTGGTTGAACTGAAAATAGTTCTACTTCTATACCTATAAAAGCTTCAATAACATATTCAGATTTAAAACTTGTGATTGCCTTCAAATATTAAACTCCCAGTAACATAAGTAATATATATTACAGAAAGTATCAGACTTAATAAGAAGTTAAATGATTAAATCCATCCATCTAATGACAATGTTTGGGATTTTTTTTTTCTTTTCTTTTATTTCATTTGTTTTTATGATAAATAAACGGTTCACAAAATAAGCTAGATGTTTTAGAAATAAACTAAAATTTAGTTATTTTCATGAGTTTGAAAATTTATAATAATTTTTTGATCACTTTTTTTCTCTTTCGACTTTATACATATTGTTTTTTCTCATATAAAAGCTTACTTTTTTTTTATTATATCTAAACAAAATTAATTTTCAAATATTTTTTAGGAAATTTATTCACGATAAATTGAATGTAATTAGAATAAATTATGACAATATAATCCATATTAAATAATTTAATTTTTGAAATTGTCTCCTACATATTCTAATTTACTATCTACAACTTGACATGCACATACGAAGTAGGATAAAAAATATGTTCTATCTCGCAGCGCAATCCGGCGTCGTTTCGCCTCCCTCTCACCCTCCCCCACCGACTCTCCCTCATCCTCTTCCTCCGATCAAATCATCGTAATCGGCAAAGAACGCAAAGCCGAAGCTCTATTCGCCCTCACCGCCGGTTTTCCGGCGTACTCCCTCACAGAGGAGGAAATCGACGGCGCTGTGCTTCCGGTCATCGGCGGCATCGAGCAAGTCAACTACACTCTCATTCGGAACCACATCAATGCAAAATGGCGCGCTTTTTTGTATGGAGTTTTTTTTTTTTAAATAGTGGACTGTCCCCAAGCCACGTGGCCCATAGGCTCTTGATAGGTGGGCTTTGGGCCCAATCCGTCGTAGCACCACCGAGCAACAGCAGCCACTCTTGCCAATCGATTTTTTCCTCCCCAATTAGGTTTTACTTTTCTCAATATTTAGGAATTCCACTTCCATTCCAGCAATTGTTGATGATACTCCAAATTTGAATTGATTTTCTTTCTCATGTACTGTTTTGTTTTTGTAGCAAACTAAACTTGTGAGCAATTAGTTTCTTTTGTTTTCTATTTATTCTGGATCTTTCTCTTTCTCTCTTATCCGCTTACATTGTTATTTCCTCTGTTAACTGCCAATTGTAACTACTTGGCTTTAGCTCTGTTTTTGAATGTGCATCATATTTGTTAACAAACTACATCATCATTTGATTATTGTTTTAAAGATTAGTTCTTTTGTTGCATCTTTTTACTGAATCATTCACTTTCCCTTGATCCTCCTCAGGTCAAACTCTTTTTCTTTCTCTCTCGTGATGTAGTTGTCAATCACAAAACCACGTATTTTTATTAGCTTCATCATTCATTTCATTTAGAAACTGTTGCCTTGAAGTTTTTCTCCCAATGTTTTTTAACTTTAAGAAATCTGCAGTCAAAACAGTCAAACTCTCGTTTAAATACAAGGTCCAGAGTCATCCTTTCTTGTACTTTCAGAGGTACACTTATGTGAATGTGTATATGAAATGGAAAAAGGATTCATACTATGACTCTATTGAGCAAATCCATGAGTCCATTCAGCTCAAGCCCATCATTGCCCTGAAAAACTGTATTGTCCAGGATCCCAATGGGTGTATTCCTATCTCTGCAGTGTCCAAGAGGGGGTTAGAGTTAGATGTGCCCATGAAGGTTGCAAGATTTATGAGGCAATATCCGTCCATCTTTGAGGAGTTTACGGGTCCCAAATACAATCTTCCTTGGTTCAGATTGACACCAGAAGCTGCCGAGCTTGACAGGGATGAGAAGAGAGTATATGAAGAATGCAGAGAGGAGTTAAGGTCCAGGTTGGGGAAGATGATATTGATGACTAGAGAGAACGTTCTACCTTTAAAGATAATTCAGGGGATGCAGTGGTATTTGGGTTTGCCCAATGATTTTCTGCAGGACCCTGAGCAAAATCTTGATGAATCTTTCAGGTTTGTGGATATGGAAGATGGATTGAAAGGGTTGGCTCTTGGCAGTGGAGAAAAGGTCTATTCTGTAATGGAGAAAAATGCCATGAAAAGAGGTTTGTACACTGGAGGTCCTATGGAAGCCATTGAATTTCCATTTTACCCATCAAAGGGTTTAAGGTTGAGGAGGAAAATTGAGAACTGGCTATATGAATTTCAGAAGCTTCCTTATATTTCACCTTATGATGATTTTTCAAACTTGGATCCAAATAGTGACTTAGCAGAGAAAAGACTTGTGGGAGTTCTTCACGAACTACTTTCGCTTTTTGTTGAGCATTCAGCTGAGAGGAAAAAGCTGTTTTGCCTCAAGAAGTATTTTGGGTTGCCACAGAAAATGCATAGAGCGTTTGAGCGGCATCCCCATATGTTTTATCTATCTTTCAGGAACAAAACTTGTACAGCCATTCTAAAGGAAGCTTACAGCAATAAATCAGCTATTGAGAAGCATCCTCTATTGAGGGTGAGGAAGAAGTACATTAAGTTGATGAAGGAATCAGAAGTAATTTTAAAAAATAGGAGGATTAATAATCGATTTAATTGTAATGCAAAATTGGATTTAGATGAAAGGGGAGATGAGATGGCAAGTTGCTTTTAAATGTTATATGCTTATGGTGTACTGTTGTGACTATGTGTGCTACTATACTCTACTTTGTTCCTATACTTGTTGCCATACCATAACATCGTCTTTATTCTTTGGCAAGTCATAGCATGTTTTCAAGCCTGATTATTCTTACTCTGCTATCAAGTTGTACATTTAGTCTCTTTATTGCCCTTGAAATTGTTTGATTCTGAAATGTTTCATAGTTGAAGCAGAAATTGTAAGCAAGTTTTGGTTTCTGTGTGTCTATATATATTGATGGATTTTGTTATATGACATTCTTTATTTTAATCAATAGGTCTTTTGTAGTTAATGCATTAAATTTGTGGTTGATGATCTTTGGTGAAGGTTAAGGTGCCGTCAGTCACGGGATAGTTGGTAAACAAGAATCTATTACTGGCCTTATTCTGGTTATTGTTTTTCTCCTGTCGGCTTTGTATCTTTGATGAACATCTTACTGAGGGCTTGGACACTGGGATAGTGGAAAATATTATCAGAAAATGGACAAAGTTTACTTCGTGAAGTATTGTCTGCCTGATATTTCAAGAAGTGTGCAAATAGTATTTGCAGTTTTGATGATACCCTTTGTAGCACACAAAATGTATTTGTTGCATGTGCAGTAATTTTTTTTTTTTTTTGGTCATTAGTGAATACTACTAAGATATATGGGGATGACTCAAATATTGGTAAAAATTCATTTTTACCGTTATCTCTTGCAGTCAACTCAGTCTTTTTTCTATTTCAGTTTACATGCCCATAAATAAATGAGTTGTAGAAATAAATCCCTTATCTTTCCTTTTTATAATACCAAGAATAATATACACCCCAAAGACACGTGCTATGTCGTGTAGAATATCAGAGGAAAATGTCGTTACCAATTTCTTTAAGAAATGCCATAAACATTAATCAACCATGTTATATGCACGTAAATCAAGGTCACTTGAATTTATTTATTGGTTTTGAAAACGACATTATTCTCAAGTATAAAGATAGTAATCATATACTATTTTATTTAAAAGGTCTTTATGCGAACCTTAAACATAAATAGGTTAAACTCAATTGATTCCTAACAAAGCAAGAAGAAAAGTCTTGTAATTTCCTGATGTCTTCTTAGCCACGGAATTATGAAGTGTGACACCATTTCTCTTGAAGTAAAGGTCACTGATTTCATTTAAATCCTTCTCTGCTCGAGTGATGATAACTCTGCTGAGTGCATGCTCTTCAGCTACCAAATCATTCAAGGCGTAGCTTAACACCTAAGTCAGTGAATACATGTTTAATAGAAGTATTTGACATATAGTAAGCCATAAACTAGAGAATATGATTAACACAATTTGATGACTAGAGGTACCTTTGCCAAGTATCTTTCCGGGTTCTTAATGCAACGAATGGTAGTGCGCAGTGTTACCATGTATTCATCACTTGGATCAGATGATAATCCCTACAATTTTTCAAAGAGTGCCAATTTTTCGTTACTTTCATATACTAACAAAGTAAAACAATTTAAATATATCTTTCTTTTAGAATAGAAATTTGTGATGAATGATGCTGTGACTTCTTTCTCCTTGTATTCTGGAGAGTAGAATATATAAACTTATGTTATTACCTTGGTAATTGTTGTGCCATATGTGTTTCTAAAGGTACTAAAAGTTGCAAATAGTTGCTTCTTGCTTCTTGTGCATAAAATTCTTATGATTTCATCATCGTTAAAATCCTTCTTCTCAATTACTTGATGAAGAATGTTTGCTTCTAAATGGGCCAGACTCTCATCAAACTCGTCTCCTTCATACCTATAGGTGCTTACAACTGCAACCAACAACTGCATAAAAAAATCATAAGCCAAATCAAAATTCAAAGGAGTGAAACGTTATATATACATTCATGTTTATGTTTGAGTAAGTTGTTCTGGTTTGTGCTACAAGAAAATTTAAATTATATAATTTAGTCATACATATTATGAAATCCCAATTTAGTTCTTATAAATACAAACCTATTAAATCGATTTAGTACATGTAGAAGTTATCAAATTGGTTTCTTCGCAGTTAATTCCTTATGCATTTTTAATTTGATCTTGGTAGGAGTAAGACATTTTAGTATATTCTCTTATGTAAAAAATAAATGAGAAAAGTATCACACCTATATCAATTAAGAATTCACTATAAATATAGAACAAAATTAAGAATATAGTATACATATATAATAAGGACCAATTAAAAATGCATGTACACAATCCGGTTTAATAAGTTTTTACGTGAAGGGATAAATTGAGAATTTATAACACATATAAACACTAAATATATGTTTAACTTAGAAAATATTACTTCTATGTACAATTATAACTAATGCATGTAAATGAAAGATTAGCAATGCATACCTCTGTGCTAATTTTCATCTTTAAGATTCAAATCAGCAAGAAAACATTACTCCTCCTAATTCTTAATAATCATTCAATGTAAACCATTGCGATTTTTGGTTCAAGATGTTAGCCAAGTTACAACAAAATTCAGGTGATTGTCACTATAAGTTTCTGATAATTCATAAACTGAAATATGTTATTCAGAGAAGAAAACACGCATACAATAGCTTGGTAATGCTTTGTAGTAATGTCACTTACTCTGCGAATATCACCAATTGTTTTGGAGGCCACATCTTCTTCAAGGCAATGCTTGTATAGGACTTGGTATGAACGTTTCACAGCCAAAAACTCTTCTGAAGTTCTAGTGCAAGCAATCTCAATAATTACTTTGTAATCCACTGTTTCCTTCTTTAATTCTTCGTTAATAAATGCAGCATCTCTTTCAGCTGGATCCATCGTCCAATTGCAAATACCTCTCTAATTTGAATGATAAGTATCATACATAACAATAAGATTGTTAATTATCCAATAAATATATCCAAAAAGTTTGATGTTATATATATACTGATGGTGAATATATATACTTCATAATAATATGAGCATTTAAATTTTAGGACGACCACACTGGTTTCTCCTGGAGGTAGATAACTTTATATTTATCGTTTTTCTTATTGAAAATATCATATTGGCTTCCTGGTTTTATGTACTGGTTTAGACCCCTTTCTTGTATGGTTCTTGCACTATTTTCTCATAAACAAGAAAGTAGTTGAAGAAAGAATATGTAATCATTTTTCAAATGAAAACATTATCAGGTTGAGAAGAAGAAAGATAATGGGCAAGTAACTTCATCTTGCACATATATTCAGAAAATTAATGCAATGAAATGTAATATGTTGACCTGAAAGCTTCCTGAAAGTTCAGATTTGAGTTGTTGGATAAGATCTTCATGATAAATTTGTTCATAAGCCACCCTCACAAGTTTCCTTTCAGTGACATTTCGGTGTGCTAGTATGGTTATAAGAGCTGTCTCATCTGTCCCAAATCCTATGAATCATACATTATTGGAAAGAACATGGTTAGAAATCTAGTAAAGTTAGTTCATACATGAGTTTGATTTTATATGATTTTGTAAACAGATAAAATATTTAAACATGTCAAATTAAAATCACATTATACTAAAATGACATTAGTTTATTCATATTCATAGTTCGAAACATCAATATTATAAAACAAAATGTGACATAAGAATAATTTAATTTGCCTCTTTTACCACTTGTATGAGCTTTGCGAAGGAGTCATATTATACTATTATGAAATGAATTACAAGATTAAAAATGATCTAAAAACATATAAACATATATATTGTGCACCATAAAAGATAACCTTTGCATGCATTCTTGATACTTTCAGCGTCTTCAATTGAAGAAGAATCGTTCGCAGCAATTAGAGTAGTCATTTGTTTTTGGGTTGTGTTGTATCTTTACTTGGTGTCAAGATTGATTCAAGAAAGTTAATTCCATTTTCTATTTTATAGAAGTGAAATGTAAAGTAACTATTTCAGAAATTAAAGTAACATACATAACAATTAAACTATATATGTTATTCTAAAACAGTTCATCCCAATTAATGAAAGTAACTTAAATATGACATTATAAAAGAGGTTTCTGAAAAACTAATAACGACATAAGATTAAATTGATCAATCTTCTGAATCATTAAAAAAAAAAATTATAAAATAACGAGCTAGATGGATTGTCCTTCTGTGAAACTCGAGTAACCGACAATAAGTATCAACATTTTGAATGCTTAATTGCATTTTTTTTCTTGGTATTGGCAATTCATTATTGTGGATTGAAATTTACTTTATATATATATATATATATATATATATATATAATTCACAACAATTATTCTATTTCTTTTTTACACATTTTTCAATATAGGTATGAGAAAATTTACAATAACTTTAAAAAAAATTTCAACCAACTATACATTCTCTTCTTTCAAAAATTACAAAGAGATTAAGAATATAATTATACCAAATTTACATATAATCTATTATGAAAGTGTAATGAGTTGATTACTAATAAAATATTACTTTTGTATGAAATAATTTTGAGAAATTTAAAATTATAGAAATTTATTTATATAAACAACTATTGTTACTCAATATATATAGAGAAAAAAAATAAATGATCCATTTATTTTAAGAGTAATTTAAAATTAACTTACTCTTCATTTTAGTGATTTATTTTTTTTATTCTAATAATTAAGTTACATTTTTATCTTTTATTTTTGAAGTATATAGATCCCAATATAAAATATATATGACCATGGTCGAGAAGAATTGCTATTCATGAATTTTGGAGAAACCTATGGTATATCTGGTTTGAGGTTTATATTCTTTGGAAAGTGGTTTTCACATGTTTTCTGCTTTGTCTTCTCTGGTTTGCACTATACATCTTGATATATGACGTGGAAATGTTTGTTGAATTTATAATAAGTTAATCTATCCTGTGAGTGTTTCGACTGATAAGAAATTGGTACTTGGTAAGCATAGTGCAAAGGCAAAGTTCCTACTCAAGCCACATTCTATGGAATTAAACCATTTTCAACTAATTGCCATCACAAACTCTAATGAACACCTTAATTTCTTGTGGAAATCTTATACCCTCCGATAAACTAAGTCATCCCAATATAAAGGATTAACACCTTGGTCCTAATGAATACAAAATTATGATCATTGCCTCCAGTTTATCTTTCTCATATTCATATTACCTACGTACCGCCCCTATGATTTTTTTGGATTAAATCACGCAGAGAATCATGTACTACTTGCACACCTCGGTCTGGCTTCTAGTGCCAAACTTGCATAACGTCGACAAAATCCTCGATTTTCAATGAAGTTTCATCCATAAAAATGATGACAAATTTGAACTCAAGTCTTTTCTACCAACTATTTCCTTGGTGCATTATACTACTGCTTTACACAAATTTAAAAAGTTAAAAGACTTCACCCTATGTCACTTTAAGAATCTTCTGTCTCTTTTCTGCAGTATTTTCTATAACAAATTTAAGCATTTAAACAATCAAAAGCTTTACACATAAAGACATATCAACTGTGATGTACAGAATGAATTATAAACACTACCATCTAATATGAAACCGGTAGACAGAGACATAAAGTTGTCTGAACATATACTGCAGCAAAAAACATAGAACGCGTAATAATAAGCCACCAAATGATTGAGAAAAAGTGAAGAGTTTTATTTTACTTACTTTACTCTAGTGATTGCAAATATAATACAAACTATTTTTCAAGTACCTGAATATGGACTTCCTATGCACATCAGTATGACAAACATTTAAAAGTATCTATGTTTCTTTGATATTCGATAAACATCAATGAATCAATGAATTTTATGAAATACGGTGTTCTTTAGAGCAGCTATGGCACTTATTATTGATATATTTCTTACATGTTATAACAGGGTTACCAGGGTATTTCTTGACCATCCCAAGCAAAGAACTTGCCATTGTCATGGCTCTTCACATTGTTAATGATGTCTAGCAGCTTCTGGACTGAGAACTGTTTGCTGAAGAGCTTATCTGGAGGAATATTTCTTTGAAAAGGCTTAGAGAGATCAGTGTCAACTGTACCAGGATGCAGTAAAATACAGGTAATTGGATCCTTCTTTCTTGCGAATTCCAGGGAGACAGTCTTCGATACTGTTAGAATTAAGGGGGCGAAAAGATTGCAAAGATTACCATTTCAAACAGTTTGTACAATTTCAAAATCATTTGATTTATACTTCTCGCCAATGCATAAGACGTATTTATTAAAACCACATGCAACTATAAAATGAACGGTGCCAGTAGGGTACTGAAAATAAAAAAGATAAGTACGGTTTCATGCAAGCACTCTCAAACGGAAGAAATGCCCTGTCATGTTGATCTAAAGTGATTAATGTACAAGAAGACAGAGTATGGTTTTAAGTGATAATTGCATTTGCAGCATTGCATAATGCTGTGGAAATCCGAATATTTGCAAGATTCGATTGGCTGATGAATTTTTCAGTTAGATCAGGCCAGATCCTTGTACGTGACATGCGATGAGTCATGTGTAATAGTTCTAGTACACTAGTAGAGAACTCAGATTATATGTTTAGTAGTACCATAATCAGACCCATATGTAAGATTAAGTGAGAGTTAGACTTATCATATTAAAAATCTCTTGACAGTGATAATAACAATAATAATAATAGTAAAGTCATACATTGATTAAGAGCAGCCTTTGAGGATCGATAAGAGTGCCATCCTCCCAGACGATTGTCCCCAATAGATGCAACCCTTGCACTCAAACTAGCCACAACAGCAGTACTTCTTTTAGTCCCATGGCCACCTCCTACTTTTAGAAGAGGCCACATGTGCTAATTTTAAAATTGACAGAATTAGATACAAAATATTGACTCAAATTATTGAAAACATATTCACACATTAATCGTAGATAAAGGAACACTTATGAAATTAGACGCAAACAATGGTAAATGTCATTGTTGTAATTATTGCATAAAATTTTAGAAATAAGGTAAAGTTTAAAGAAAAATGATTTCTTTGGGAGCCTGGAAGGACCAATATCCCTTTAAACAAACTTTCCCATGATAAACTAAGTGGGCAACGGAATGATGAATTACAAAATTGAGTGAATTACCCAAATTCAAATGGAGTTAATAGGGTCTCAGTATGGTGTCTAATAGGTTCCTTATCATTTAGTTATAGAAATTTTATGAAAGTAAGCAGAAGAGCATGGAACTGCAGGATTTGAGCGGTAGTTTTCCAGTCTTTGGATCAATGTGAAGGAGGGGTATTACAAAAGGCATTTTACGGAAATGATGCAGTTGGGAGGATTAGCCACCTTTAGGAGAGCTGAAACAACTAGTATTCGAAAGAAGTTGGGTCTTGTGTACATACACATAGTTCTTATTTAGATTAAGTCTAAGAATGCATTAGTGTAAGAGAAAATCAAGGACTGAGCTTATTACAGAGCTAATCAAAAGATAGAACTGCTCTCATCATAGTAAAATTTGTAGAGTAATTTTAGAAAAGTGTGTAGGGACAAATTGAGAATCTTTTAAAGTTCAAATGCATGGTACTAAAAACGCAAAAGGTAAGGAGGACTATATAGATAGGACCAAGAGCAAGAGAGATTTCTGCCTTACCAACTGAAACCATTGACACCAATTTGATATTTTTAATCAGCCTGATGTGCCAGATAAGTAGGAATATCTTGACAGCCACATCAAATAAGCTTTCCAATTCCATTGAAACGTATAGGAGGCATTCTCCATTATTATTAATTGACAAATAAAAAAAGATGACATATCTAATATCTAAATAAATACATCAATTCAGATTACATGCAAACAAGCATGAGTTTTACTAAATAGCAATAATTTCCAAGCAAAGATATTCTTGTGAAGCTACAATAGTAAGCTAATAATTTATTTACAGAATTTACTAACAACAATAATAGCTAGAATGAACATATTAGATATTTATCATGTTCATATCCATCTCTTCCTGCAGCATCCTAAGGCCTCTATAACGCCTCATACATATAGAGATATTTACTTCCAAAACTATCATAAATAGATAAATAAATAACTTTTATAATGAAAATTAGATTGATGTTACCTTGATAACTAAGATGGGACCCACTGCGTTCACCTCATACGCAAGCATTAAAGATGATTTCTCCACTTTATTCAATGTTGTTTCTGTATTTGTACAGATAACTAATATAATCAGATGCCTGGTATTTGTAAGCATTAACTCAAAACAAGATAATAGCTCTTTAATCTAGCTCACCATTTCACATGACTAGCCTCCATTCACACTTCCTTCTTTATAGGAGCAAGTTCTTTTTTTCCCGTTTTACATAAATCTGCTATGATTCATGTTCTTTTATCTTTCCATCTTTTATCCTTAAGTTTGTTTTTCTTTTTGGGGTGGGTGTTTTCGGGTGTGTGGGGGATACATGAATAAAAACTTATACGGAATCAGAGATTGTAGGATCTTAAAACTTCCAGTATGGTACTATAGGAAGTGGATATTATAAGTGCATTACCAAAAAATGAAACAATTTTTTTACCTGGATGCATTACTTCAGGTATTGAAAGAATGCCAGACGCATTAATGAGAAGGTTTAGACGGCCATATGTCTCTTTTATTGACAATGCAGATGCCTGAAATATTATGAAATTCACATATTTTAAGAGGCTACAACTTTGGAATTATTTAAATCTAACAGTAAACTGTCTCAATCCTTAATCAGGAACGTGAATTTCATAATTCTGTTTTTGGATGTAAATAGGCTTAAAGAAAAATAGCACCCACCCACCCTCATCTATCATCCCAACCCATTCCCCTAAGATACAAATTGTGGCCATGCCTCCCTAACAACAAGAACTGGTGATAAACAGTTGAATTGCCTAACATCAGACTAGAAAGAAATGGCCACCAGATTTGCTAATTTTCCCTCTACACAAGCACCTATATTGCAGTTGACAACAGGATAAGAGTGGATATGTGCAATATCATTTAGGTTTAAATAATGTTCTATAATATCTATCCTTACCCATATTGACCTGCATAGAACATCTAACCTTTAACTAAGTAACCTTAGAAGTGCACAGTAACTAGGGAGAAAGGAAGAACAAAAAAGGATTGAAGCGTCCTCTAGGTGTCTAAATCTAAAGGTATGCTTCTGAAAAACAATTTAGGGAAAGGAAACATAACCTCAATTGAACTTTCAACAGTCAAATCCAATGGCAAAATTCTAAGTCGATCCGCAAATTTATCTTTCAGATGGATAAGCCCAGTTGATGCACTAGGATTACGGCAAGTAGCAATAACATGCTCTTTATCATCGTTCTCTAAAATTTGTTTTACCTGCAGATGGAAGAAACTGAAAGCAGTGTTAAAACTGTTTCAGCAAAATTGTTTGATAAAGATCACAACCAAGATTCTTGATAACTCTTTTGACATGTGAAGCCAGAGGAGGTGAATTAAAGGATATGCCATCAGATTGCTTTAAGAGTATCAAATGAAAAATCAAGATCGTGCATCATCTGTTTGTCAAAAGAACAAATTGCATAGCTTTATTAATAAACAAAAATACTGTACAAATTGCACAGCACTGCTGAAGATTATGGAAAGGCTAGTTATCATTCTCGAAAAAATTGATGAGCTTGTAGTTAATTCATTGATATTTGGCCCTTAAGAAAAATTGATAAACTATAACATAATTGTTCAGCTTTTGAAATATACTATAAATTGAATGTAATTATTGTAATACCACGGTACCACTACAAAGTCAAGATGAAAAAGGTAAACACAACATGCTGAAAACAAAATTACTCTACTCCTAATGTATATTACTAAGACAACATGCTAAAATCAACCCCTTGTATAATACTCTACCCATATACAAGTATAGTAATTAATGGTTTAATACTTAGAGAAGTTAAAAGGGCAAAAGTGAAAAGCAACTTCAACTCTTTCTGATACTATGATTCAGATACTGGGATGAAATTTTGACAATGTGACCATGCCCAGATTGTAAGAAAGCAATGCCGATCCGGAAGTAAGAAAAGAAAGAAAAAAAACTCACGAATTCAAGGCCAATTCCTCTGGAAGCTCCTTGAACCAAAGAAACCCCTCCTTGTGAGAAAGAAGAAGAAGAAGAAGAAAAGACCCTTCGGGTGAGTGATAGAAGCCGGGGGGAATGTGATGCCATGAAAGAGTGGTGGGTTGGCGGCAAATGCAATAACATTGGAACATCAAAAGAACAAAGTAAAGCTCTTATCTTGCTTACAAAGTATTTTTGACGGGCACAATACATTGAAGCGTGGCTGTCTTTGAACCAAGAAAAGTACCCAACCGAAGTTTTTATGAGTAAAATTAAATGTGTTGTAATTTTTAGGTGACAAGTAATTTTTTTTTTTTCATAACAATGTTTTAGTTTAAGTTTAATTTAATTGACTTTTTTTGTTGTCTTTCAATTCCATGAAATAGATTATGCTCATGTCACATGCATAAATTGAAGATGAATATATAAATATTGACATTGGGATCTTATAGAAGAAAAATTATTTAAAGCAGAGCTGATTATGTTACAATTAATATATATATATATATATATATATATAATTTTGATTTTATAATACTATATTAATAATATAGTAAATATATATATGTAATTTTGATATCTCAAATAAATTATATATAATATAATATTTTTTCATATATTTATTAAACATCTTAGTATACTGGTAATGATTTTATAGGGGTAGTGAGGGTTGGAGGTTTCAAATCCATCATTAAAATTTTGTCAATTTCATCAAATTTTTTGTATGCTATTAGCATGTGATGTCAATGATGTATTACATATATTTTTTATAATATTATATTATTTTGTCAATTTCTTTCACAATTTTTGTACGGTATATTAGCATGTCAGTTTTTGTGTTATAATTAGAACAAAAAATTTACAAAATTAAGAAAAAATGTTAGAGAGACTTGATTATATAAACAAGAAGAAAGTTGGAGATCAGAACTTTTAATTTACATTTTTGACTTTTTTGAACTGAATTTACTTTTTAAATCTTCTGACATAAGGTAGAATTTTATTATCTTCTGATGTTTCTATGTTTCCCCTTATCTTGTAATCCACACACTGGTGCTGATTGTGGGTCTAACATAGCTTCATAAGTCTTTTTCTACAACTTTCTTTTCTACCATGTCTTCGGTTGTTATTGCTTATTGAAGATAAGTTACTGATAATATATTAAAAAAATATATTCATTTCTATCATGTAATATTTATAAGCAACTTCAATATATGCTTTTATCAAAGCTTAAAAATCAATAAGCTAGTGAAACAATTTTTAACTATTGAGTTTCTTTTTTGGCAACTTTTTAACAATTTACCATACTTGTAATGTATTTGACCATTTCATATCTGCTGCATAGATGGTGTTCATCTTGCAGTAAGCCAGTTTCTGGATTTCTTTTGTTAAATAAGAAAAGCCTATGTTAATGGCTTTCTTGTAACCATATATTCCATTTCTGGTTGACCATGCTGCTGTCACTGCACACACGATTCAAATTTCCTCACATGATCTTCAACTTTTAAGCCTTTTTCTAAGCTTTGAAATCTTCCTATTTTTCTCACTAGCCCATTCTGACATCCACACACCACTGTTTTAATAAGCCATTGTTTAAGGCAGTGCCAACTCTCTGTATCATAACTTTGGCACCAGTCTGGGTATAACACAGTCCTGTTACTTTAGTATATATATATATATATATATATATATATATATATATATATATATATATATGGTGATTTATATGAAAAGTTACATAAAAAGCATGATAACTATGATTGTAGTAAATTAAACGTTGTTAGACTTTAATTAGCAAAATCTTACACGTGATTAAGGGTCGACGTCAAAACAAATAAAGTGGATTTGATTTGACATTAACATCAAAACCACTTTCAATCATCGCATGAATGTCATTACTCACCAAACGGCTTAAATGACATCCATCATAGTTTTTATCATCATGATGTGATTGGGATTCATGTTCTTTACATTAATCTATTTTCATTTACTATCCATCCCTTATGGTAAAAGTATATAAACAAATTAACCACTTCTATAATTATCATCATATGCTTCTCTCTATTTTTGGACGACTACTTTATTTTACAAGTTTTTGGTTTTTTGTTTTTCAATTCAAAGAGAATTCTATTTGAAGCAAAGTCGAAACTAGACGTGAGTTTTCTCACCAAAGTGTGAACATTTTTTCACCATGTTGTTGGTTTCAGATTAACCAAAGCCAATGACGCAAATGAGGACAGTTATGAATTAATTTTCTGTTTCTTGTATTTGACCAATTCAAACAATGTGATGTTTCATGCGCAAATAACTCAGGCATCAAAAGACTAAAGGGAATTATTACCAAACATTTTTTCTAAAGAACATAGAATGATTAAGCTTTGTAAGTGTGTTATCGATTGATGAGTTTGGTTTCCTTCTTGAAAATCATGAACTACAGTTTCTCCCACAAGCTAAGTTGCATTCTTATTCCTTGAAATCCATAATGAAAAACTCTTACCCATCAATCAACTAGCAGAGGAAAAGCATTAAAATAGACTGTTGTTTTCTCTACTCATTGAAGTGACTTCATTTGAAGGGGGGGTGAGAATGGATTTCACTAAAGTTTTTGGATTTGACAAGACTAAAGCCAATAACTTAGCTTCAGAGAAATAAAAGTTGTCTCCATTATCTGCTAGATATGTGGCTTCAAGGTCTTCAGCCCAAAATCTCACATTTTATATTCAAGACAAACCCTCCATTATAGGTCGACACATATCTTTTGCTAATTATAACATGCATTTCAGTATTTGACATTAACATGCACATGATCTGTTTATTCCAATGTATCTACGTATATATATTGCAGAAACAGTCTTTTTTAAAACATCAAATCATGTCAAGAATTCAATTTCAATATATAAACTCACGTTATTTCCACTTTCATAATCTTAATTATGACTATGTTATTGGTAAAATGTTTTTCTAACCTATATAGTTTGAAAAATCCCCAGCTAAAGCTCACTCAGATAAGTAATTTTTATAAGATAACTGTTTTTCAAACTTCACCATTTGATTAAAAGTATAACTATTCCCAAATATCATATATTATTGCGTAAACTTATAATTAAAGATCATGGTATTATATAACTTTCGAGCAAGTGAAAAATCCATTACTTTATCACGTACTAGTAAACATTAGAATTTTATGAAATTTCTTACAAATTATGAACATCAACTTCTGATACTGCTATTCTATGTGCAGAAATATCACATTAAAATCATCTTTCCATATTTAGCTAGGATAGTAATTTTCCCATTTTATCATGGCATACCAATCTGTATATAAAGGGACACACCTTCAAGTATGATGATCCAATCTTACATTATTATATATATGGGCATGTACCCTTTTCATTAACTTTGAGCATTGAAGTGTTTTATGCAGTTTTTTTTATCACAACTAAGCTTTGAGTGAACCTAGTTAAGTTCCTATGGATTCCCCAATGAGTAAGCTTGTTAAGTATCTTCAGATTTAAAAGGTGTTTCCCACAACATGCTAAATTACAAAGTTAGGGTAGGACATGAACAGAAACTCTAAAAAATATCGAAATGTTGGTCTGTTAGGATCCTTGACTAAAGTTGGTGTCCCCAACAAGTTGGTATAACACTAACTTGATGAATTTCAATGTATACTTTCATGTCATCCCAAAGAATGTACATGACTTGTTAGATTTATCTTTAATAGGAGATTTATCCTAAAAAGTGTCGATGTGAAATTCAAAGATGAATCTATAAATATTATTATTTCTTCTTTTGATTTTTACTAAAAATGTTCTTCAACCAAAACAGTTGAAAACTTATTTGTTTATGTATAAAGACTACTAAAATGAGTTTTGTCTCCTTGAACAACTTTTTTTCCAAGAACATGGTTAATGAACCTAACTATATTTATAGTTCTCTCTTTCTCTCTAGGTCATTAAGAGAGTGTGTCCATGACTATTTTCCACTGCAAATATCATTTACCATCCCACCTTCATATATTTTGGAGCAGCATCGTACCATATTTCCATATCTTCAAAGATTACGTGACTTAAACCCCTTATCATAAAATCCTTGGAAGATATGAATCTTGATTTAACCCTCATAAGAATCAAATCTTCCTACTTTACCACTTTTTTTTATCACATCAAGGTGCAACTTTCTCTATTTATACGAGATACTATTTTCCTATTTTATCGTGGCATATCACTATAGAGAGACACATTATACCCTTGTACAATTGAGTGTGAAACCCCTTTGCTAATTTAGGCATTCGACTTTTGTAGGTATTAATCACCATTCATGACCACTGAGAGAGAACGACAAGTAGGAATAAGAGCATAGAATAATTTTAGATCTAACACACCAAAATTCCAACTAAGAACACATAGGATCATAAATGGATTACTTCTTGAGGTGCCCCTCCTCTATAACACAGTTTGAGAGCCACTTGTATATGCATTTCTAAGTACTATTCATATTACACTTCCTAAAGCAAATATTAAGTATCAGAGTGCCAGTGCCTTGTACAGGACCTTGCTCTCACTCCACCACAACATATTTGGAGAACCCACTACCACGAATTACTTTTAATCATTGCATAGGAAAATATGAAAAAGCACTGGAAGAATATTATCCACAAAGTCATTCTTAATTCACATTATTAAGCTCCATTTCAGCACAATTTATACTAAATTTCAACAATACTACGTTACTTTCATAATCTCTATAATTAGACAGAAATTCATTTCTGACTGTTAATTAGTAAATATTCTTCATGATATATATATATATATATATATATATATAGAGAGAGAGAGAGAGAGAGAGAGAGAGGTTTTAGGGTACATTACACTAGGTATAAAATTTAGTCAAATTACCTTCAATAATTTTAATATATATATATATGCCATCAATATTTGCATGTTTATGTTTCAGATTTCCAATGCTCAAATAGTATATCTGTTTCCTTTTCTCACTTCCAAAGGTTTTAAAAAATAGTTATTTCTTTATAACTAAAAGATAATTTGAATTTTCTCTGCACTTTTCCATTTCATCTTCTTTTGTGTTTGATTTGTTATGTAAGTATTTTCAGTTAAGTTAACTAATATACTATGTCGTATTAGCTAAAAGGTTTTTTAATTAGAACTACTCGTTTGTAGGGCATTACACACAACCTCAGCAGTAGAAACTAGCATTGCATTTATTATTTAGCCAAAAATAGAAAACAGCAAAAAAGGTCAAAGCAGGTACAGTTTATTCACATATATACACTGTAGGGTTTTTCATATTAGTTTTGGATTTCGGTGTAGAGTGTCAGGCAAACTAAACTCTTTCACCATATATATATATATATA